>CAJHNH020003369.1:10000-82500 GCA_905116865.2 Candidula unifasciata
ACCCAAAAAAAAGCGCACAAAAGCCTTAATAGCATCTTGTTAAACTATCAGACAATGTCATATTTCTGAAAATTCTGAGAAAGCAGAAGCTAATTTTTTATTTTTTTTTAAATAAATACACACACAAAAAAGGGGAAACAAAAAGAACACAGACACACACAAAATATCCAGAATTTCGGATACCTGAAGTTTTATTGGATGAAAATATATGAAAAATACAAAAGAGATTAAGTCTCATTACAAATTATCGAAAACAGAGTATTACGACGAATCTTTGAACCCATAAAGATGCAAACAGCAGGGAATGGAGAGTGAGAAGCAACATCGAAATTCATACTCTGTTAAAATCATCACTGATCACTGGTATAATGAGAGCTAATATATTGAAATGGCTTGTGCATATTGAGAGAATATAAGATGACAGAGATGTAAAAACTGTATGCATAAGGGAGATGAATGATCGTAGACCACGAGGCAGACCAAGAAGAACATAGAGAGATAATGTCCAGACAGACCTGCAAACACTTTGTGTTACCAACTAGAAAGAGAAGCCAACCAGAGAGATGAATGGAGGCGGGTGATATCTGCAGTAGTGAACATCAAGGGCTCGGAATGCTAAAGAAAATGAGGTTTTATTGGACAGATACTCTCCTTCCACACAAATACATCTTCTCCTCTTCCCTTCCCAGTACCTTCATAGTAAAATGTTACTTTTCTCAGGAAGGTAAAGCAAAGTTAAATGTTCGATTATTTCACGCCATGCCGGCGTGGTGGGTAATGAACAGACAGACAGATTGGCTGGATCTGCACTACTGGGTGGTGAATTGATACATGACAAGGCAGATGTGGTCAAGGCCCTTTGGGAACAAGCAACGGAATCAGTAGAGATAGAACATTATCGTGGCTTGGGGAGAATGAGGCACCTGGGTGTAACCAGAGGGTCTAGTCGGCTCACTACACTTAGAGGAAAGGCAAGACGGACATATAACCAGATTGTGACTGGTACCATCAGCAATGGACCTCTGCGCTGGCAGCTGAAGATGGGGATGGAGCACGCATGGGAATGGCCCTAGTGATGTGATATCAGTTCTTGACTCATTCAACTCCATTCAACTTATTTCATCTAATTGCTTTTGCATTTTTGTAATTTAGTATAAGCCAGTAAATAAAAAATAATTTTATAGAACCCCTATCAATTTATAATATGATTTTTTGTTTTTGTTTATAGGAACGAATTAATCGTTCTCCTTTTTTATAGAACAATTCGTTTGGTGTACGTCCTTTTTGGTTTACGTTCGGTTTGGAATACTTCCAGTCTTGTATACGTCTGTTTGGTATACGTCCTGTCTGGTTTACGCTATGTTTGATATGCCTGATTGGTATACGTCCTGTTTGGTATGCCTGTTTGGTATATGTCCCGTTTGGTATACGTCTGTATGGTATACGTACTGTCTAGTATACGGCAAAGGACCAGGAGCGGATTTACATAACCGAGGTACCAGTGTGCGCGGTTTGTTTCCGTTTACTGACTATTTGGTAGAAAACCGCTTTCCTAGATTTCGATTTTAGTCAGTAGAGCCATTCGCAAGGAAAGAAAAGGCAAACTACTGAACATAAAATTACCTAGTTAAATCACAAACAGCCCAAAAGTATTGTATTTGGTCCTGCAAGGATGGTCATTATCAAGTGCTTTGTTGAATGGCATCGTCGATCATGTCTGTCCTCAGTCTCTAACCTTCAGCTTCATGTATCAGCTAGTGAGCAGAAACTCCTCCATGTCATAAGAAAAGGATGTCAAGAATCTTCTCACACAGTCCTTCTTCTTCTTCCTGTTCTTCTTCTTCTTTTTCTTTCTTTTCTCTACTACTGGAATGCCTCGCGGCCCTTCTGTTCGCTTAGTATGAAGTACATTTTAGTGTCTCGGATATTTCTGCGTTCCATATTCTGCGTGGTAGACCTCTGGCTCTGTTACCGTTGTATCTGTATAACCATGCCCTCTGAGGTGCCCTGTCTGCTGCCTATCTTGTTACATAGCCAAACCCATTAGATTTGTTGTCTACCTATAAAGTTCAGTATTTGTTCTATGCCGATTCTCCTATGTATTATTTTTTTCAAAGACTTTTCCTGCGGTCACACCTTGCTCCAGTGTCCTTCTTCTCGTATCACCAAAAATTTATGACTGGTTTCCAGTGTTACGAACATAAATTATTCTATTGCATTTTTCTCTGCATCTTCTGCTTGTGCATTCGTTCTAAAGTTGGCAATCAGTAATTTGCATTGCCGAGATATCTGCGCTTGTTGGCATAACACATTCGATTCAAACCCTTTGGGGCGGTACTATGGATAACGCAACCCTTCGGACTTGATTCCATGATAGATACCGTAAATCTGGAAGAAATGTGGCTTTTCTGCCTACCCCCTAGGTGAACCCGGACCACAAAAAGTTCTTCACCCAGTCGCCGTGCAGAAGGTTTTAACCGACTGCGCTAGCAAGCCCGGCTTTGATTTTAGTAAACGCTTACTTAGTGGCCTTCTACGACATGTTTTCTTTTAAATAGGGCAGTTGACCTTATTCACCCCCCCCCCCTTCCCAAGCAAAATGGAGATTCTCCAGCCAACATGGTCATTAACCCTTTTGGTCTCAACCTCCCCTTGCGGATTAGGGGTCCCATTATAGGGAAAACAAAAATAGACCCCCTGCCTTCCCCACAAGCATGTCGTTGAAGTCGACTAATTAGGGCATCCTTTGAAGACGAAGTACATCTGCCTCAGAGGTCTGCATACGAGTAAGCCAGAAGTGGAAAACGGATGTGCATACAACACTCCTGCTGTAAAAAAAAAAAAATTGAAGTCCGGGGGTGGACGAACTCCAAGGACTTTCCACCGTAGTTTACATTAGAAAAAACGCGAAGAAAAAGCTAGATAATAATTACTTTCATTTTAACTAGAAATATTAAATTATTCTCCTGTTCACCAGACAAATTCAGTAAACTTTCATGTTAACTAGAAAATTATTACTCTCATTTTAACTAGAAACATTCAATTACTTTTAGGTTGGCTAAAAATGTTAAGCAGTTCTCCGGTTACTAGCATGTTCAACATAGTTCTTTCTTTATTTTGTCGGCTCACAAGGACCAGGTTGTAGCACAGTATCGCTGTTTTCTGTTACTGTCTTGCGCTTCTCTGGTGACTCGGGTGATGGATTTGTTTATCTTTTTCCAGGTTTTACCACAGTAAGTTACTGTAATTTTAACCTAAAATACGTTACTCCATTGGATATTGAATTACATATACTTAGGGTAACTCCCCCTCCCCCTCCTCCCTCAATATAACCTTCATCATGATTTGATTTGATTTGATTGGATTTGATTTGATTCAAGAACCGACATCACAGCACCCAGGGCATTCCCATAAGCGCTCCGTCTCCATCTTCAGCAGCCAGCGAAGAGTTCCGATACTAATGGTGCCAGTAGCTTTCTGATTAAATGTCCGTCTTGCCTTTCCTCTGAGCCTTGAGCGTCTGCCAGAACCTCTCGTCACCCCCAACTGCATCAATCTCACCAAACTGTGGTGATCCATCTGCTCCTCCGCATTGTACACGCTCTCCCACAAGGCACTAACCACGTCTGCCCTGTCATGTATCAGTATTCCACCAAGTTGTGCAGAGCCAGCCAGTCTGTCCGCCTGTTCATTTCCCACACACACCGGTGTGACCCGGTGAAAAAATCCAGACAATACTCCTCACTCGTGTCCTCCGCAGCGAAGCATGCCACTCTGCACAAAGCATACCTGTTCTGATCTTCCTCAGCATGCTTTCTGAATCAGTTACAATTACAATGTGTGTGTGTGTCGTGTTCTCTAGCCAGCGGAAAGCTGCAGTGACCGCCTCCACCTCCATTCTTAAGCTGGATGTTGTGGTATCATATGCTAGGCTCTGCTGCACCAAACGTCGACCATTAACTTTTGCTAAAAAGCCCCAAGCACTTCTTTTGCCTCTTGACACTGAACTGTCTGTGTAAATGATCAAATCCTCTGAGCATGCATTATCTTGTCACCGGGGCACTCACGGGAAGCAAAGAATAGTGACACTGCACCCTACCAGGCATGTCGTAAGAGGCGACTAAGGGTAGGGTTGGGCTTGAGGTTGGCTACCTCATCCTGTAAAAACCATAGCCACAAAAACCAACCAACCATGGATAAGTCAAAAAGAGAAGCAAATAAAATCCAGCCAACCAAGATAAGGGAAGGCTCTTCAAATAGAAGATGACACGGTGTGGAGAAAGCCGCAAGGAGTCCGGATCGTTGAGAAAAATTGGGAGGACATGGGGAGAGCTCCATGCAATGGCGAAGGATAGAACGACTTGGCGTGAGTTGGTTGAGGGCCTATGCTCCAATGGGTGATAGAAAGGCAGAAGAGAAGAGAGAATTGCTGAATTTCCACCTCTGTGGCACCTGCTGGCCAGTCTCTGCATTCCCGACTCAGCGTGATTATGACTCTACACAAGTCTGACTGCTCAGGTGGCCCTTTGACCCACTCCTCTCCTCGCCTAATGTTCTCAAGGATGCAAACCTGTCTGATTGTGTCTTCTGCCTGAGCCATCCATGACCTCCCTCTTATCAGCCGCTGACCCTTAACTGCACCCAGAGCCTCATGCAGAGGGTGGTCTGTGTCTACAGCTACCCTGAGATATGACTTCGCCTGCATCACCTTGTGCCTACCTGCAACCGTCGGCAAACCAAGGATGTATCGCATACACACCACTGGGGTGTCTCTGGTGCAACCCAGAATGACCCGCATAGCCGCGTTCTGTATGCGCTCTAGTTTGTCCATCTGACTCTTTGAGACGGTAAGCAGTTCCAGGCCATAATCCACCACTGACAGGATCAGGTGCTGAAATAGTGTGAAAAGCATTCTCTGCTCTATGTCAATTGCAGCCATAGTCTTAAGTGCACTAAGTCATTTTTGTCATCTCGTCACAACACTCTCCACATGGTCTTAAATGACAGGCTCCTGTCAAATGTAATTCCCAGATACTTCAGTTTGCTCTCTCTCTGTTGACGTCTCTACCATCTATCGTGAGACTTGGGACATTAGTTTTAACGATTCTGTTGTCCAGAGAACACCACAAAACAGACGCCTTTTCCAGCCTTCATATCTGTACACCACTCAGTCACCTTGTCTACTGTCGCTTGTAGCTCCCGGGCTGTTTGCTCCCTCTCTTCCCCCTGCCTATATGCAAGTATATCATCCGCAAAAGTCAGTATCCTTCCAACTCCTGGTGCTTCTAGGCTTGCAATCTTGCTCGTATACACGTTGAAGAGCACAGGCGAGATGGCGGATCCCTGTGGCAGTCCTGGGGCCAAAGTGCATGGTTCAGAGGTCCATGAACCCAGTCGGAGAGCAACCCGACGTGAATACAGGACAGCTGCAACCCAATTCACCAGCCATGGATTGACCTCCTTCTCCCTCAGTGCAGTCATTAAGATGTCGTATCTGACTGTTATGAGCATCCTCGAGATCCAGTCCTACCGCCATAGTTTCATGTCTGTTCTGGAACCCTTCATAGACGTCAAAAGCAAAAGTGGCCTCATTTGCCCAAGTGTCCTTTCCTGGCCTGTAACTTCCCAGACCTCTTGGTAGAAGCTTCCCCGTTTCTAAAAATTTTTGTAACTTTACAGCAACTATCTTCTCCAAGACCTTCCCAAATGTGTTTTGTAAGGTGATGATTCTGAAGCCACTAAGCTTAGAATGATCTTTAAAAGGTTTTGGTAGTGGGATTAGATAGCTGTGCACCCAGTCTTGCGGTACTGATGCTGTCTTAATACTCTGGTTAAAACAGTCGGCCATCTCCGCAAGGTCTACATCGCTCAAAGCCTTCCTGTGACCATACCTGACACCATCAGGCCCTGGTGCAGTGTCCTTTGCTTTTTTCAAAATTTGTTTGATATCATCCACTTGTATCATGTCTCCATAATGCATATTTTTCAAGGTGCCAGCTAACTCCTTTCTAACTGCATCTCTGATGTCTACATCATTATGATCTGTCTGAGCTATAAACCTATAGAGAAAAGCCTCCCCTTTCTCCTTGTCTGTTGTCACACGCACACCATCGTCTCTACAAATTGTTTCGACTGTCATAGGCCGATCTTTTCTTTGCATCTGCCTTTGCAGTTTCCAGAATTTCCCCAATTTTTTAACGCCTCCCATGTCATTCACAAAATTTCCCACTTTACTCTTTTGGCCTCTGCAGCACAGCGCTTGAAAACCTCCACCTTATCTCTTTTCACTTTCTCCGCCATCTCCACTTCCTCTCGTGAGCTTGAGGGTGTCTGTCGTACTTTCATTAGCTGCTTCACTGCGGCTCTCTTTGCCTTCCATGTTCTACTTCTGGAGTCCACCATGGGGGTGTAGAAAATTAGTTCTGGCAGTTCTTTTGCATGCTCCCTGTCTAAGGCGTCCAAGTAGGATGTTGGTCCACTTATACTGGAAGGTCTTGCGTGCTCTCCCAACCTTAACCTTACTGTGTTTAGAAATCAAGACTGAACATGGTAGTTGATCACTCCCATGGTCATTCAGGACAGTCCATTTAACATCTAAAACCGACGACTGAGAGACAAATGTCAAGTCAATGGCTGTGTCTCCATCTCCAGGCCTCATTGCCATTCTAGTCGGCCTCCCATCATTGATGCAGACCATATCGGAGTCAACCATGGCCTCTGCAAGAGCAATTCCCTGTCGGTTTTCTCCACTGCTGTCCCATTCTCTGTTCCTCGCGTTGAAATCCCCACATATGAGTAACCTATCACCTGGTAACTCCTCCAATTCCTTGAGTCAGCCCCATTGTTCACTTCTGACAAAACAGTCTACTGTGGCATATATATTTATGAGGTTCCAACTTAAGCCACCAATTTCCACCTGTATCCCTTGAACCTCTCGTCCACTGTGGTTCCACTGGCTCAAGTCAAGCACCACATGCTTCCCTCCCTCCTTTGCCCCTAGACCTTGTCCATGTCTCTCCTGTCCAACAGGGTTTATTTAACTGACGTACCCCGGGCAATGATATCTGTCTGTATTTAACTCCTGGAGCATGATGACATCAACATAAAAAATCAACCTCTCCAGTACAGGACATCTCTGCCTAGCAGTCCGACAGTTCCAGTATCCTACTCTTACATGATTAAAACTCAATCTCTCCGCTTTTCGCCTTGTTATCCTAGTACCCGCCCTCCTATTTCTATGCCTTCTTCTCTCCCCATTTCCTCGTCGTCTCCTCCTCACTCCCTCTTCACTAACCGCTGAATAATGTGTCAAGCGCAGAGCACGTGCCCTGTAGCTCCGGCGACGATTCTTATGCATATTTTAAAAATTCATACGAAAAGATAGAGTACTGCGGGAAATGACCGGTCGCCCTAGTATTGCCTGCCTGCTAGGGAAGGGGCAATGGATGTCCCGTAGGAGTCCATACGCCTGGTGCCGCCCCGCACGCCCGCCAGACGTCCAACGTTCACGACCAGCTCACCTGTGGCCATCCAGTTCCTCAGCACGTTGGTCCACCTTGAACTTGGGGGTTTAACTTCAGAGTTTGTCGTCTATCCTTCATCATGATCAGATGGTCAATGTAGTCTTGCTTGTTAGCTTAACGTAGTCTATGTGTTCATAGAAAATATTCTAGGGAAAATATCAAGTGACGTGACTGCCTATCTAAACTGTAACCTATACCACAAAATATAGTGTCTCTTCGCATTTCAGTCTGTTAAAGAACATGTGCATCTCATTTCCCATCTCGGCAATTGGCTTTCTTAGCCAGCCAAAGATGAATGAGATAGTGTTTGTGTGTGGTGCATTAACTTCATGTTTTAAAAAGTGTTTGAAAAAGATAAATTAAAAAAATAACTCTTTCAAATTACTTCTGAGGTTATTGTTTCATTATTACTTCTTCTGTTTTTGTTCTAAGAAGGGCGTCTGACGTGTTGTGACTCTTAATTAGTCGAATTTTACGACATGCTTGTTATTATGCAATGCTCTATTCCAACCCCACCCCCCATTCCCAGTCCTCCAAATCAAGGTCCAGGACTTATACTGAGATCAATAATACAAACAGTAACGATTTACTACGGAAATGAAATGAAGTAGTAGTAGCAACAGCAGCAGCATTAGCAACACTAACAGTAGCAGAAGCATCATCAAAAACATTAGCAGCAGCCGTAGTACTAGTAATACAGGAGAAGCAATAGTAGTGGTGGTGGTAATGGAAGAAAAAAAAGAAGCAGAAAAAGAAGTACAAGAAGAAGTAGAAGAAGAGGAGGAGCAGGAGAAGAAGAAGAAGAAGAAGAAGAAGAAGAAGAAGAAGAAGAAGAAGAAGAAGAAGAAGAAGAAGAAGAAGAAGAAGAAGAAGAAGAAGAAGAAGAAGAAGAAGAAGAAGAAGAAGAACAAGAACAAGAACAAGAAGAAGAACAAGAAGAACAAGAACAAGAAGAACAAGAAGAAGAAGAAGAAGAAGAAGAAGAAGAAGAAGAAGAAGAAGAAGAAGAAGAAGAAGAAGAAGAAGAACAAGAACAAGAACAAGAACAAGAACAAGAACAAGAAGAAAAACAAGAAGAAGAAGAAGAACAAGAACAAGAAGAAGAACAAGAAGAAGAACAAAAAGAAGAAGAAGAACAACAACAACAACAACAACAACAACAAGAAGAAAAAGAAGAAGAAGAAGAAGAAGAAGAAGAAGAAGAAGAAGAAGAAGAAGAAGAAGAAGAAGAAGAAGAAGAAGAAGAAGAAGAAGAAGAAGAAGAAGAAGAAGAAGAAGAAGAAGAAGAAGAAGAAGAAGAAGAAGAAGAAGAAGAAGAAGAAAAAGAAGAAGAAAAAGAAAAGAAGAAGAAGAAGAAGAAGAAGAAGGGGAAGAAAAAGAAAAGAAGAAAGAAGAAGAAGAAGAAGAAGAAGAAGAAGAAGAAGAAGAAGAGGAAGAAGAAGAAGAAGAAGAAGAAGAAGAAGAAGAAGAAGGAGAAGAAGAAGAAGAAGCAGAAGAAGAAGAAGAAGAGGAGGAGGATCAAGATGAAGCGGAATGGGGGATGATAAAGGATGAGGATGGACGGAGACAGTAATTTTATCGTCTTCTTTTCTTTACAAATCAGGTAACTTGACATTGTTGTGTAAAACAAGAAAGAAATGGCTGTTCGTATTCACCTGCTACTCCTGATCATAGTGGTTCATTCATCTTTTGGAGCGGACAACGTTTTAGAAAAGTTCCCTTTGTCCTTTGTATTCGGTGTTAGCAGTTCAGCCTTCCCCACAGAAGGATCTTGGGACACTGAAGGTAAATAGTTTGACTGTCTATACAAGAGATACTCTGTTGTCGTCGTCTGTGACTTAGGCTTTGCGAACGCGCTTCCTAAAGCCGCGGTGCTGGGTTCAATCCCAGCTGATGACGATTTGTCTTGCGTTGATCTCGATAGTGGTACCCAGAGCTGACCGTTCAGTTAGCGATGGCAAACTACTGAACGTAAAATTTTCCTAGAAAAAAAACAACTAAAAATGTTGGGGTTCATTCTGCAACGTCCTGTAAAGGATACGCAACTAACATACTCTGTTGATATGAGAATCAACACTAAAGTTACAGAAGTATTTGAGGTTTTGAACAACGGATCAACATCGTGGCACACAGATAGTAACCTGTAAGTGCTTCGTTTTTCTTCTTACTCAAGACTGAGCTCGAAGAAGCTCAGCACAGTGCACAAGCTCTGTAGCACCGGCGAGCATCCTGCAATACTTTGGGTAGATTTTTACTCCAAATTTTTGCCCGGGCATGCGCCGTTATGCAGAGGGGCTTCCGACCTCACTGACCAGAGACCAGAGGGAATTACTAGAAGTCCAAGTTCACGTAAAAAAAAAATTCCACACCTTACCAGTGATTGAACCCGGAACCTCTAGCACTCGAGGCGGACACCATACATCGAGACCACGCAACCCCCTGTGCTACAGAAGTAATGTCCAGATGACGAAAGAAGCAGAACATAAACTTAGCAGTAGAATGCATAGAGCATAAAGCAAGCATTTGAGTTTTAAAAAAATAGGAACAGCATTCACCGAAGCTGGTAAATTAGATTTAAAAAATTAACATCAGATACAGTAAAGCAGATCATGTTTTGGCACAATCGGTACTCCTCTTACTCCATTAGGCAATCCAGATCAGCACAATTTGAAGGAAAGAAAACATGTAATACAGTGATTCTCAAACTGTGTGCCGTGGCACCCCGGGGAGCCGCGACCTCTTTCCAGGGGCGCCTCGAAATATTCGAAAATACACCAGTTTAATTTTTTTTTTTTTTAGTCTCTTACATACGAAAAGGCATACTTTTACTTAGGTTAGGGCGCCGTGGAAAATTTGTAATTGCACAAAAGGCGCTGCGACTAGGAAATGTTTAGCAAACACTGACGTAATACAAAGCATATTTATCCTGACCCTATGCTATCAGTTCCAGACAAGAACAGTAAACCATAAAAGACAAATTGTAACTATAAACAGATGTCTGATAAGGGTGGCAAAAGGGATCAAAGCAATCAAATGGTTTGCCCACTTAGAGAGTGTTACCAGGACTAGAGACGATATTCTATGCTTGGGGCCGCATCAGCGCAATCGATAGGAGACTCGCTTTAAAATTCAGCTGCATCCCACGGCCGGTGTTCGAAACCGGGCGGTTCCCGGGGTCCACCCAGCCTCTAGGTACTGGGTACCAGGGTTAACACTCTAGGGTAAATGCAGGAACGTCGCTGTAGCTACGGAGTTGCGTGCGGACAGCGACACAGGCAGACAGTTTCTTATCAGCTGTCCGTACTGGTGGCAGAGCACTTATGGTATATAACCGTGTGCAATGACGCCGGGTCACATCTTCCGACGTTATCTTTACCTTTCTGTGATGACCACATCATTCACCAATTGTCGTTTGGTCTATAAATATAGGTCTAGCCCTATATACCCAGTACGAACATCAAAGTACCCTGACGTTTCAGGTAAACATGAGACTCGGGGACTCAGAGCCGTCAATACCAATACAACTTTGTGAAGAGAGAGGGGGAGGAGGAGGGCATCAAGGAATCTAAGCCTTGTTTAAATGCACAATAAAATGATGATGAATAGCAAGCATAAACTAGGATCCAGGTGTGGAGTTAAATATATGGGAACACCATCGAAGATAAGATAGTAAATTGGATACAGAAATTAACATCAGATGCAGTAAAACAAATCAAGTATGGGGGCAGTTAGTCCTCCTCTTACTGCATAAGGCAATACAAATCAGCACCTAAAAAACAAAAACATTCAATACAAAGCATATTCAATTTTACCCTATGCCAGCGATTCCCAAACTGTTCGCCGCGGCGCCCCAGGAAGCCGCGACCTCTTCATAAGGGCGTAGCGAAAGATCAGTCCAGAAAAGAAATCATGAGAAAAAAGGTCGGAACAGAACCCATTCTATATTACATACAAAGATAACCAATCAAATAGTTTGCACACTTAGAGAGAATTCCTTGTGACGCCATACCATACAAGGCATAAAATTCAAAGAGAAGGGCATCTATCAGGAGGTAGACCAAGAACAAGATGGAAAGATAACATAAGAGAAACTCTACAACAGCACAATGTGTGTATGGTCGAGGCGGTCAGAAGAACAAGATGTAGAACCTCATATCTCCTTCGAAACAGTTTTTAAAAAAAAAGGAAATCAAAAAGAAGATAGGCTATAAATGCCTGCCTGGTTTAATTTGACTTTTGGAATAGGTAAACTCAAGAACCCTCTCCACGCATTTGGACAATCTGACATGTGGTACTTGGAACATATTTTTGTAGCCGCTGTGGTCTAGTAGCTAGATACTCGCGTGAGGATCGAAAGGTAGTGGGTTTGGGTCCTGACATAAGCCGAACTTGTTTCAAAACTGACCTCGGCTCCCAGGTCGACCCAGCCTTGAGTGGGTCCTAGGTACAGTCCTGGGAAGTAAAGGTGGGCTGCGTGATGCTGACCATATCATCCACCAGTTGCCGTTTGGTCTTTGAATGTAGGTCTAGCCCTATATACCCAGTACGCATGAAGGTGTGGAAAAGGATCCTTTACGTATAGGTACTCTATAGGTCCTATCTGTACTCAACATCTACCGGCTGCCTTTACTTCGCAGCACATTACCTGGTACAAAGTTTAGACTGGATTCACCTGGGTTCTAAAGTCAAACTTGGTAACGATCCGAACTCTTCGAATTGAAACTCTTTGAATCCGAACTCTTCACTAGCTGCTGAAGAGGAGAGGGAACACTTATACGAATGTCCCGAGTGCTGGCATGTCAGTTCCTGACTCAAGAACCAAACAAATGTTACCACTGGTCCGCGGCATCGTAGCCTGCCTGCATGAGTCTTGATTTCCAGTCTGCATGTCAGGTCAACCAAAGCCAAATTACGGAGAAGAAATGCTATGGAAAGTAAAGCTGACTTTATGAGTCTACCACAATTTCAGATTCACTAGTGATATGGGAAGAAATGATCTTTTAAATTATCTTTTTCACCTGTATCGCAAAATCAGTACACATTGTGATTACTACAGGAAAAGGACCCAGTATATGGGACGATTTCACCCAGAACAGCTCAAATATCCATGGAAACGGTGACGCCAAGATTGCACCAGACGGTTACCATAATGTGAAGACTGACGTACAGCTGCTGAAGTCCCTTGGCGTGAGTATGGCCTAGCGCATGTGTAATATATTATCTCATCATCATCATTTTCCACTTCTGCGTTAAGCGTTGTGGGGAGGAACAGTTTCCGATCCATTGTTTGATGGGCAGGCATTGCTATTGTCATTCTATGTCGATGTAGAAGCTTTTTTTAATGTCATCAATCCACAATCTCATAAAAGGCCTCTTGCTTTCACTTGATCTCTCTTCATGTGTAGCGCCTGCGTTAGTTGTTCTGACTGCATTCCTACTAGATGACCAGACTGTCTGATTTTGTGTTTCTCGGTGAATTGGCTGTATGCTGTTGTTAATATATTATCTATATATACTTTTTGTGTATTGTCAAAGCGATTATACTGGTTTTGTTATTTGTTTCTTATGTTTTTTTACGGGACAAGACACAATCAGGAAACAGAAACATCACCTACAAAGCATATTCATTCCTACCCTATGCTACTAGTGCCAGTCATGGTCAGTCGCAACAAACTAGAGAAGAAAGTTAAAAACCATGGGGATGGAATGTCTGAGCCAGGCTCCAGGGGTGATCAAGAGAGATCAAATCAGAAATGAGGTCACTGAGAAAAGCTGGACATAAGCCAATACCCAAGGACAAAAAAGGACTTTTAGACAAAGGAAAAAGGCCTTCTTTGGTTATTTTATACCAGGCATATGTCTAAAAGAATAAAAAAATGTAGAACACAAGCTAGACCAAGAACATGATGGAAAGATATCATTAGAGACACTCTACAAAAGCACCATGTGTTTATGGTCGAGACGACAAGAACAGCAAGAAGCAGAAGCTTATAAATAACGTGTTTGCAGGGATTGTTAATTGAAGGATGAGTACTCAAGTGTCAGGTGGGGTTTTCTCTGCTTGTTATATGATAGAACGGTTCTCAGAGCACCACGACAAAGAAGAGGAAAAACTAAAATTTTAACAGATTTGAACATCAAGGAAAATCGGCTAATAAACAGCATCTTGTCTCAGAAGCTGAAATATTTTGGTCATATCAAGCGTTAGTTAGATTTATCCCTTAAAAAAGCCAATGTGTCCGAAATGTTTGCCTGTGTCCCTCTACCAATTGCAAAGTCTAACATATGTCCGATGAACCAACCGTAAGCTTGTCACTTGGTCGTTGAGGTAGCCGACTGATATAATGGGTAACCACAGCGAAAATACATATATCTGACTTTGAAACTCACAATACCAGTTGTATAGTCACCAGTTCGTCTTGTCCCTGTCCGAGAACATCTGATAAAGTACGGCAAGAAAAGATCGAGGCATGGGAGTCTTGACCCAGGTCGGCCCATCCTCTAAAGTTGGCTAGGAGGTGATGGGCCGAAACAATCGTCGACGAGGGATCTTCTACTGATGGTCGGTAGACTCTGGCTGTACATGCTCCCCTGTGGAGTTCTTATTATTATTATTAGTGGTTGATTAGAGTATTCGTTGGCTTCTTGTTTGTTAGTTGATTGATCAATGGATTAGTCTGGTGAATCAATGATTGGTTGATTTCTTGACTGGTTGCTTGCTGGCTCTTCTGCGGGATTGTTGGTCGGTTGATGACTGACTGATCATCTAAATAGTTAAGATGGTCTGTTTATTGCTTATTCAGTTGACTTGTTAGTTTCAAATATTTTTTTAATCACGTAAACTTAATGTATTCCTTTTGAAAATTGTGTGCATTTCTCCACAACTGAATGGTTCCCCACTCTGGCTTTTGACGGAGGCCGCAATATAGGCAGGCCATCAATATGGCCAATTGTCTGAACGCGGTTTCTGGGACCTCTCCACGGTGATCCTCATCCACATGGTGGCACTTTGTGTCATCGGGTGTCTGTCGCTTGTGTGATGTCCTGGTGGGGTGGAAAGTCAGTCAGTCAGTCAACTGAATGGTTTTTTGGGGGGGCAGGGAAAGTTCGAAATATTGTTCGTGATAAAAAATATATCTTATTTCTTTCAAACATAGCTATCTGGGAGAAAAAAAAACTTACTTTTGTGGAAATTATTCACATTTTGCTTATTAAAAATTGTTTTTCCTACTCTTTTCCTACATTACTACAGGTCTCACATTACAAGTTCTCCCTGTCGTGGCCACGACTTCTCCCAACTGGAACTACTGAACGTGTCAACGATAAAGGCGTGGCCTACTACAACGAACTAATCGACGAACTGTTAGCCAATGACATCCAGCCTTTCATAACACTACATCACTGGGACCTACCCCTGCAGCTGCAGAACCTCGGTGGCTGGGCGAATGAATCATCGGTCACGTGGTTCAAGGAATACGCTGACCTTTGTTTCAAGACATTTGGAGACAGGGTAGGATAATTGTCTTTCATTATAACCTGTATAGAGTCATTCAGTCATTCATTATCTTGTTGTGCCACTAGATGTCCTATTCTAGTCTTCCCCATGTGGGAAGCAATTTTTCGTTATTTGAAGCCTCATCCTGGCTTTTACTGGGGGCCCTGAATATAAAGTAAAGATATCTTTTCACTCCATTTAGACGTATCGGGTATATGGGAAGAGCGTCCATATTTTTACAGACCATCGGCACTAGGTGGGTAAAATGGTCAGCATTACGCCGGCCATCTTTACTTCCCTAGGACAGCCAACCTGGTACCCATTTTAGGCTGGGTCGACCTGTGACGCCCCAAACCATGATAAAAATCTACTCAGCCAGCAGTGGGTTTCGATCGCGGTTCGCTGGAATTACGAGTCGGACTCGCAACGCCTAAGCCACGGATGCAGCGCCCTAAATATATTATGGCCCCTTGTACTCCACATGGGGTATTTATTCCCCCAGCCGACACGTGTAGTCATTCTGCTGAAAAAAAACCGACCCGGCTGCTTCGAGATGCACTGACCGCCTCCACCTCCATTCTTAAGCTGGAAGTTGTGGTATCGTATGCTAGGCTCTTCTGCACCAAACGTCGACCAATAATTTTTGCCAAGAAACCCTAAGCACTTATTTTGCCTCTTGACACTGAACCGTCTGTGTAAATGATCAAATCCTCTGAGCGAGCATTATCTCGAATTAATTGCTGAATTTCCACCTCCGTGGCACCTGCTGGAATATGTCTAAGATGAGTACCAGAAAGTTCCTGGGAATCAAAGGCGACCGGCTTGAAGCTGACCACATCACACGCAGTGTTCGTATTGGTCTGTGGAGTTTAGCTCTTGTCCATAATGTCTGATACGCCACTGGTATCAGACGGATCCTTTACTGTTTAATGTTTAATTAGGAATCGACATACAGCACTAGGTACATTCCCATAAGCGCTCTGTCCCAGTCTATAGCAGCAAGCACAGAGTTCAAATTCCGATAGTACCAGTAACTGAATATATATGGGTCTCACCTTTACCGTATGTGTTGATTGGAGGCAAGATCCCCCAGTCACTCCTCGCAGCATCTTTCCCTTGATTCCGAGATGATCCAACTCTGCCCCCGCACTGTTCACTGGTCCCCACAGGGCCCCTACAACATCTAGCCTGACATGCATCAATTCACCACCAAGTTGTACAGAACCAGCCAGTCTGCCTGCCCATTCATTTCTCTACACACCAGCTTGCCTTGAATAAATATTCAAAGAGACGTTACTACACGGGACATCTGAAGCCCTGCTTGCCACTCTTCACGGAGCATTCAGGTCTCCACATTTCTTAACAGGCTCTCTGATTCGGGTTTCGTTGCTACATGTCAGTAAAGCTGATTCTCAAATCTTTACTATGTACTGTCTTTTCATGATGTCATCAATAACTTTGTACTTTTAAGGTGAAGACGTGGATAACAATTGAAGATCCCGTGACCCTGGCCTACAAAGGTTACGAAACTGGTGAGCATGCCCCAGGTTTAAAAAACCCAGACCTGGTGTATCTTGTTGGGCATAACTTGATCCGGGCTCACGCCGAGGCTTATTTAATCTACAGAGACACTTACAGAGCTTCTCAAAATGGTAAGATAGAAATGTGTGGCTCGGCGAATGATTAATACTTATGTATATCTGTGTATATCTGATTATACGATTATACATATCTGTGTGTGTGTGTGTACCAGTGTGGATAGTATAAACAGTGTATAAACATCTGTGTGTTGTCCATCAAGATGATGATGACCACTCTTTTTCCATCAAGTATGAGTACGATGACCGATGAGGCCGATGTGAGCCCGAAATGTTCTTGGACAGTGAGGACAGGAATGAGTGTTGTGCCAGGGAGGGGATCTCCTGTAGTCGCCTTTCTGTACAACATACAGATATGCAAACAGACATAAGATGTTTGGGATGTGTAGTTTCCACGAGAAATTTAAAGTGAGTCAGAAGAGGACAGAACAAAATAAACATCATGAAGAAACATCAGTTCAGACAAGAAGAAAAACTAGTTAGCTTCATAATACGGCACTCACAAACGACGAAAATATCGCTGCGGCTTAAAAGAGACTGTTATCAGCATAAACAATCAATCAATCGGGTGCTGTCTCTACCATGAAGTTTGGCTGCAATGAATATCTAACACACTGTGGCTCTGTCCTTGTGCACTCTCTTAGACGGCTTTCCGTCCACTTCTTAATTCTGTTCTTCCACTTGTACTGGTGTCTACCTCACGCTCTCCTGTTCTCGACCTCTCCCTCCAGTATGGTTTTTAAACGTCTATTGTGTCTTTTAATAGGGGCAAGATATTTCAATAAACGGACATTGGTACAGTTATATGGAAGAATACACTAATCACGTATCTGTAAGGCCACGTCTGTCACAAAATATCCATAGCATACTTCAAACAGTAATATCTCTGAGCAGGCCTGATGCTTCCATATATATATATATATTAGGGATACGAATATTCGCTATTGGGCCGAAAGTGGACCTAATAATTACCGGTATTCGCCAGTTGCGGTCGGGCCGAATACGAATAGTGTAAACCTTAGATGGACTGGGGGAAAATGCCTCAAATGGTTCCCCCCTCTGTTTATTTATAGGAATGACGTATACACACCGGAACCTACCAACAAATACCTTTCTTAAATGTTTGTGTATTCTAGACAAAGCATAAGGTCTTACTGTGTTCGTAAATTGTTGCTGTGATTGTTTATTCGACATTTGCTTCGTTAATATAAATTTCTGTAACCTATGGTGCCATTTCAAGGGGTTGAAATGAATTCTGTCCGTATTCCATAGTCGTGGATTTCAAGCTGTACGATAGACATGGCCAATGAGACACCTTTTTTTGGGGGTGCCTAGTTGACCATGTATCTTAGTGCACTTGTATTCATGGCGAGGCGCAGACGCCGTCTGGAGGTGACAGGTTCAATTCCCGGCACGGTAACTATAGCTTTCAATTTTTATGTTGTCTAGTGTGTTCTATCTTTCTACTTCTTTCTATGAGTGCCGTTCACAATACTTTCTGTTACTTGATTAATTCAAGTAAATGTCTGTTTAGTACAGCTGGAAATACCTTCAGTGAGACAGGAAGTTGTCTTAATGCTGACAATATGAAAGATTTTTTGTTTGGTTTGAAAGTTAATGCCGCTTTCATGGATTAACTAAACTGTCAGTGACAATTTGCAAGTTTAGTTACTTTTTATAAAACTAAGAATACTTTCATTCCTAGGTATTAGTTACCACAGACTGACTGACTGAAGGATGCTAAACATGAAATGTTTTTAAATGTTTACTATTCTGTACTACATTTTGTGAAGTAAAATTTCAGCGCACATTTGACATTATAGATGTTTGTTTTTTTAAATCTATTTTATACACTATTCGAACGTGGAAGAATGGGCATCGGTTTAAATAGTGGGAAGACAGAAGTAATGGTGGTATCCAGGGAAATAATTATTCCTAAATGTGTAACAAAAGTCAGTGGTTTTATTTTGGGACAAGTATAGAAATTTAAGTATCTGGCCACATGGATAACATCAAATGGAAAATGCATCTCTGAAATAAGAAACAGAATAGGACAGGCCAAAACTGCATTTTATAAAATGAAGAACATTTATTATAATAAATCTTTGTAATTGAAGGTTAGAAAAAGAATTATTGCTTGCTATATACATCCAGTTTTAAGATATGGCTGTAAGTCCTGGACAATCGGTAGGCAATCCAAAAAATTTCTTGAGGCCTCAGAGCTGTGGTTTTTCAGAACAATGCTTAAAATACATTAGACTGCCCCCCCCCCCCCCCCCCCCAAAAAAAAAGCGACCAAAAAAGACAGGAGACCGTCATCATTTTTCGGCCATGTTATAAGATGAGGGAAAATGGAACATGTTTGTGACCACTGGAAAGCTATATGGAAGTAGGGATAGAGGAAGACAACGAGAGAAGATTCTTGACAGTCTTGTTGCATGGCATGAAGGTGTGTCAGCACACGAACTAATACATGCTGCAGGAGATCGCAGATTGTGGCGAGGCATAATCGCCCATGCCACTCGGCAAAGCACCTGATGATGATGATTTCGTATTTGTATTTGGCCGAATAGTTGGTCCAGCTATTCGTATTCGACCGAATAGTGAAAATCACGATTCGGTACAGCCCTAATATATATATATATATATATATATATATATATATATATATATATATATATATATATATATATATATATATATATAAACATTCGTAGCGATCTGCCGGTGTAGTGAGTAGACTCTCACCTGCGGGTCCGAAAGTCCTGGATTCAGATCCTTACGGTACCAAACTCTTTTTAAAATGACTTTGGCTTCCAGGTCGACGCAATTTTAAATGGGTTCCAGGTGAAGTCCTGGGAAGTAAAGGCGGTCGGTGTGATGCTGACACTATCACCCACCTGGTTCCGATTGATCTATAAAGTATAGGTCTGGCCTTATATGCCCAATACATTGAAGGCGTGGAAATGAGTCCTTTGCTTTTACCACAGTTAGTTGACGTATTGTTAACCGCATTCACTAGTGCACACACATCTGTCTGAAAGTCAGTTCCTCGCATATTCTTATCTTGGTGTCTAGGTAAATCACGTCACCGACAGTTCGTATGTGTTAACCTCATATACTGGCCAATATTATAGCAGTGTTTAGTGCTTTGTTGTGCCAAACAATGCTCCAGGATACCCAGTTTATTTTAAAATGTAGTCTATGGATATCCCTTTATCCATTCAAGTTTATTGTTTTACTCTCCGTGACTTGATATGAGTTGAGTTAAGAATTGACATCACAGCACTCGGGGCATTTCCATGCATGCTCCGTCCTCATCTTCAGCAGCCAGCGCAGAGTTCTGATACTCATGGTACCAGTCACGATCTGGTTAAAAGTCCGTCTTGCCTTTCCTCTGACTGTAGTGAGCCTTGTCATGTGTCAATTCACCACCCAGTGGTGCGGATCCAGCCAATCTGTCTGCCTGTTCATTACCCACCACAACGCTTGATCTGAAGTGACACAGTTTCGTGGAAAATGTGTTTTAACTGAACAGACTGCATACCCAGTGTGTACCAACTGGAGCAGCCAGCCAGAAAAATCATACAGGAACCATTCGGCGCAACATCCACCAGAACAGATTGGGAGTGGTTAGTCTCAATACACTTGGAGACAGACTCAGGAGGAGGTCGGAGCAATTATGGTTGTGTCCGATGTGCGATGATGTAGATCGTTAAATAAACGGTTTATTGAAAATATATAATTCGCTCCAGGATACCCAGTTTATTTCAAAATTTAGTCAATGGATATCACTTCATCCTTTCAAATTTATTGTTTTACTCTCCGTGACTTGATCTGAAGTGAGAAAGTTTTGTGGGAAATGACTTTTCACTGAACAGACTGCATACCCTGTGTGTACCAGTTGGAGCTACGAGACAGGAAAACCATACAGGAACCATCCGGTGTTACATCAACCAGAACAGAATGGAAGTTGTTAGTCTAAATACACTTGGAGACACTCAGGAGGAGGTCGGAGCACTTATGGTTGTGTCCGACGTGCGATAATGAAGATCGTTAAATGAACGGTTTATTGAAAGTAAATAATAATCAATGAAGTCAGTGAAATTATGTGTGGGTGTGTGTATGTGTGTGTGTCGATCTATGGACGTCTGTCTATGCCAGTGTTTGTCCGTCTCTCATGTTGTTTATCTGTGAGTCTGTGCCTCTCTTTCATGTTTTTTTTTTCATCTGTGAATCAGTCGGTGTATATGTCTTTCTTTATGTCTAAGTGTCAGTCTTTTTCTTTAGCTGCCTATGTATCTATGTCATGTACATTTACTTATCCCCCCGCCTCCTCCCACCCCCTTCCCCTTTTCCCTTTTGTTCTCTCTTTGTTCATCTTATCTATTTACTGTCTGACGTCTCCTAACCCATGCGAAAAGTTCTACATTATAAACTTTCGGTGCTTTATTAATATCCTACCCCAATCAACAGGTCACGGGATGGTCGAATATTTAAGGGGGTGTTAGATAAGCTGCATGCAGTCGGGGGATCTAGGCTGCACTCTCTCGTGGGACGCAGGTGGGTTGGGGTTAGGGCCATTTCTAGATGTTTTAAGGTCGTTAAAAGCATCAGAAAGCCGGGAAACCCAGTCTTACCACCCTCTAAAATGTTAGACTGTCCTGCGACGTCACCTGATAACAAAGAATCAAACTTTCTACTGGCTAAGGAAGTAAAAACGTCCAACATTATTTCAGGACAAATTGGGATAGCTTTACACTGCGACTGGTTTATACCAAAAACCAAATCTACCCCTGACCGCAAGGCAGCGGAGAGAGCTATAACGTTCCACCTGGGATGGTTTGGTGATCCTCTGTTCAAGGGTGACTACCCAGCTTTGATGACACATTACGTTGCCCAAAGAAACAGACCGGAACATGTTGTAGAACGAAAACTTCCAGAATTTACAGACCATGAAAAATCTCGGATAAAAGGTATAATACTTAGTTACTTTATTTTCGAATTTTCTGTAACATTTTCTATTTCAACTCTTTAGTATACCGGTTGACTATTTCTGTAATTCTTCGTATTTTAATCATCATGTAGCAGGTCCTTTGTAGAATGTCGCCGTCATCACAGTTTGCTTGGGAGAAAAAAAAACTCGCTCTCTCGTCAGCTTTCCCGCCTGGCACGTTGTATTGAGGTTTACAGCAAGGAGGCGATATGTCCCTTTCTGTCCATGACACCTGATGTTAGCAAACCACTAATAAATAGCTTTTATAACTAGCTTGTTGGGTGGAAGGGCAGTAGGTCTATTCCCCGCTCCCCTCAACGCTTCCCCGCCCCCTTTCCACAGCACACATAAAAAATTAACGACCAGGAACCCCCACAAGGGGAATCAGATGAGACTGCATGTTATAACCTCGAAGCCAAAAAGACACAATCAAAACTGAACTGGCATAGTCAGAAGTGTTTTTGCCGCCACTATAGAGTTCAGTAAAAGTAAAGTAAAGTACAGATCCTTTTTTACGCCTTAGGCGCATCGGGCACATGGAAAGAGCACCCATATTTTTACAGACCAATCAGCACTAGGTGGGTACTGTGGCCAGCATTACGCCGGCCGTCTTTACTTTCCCAGCACATTCATCCTGGTACCCATTTCAGGCAGCGTCGACCTATGACACCCCGTACCATAATAAAAATCCACGTAGCCAGCAGTGGGTTTCGATCGCGGTGCGTTGGAATTACGAGTCAGGACTCGCAACGCCTAAGCCACGGACGCCGCTCCTTATAGTTGAGAAACGGAAAATTGGCCCCGGCCTTATAAAGAAGTCAAATAAATACTTCATTTACCCATTTTAAGTCGATAAAGACTGTACCTTCAGGGTTATTTATCACACACTGAATATAAGTGGTGCTAAGCACGTATCAGTAAAATTGAACTCTCCTTTGTTGTACAAACAAAAGAGTCACGTGATAAATTTGAAGCTTCCATGGTAATCACGTCATTCCTATAAATAACGGCCTTAAAAGTTCCCTCTCTGTTTATTTATAGGAATGACGTGTACACACCGGAACCTACCAATCAAATACCGGCCCTCCTCCAATAACGGGCACATATTATGGCGGCCAAAAAACAGGGCCTCTGTCACGTGTCATTTGCGCACTTCCAGCGACCTAATTTGAGGTTTTCCGGCGACAACCTCTACCGCCGAGAGTATCCCCCACGCTCATGCGGCGTAGATTGGGGCTAAACTAGATGGCTGGGACTCACGAGCAAAGCTGCAGGAAGCTTCTGCTCGTGAGTCCCAGCCATTTTGTTTAGCCCCAATCCACGTAGCAGAATACCTTTCATAAATGTTCGTGTATTCTAGACAAAGCATTAAGGTCTACTGTGTTCGTAAATTGTTGCAGTGATTGTAATTTGACATATTCTTCGTTAATATAAATTTCTGTAACCTATGGTGCTATTTCAATGGTTTGAAATGAATTATGTCCGTATTCCATAGTTGTGGATTTCAAGCTGTACGATAGACATGGCCAATAAGACACCTTTTTTTTTGGGGGGTGGGGTGCCTAGTTGACCATGATCTTAGTGGACTTGTATCCATGGCGAGGCTCCCACGCCGTCTGGAGGTGACAGGTTCAATTCCCGGCAAAGTAACTATAGCTTTTGACTTTTATGTTGTCTAGTGTGTTCTTCTATCTTTCTACTTCTTTCTATGAGTGCCGATCAATACACTTTCTGTTACTTGAATAATTTTATAAATGGTAATCACGTGGCTGATGTTGACTTTCCTGCGAAGTGGTCAAAGTAACTGAGCGATGGGGTCTATACATTTCAGCTAAAAGGATTCACTTATACGCTTCATTCTATTTTGATTTAACTCTGTTGTAATGCACCTGACCAGATAACAATGAAAGACACTGTATTATTTACATTTACTACGGGTATAGATTGTTTTGAAATACTGTACCGTTTATTTTCTTCCTTTTGTAGGAGCTCTTGACTTCTTGGCTGTTGGCCACTTCAAGACAAAGTTAGTATCAGCGAAAATCAACCCGGAGCAAGGGTTTCTTAAAGATCAAGATTTACTGCTAGAAATTGATGTATCGTATCCCAAGTAAGCTTTAGGTCGTGTTTGCTTCAGGTTTCACATGTGTATAACATTTGTTTTCCCTCCTTTCTTTAACTTCCATTTGAGCTTTGCTATGTTTTCCTTACAGCACGTTAGACATATGTAATGCATATATATATTAGTAGTTATTGAAATAGACGATATAAGATAAAAATAAATACTACTAAAACTGAAGTAATGAAGGTCAGAAGAGTTCATAGTCCGCTGCTAATCGGGTTGAATGGTTCTTGTCTGAAGCAAGTTAGAGAAATTATATATCTAGAAAGTATATTATAGTGCAGCTCATTAAAATGCTCTATCAAGACCAACAAGCAGCAGTCAGAATAGATGGAGAGACATCAGACTGGTTTGGCATCAAGCAAGGAGTCCGTCAGGGATGTGTGCTGTCACCGTATTTGTTCAACCTGTACGCCGAAAATATAATGAGAAATGTAAGAGATGATATAAACAAGGAACAATATGATGCCCTCAACATCGGTGGTCATGAAATACCAGAAATTCGTTATGCTGATGATACAGTATTACTATCAACATCACACAAAATGGTTTAGAAAACTTATTAACCTCACTCCAAAGAAATAGTGAAAATCATAACTTATTTCTTAACACAGCAAAAACAAAGATAATGCATACAAACAAAACTGCCATGGAGAAGGAAATATATGTTAATGAGGAAAGATTGGAAGTGGTGGAAAATTTCGAATATCTTGGGTCACTGGTTACCAACAATGGTGACACAATGAAAGAAATCAAACGGCGACTATCAATTGCTCTTCAAAGACTAAAACAACTGAATAAATTATGGAATTGTACAGATAGAATTACAAAGGTCAGATTTTTAAGAGCATGCATCTTTCCCATTGCAACATACGCCTGTGAGACCTGGACACTTACTAAACAAGCGGAACAGCGCATAAATGCATTTGAATATAAATGTTACAGACAGGTTCTAAGAATATCTTGGGTAAAGAAAAGAACAAATGCATCCATACTTCAAGAGCTGAATATTGAAGAAGGTTGGCTAGTAAAGACAATAAAACAAAGAAAATTGAAATATTTTGGTCACTTGAAACGTCATGGAGGTCTAGAGAGAACAATAATGGAGGGGTATATGCCTGGGAAGAGAGGAAGAGGAAGGCCAAGGAGAAGATGGGTGCAGGATGTGGCAGATGATCTCCAGATGGGTGTATCAGACGCAGGACATCTTGCTCATGATAGGAAGGTTTTCCGGAGGGTTGTTATGGCAGCGAGGTTCCGCGAGGGACATGCTACTGAATGAATGAATGAATGAATATTATAGAAGGCCGGAAGAACAGATCGGGAAATAGAAACAAGATGCCAACGAGCCAGCGCACCTGAGACCGTTATTGAGACATCCAAACATAGGTATGAGTGCCAAGAAATAGATTATAAACAGCATATTCTTACCAACACTGTGCTACCAGTGCCAGATTTTGACATCATCAAAGGCTAACCTACGCAAAATTAACACCTGTGAAATGAGATGCCTGAAAAAAAGCCGCCAACTTTTCCATCGAAGACTTAGAAAGGATATTAATTCAGACAGACTGTAGGAACAACACCATGAAGCAAATTTGTGGAGAAACAGAAGATCAAATGGTTTGGTCATTTAGTAAGAACAAATGCCAACGCAGGCCCTAAACATGAAACAATCTGAAGTGAAAGCGAGAACCTACCCTGGGAGAATATGGATTCATGACAGTGAAGAGCTTCTACATCGACATGGAATGACCATAGCTATTGCTGCCCATCAAACAATGGATTGCAAACTGCTCCTCCCCCTGCCGCTCAACGGTAGAAGTGGAAAGTGCTGACGATGAGGACAGTTTGAGCAATATATAAGCCTTATTGATTCAGTTCGGTAATTCTTGCTACTTGTGTTGTCGTTTCTTCCATTTGGCCTCTCATCTACAGTCTCTGTTTGTTTGGTAATGCTTAACACTTCAAATACACAAAGGGTATGAAGCGTACACTGAAAGAAAAGAAGCCATAATTTTATGAACAGATTGAGAGAGTATTGTAGTAGGCTTTTTCTTCTTCTTCTTCATCTCGTTCGCTCGAGTGTCGTAACTGAGTCGTGCCTGTTTACAGCCTAGCTACGAAATTGGCGCCTTTCGGCCGACACATCCGACTTCTTTGGGCATTCGTTCACCGCGTTAGCCTTTCTAGATATTATTGTAGGAGTAGTGGTGGTTGAGCTATCGGGGAGGGGGAATAAGTAGCAGTAGAAAACTCTACGCCGATGTTGATTTTGTCGTAGACATTTCCTTGTCAACGGACTCCTATCACATGACCATAGCGTTGTACACTCTGTTGTACACTGTATATTCAACAACCAAGTATTTAGGCCTAGGGTGCCTACTCTAACATTCCGCTGGATATCTCCTTGGTGGATGTGCTACAGTGGAGTCTTGCATACTATAACTGGCACACGTGGCACAGCATCATTTAATACAGTTGTCTTTGCGAGTCAACAATAACGCTTGTGACAGGCCACATAAACTTTAATGTCATTAACATTACACGTCACAAGATGATGAGGATTATTCATTAAAACATGTACGATAATAAATCTCTATTATCTACTCTGACGATATAAAAGATTACAATCTTTTCTCAATGGACTCCTGCCATTATAATAAACTAAATAGACATTAAACTGTGTCCCGCAAACAACGGTAAATCAAAACCTCACAAAGAGAAACGTTTTTATAATATCCTCAGACAGAGCCAAATGTTTCCACACGTCCGACTTGGACAATGGAAACACCTCAACTGCCCCAGCCTTTGTTTTCTTCGCCCAGAATTCAACTAGGTTATACAATTACCATTGCCTAGGTAACGACTTGTGGCCGCTGACTAAACCTTCACCTGTGCTGTTCCCACTAGAAGAAACTTCAGCTCTCGGCCAAATAAGATTACAACACATAGCGATGCGTTCAGAACATTCAATTTTTATAATACTAGATATTTTAGTCTGATTACAATAAGGAAATATGTCTAGGTACTGAACATGTAGCTCACTGTATGTTGAGTTTAAAAAAAAAATTTAAAGTCGTGAGATGCGAACCAGCGTCATTGCACACGGTTATAAACCATAAGTGCTCTGCCACCATTACGGACAGCTGATAAGAAATTGCCCGCCTGTGTCGCCGTCCGCACGGAACTCCGTAGCTACAGCGACGTTCCTCCGTTTACCCCAGAGTGTCAACTCTGGTACCTATTTCCCAAAGGCTGGGTGAACCCCAAGAACCGCCCGGTTTCGAACACCGACCGTGGGCTGCAGCCAGTCGAAGCTGGATTTGAAAGCGAGACTCTAATCGACTGCGCTAACGCGGCCGCTGATGTATGCTGCGTTTTAGAAGTGAAGGATTGATATATTATTCGCTGTGATTATTGTCACATTGGGCATCTGCTGTCAAATCGGTGGGTTCGAAAGAGTTAAACCCACACAGTAAAAAAAAAAAAGAGCCCTTTCCGCAACCTTTAGGTGTATTGGTGGTACAGGGCTAGACCTATGTTTGTGAGACCAATCGGCACTTGGGAAAGTCCTCTCTGAAGCCTCATGTGCCACTAGGCATAACGAGAACTGATGATGATGATGAATCGTCACTTGGAGGAAGATGTAATCGGCATCAAAGTGGCTGCTGTTTACTTCCCAGGAGGTTACCAGGTATCCACCTGAGGCTGGGTCGACCTGGGAGCCAACGTCAATTTGGGAAAAAGTCCACAACCGTCGGGACCTGAACCTACGACTTTCTGATCCGCAGGCGGGCGTCTAGCCGCTACGCCACGGCAGATCCTGAGAGCTAAAGGATACTCTACCGAGAACTAAAGGATAATCTCCCGAGAACTAAAGGATAATCTCCGAAGAACTATAGGATAATCTTGTTTGTTTTCTGCATAAACCTAAACGAACTCACTGTTTCACTAGACTGGAGTACCGTCCGGAGACAAACCCCGACAGTGACAAACGTCTCATGGGGTTTGGTCTGAGGGATCTTTTGGTTTACCTGACCAGAACATACAACAGTCCTGCCATTTATGTGACAGCAAACGGGCTAGAGACTTGTGGGACACTGCAAGATCAAGACAGGATAGACTATATCAGAGACTACAGCAACCATGTCTTACAAGGTCAGATACTTCTGCTTCTTATTCGTTTTCTCCTTTCCCTCTCTCTACTCTCTCTTCTTCTCATCCTTTTCCTCTTCAGCTTTTTTTTTTCTTTCTTCTTGTCTTCATAGCATTTTTCAGTATTCAACGCAGACACATACACTCACGCAGACAAACATACAGACACCCACACACAGAGACACATACATACAGCCACATAGACACACGCGCAGACAAACATACAGACACCCACACACAGAAACACATACATACAGCCACATAGACACACGCGCAGACAAACATACACAGACAAACACATACGGGGACACACATAGACACACACGCAGACACAAACGCTGTCACATCAAACATGCAGACAAACACAGAGACACACACGCATACACAGACACATATACACAGTCTCATATACACAGACACACACACACACACACACACACACACACACACACACACACGCAGGCACACATACACATACACAACAAAGAGGCACACTTGGATGAAGGAAGAAAGGAGGAAGGAGAAGGAAGAAGCAGAAGCAGCAGGAAAACCCAGTAGCAGCAGAAGTGGTAGTTAGCTTAATAAACAATGCAAACCTCTTTTTTCAGCAATCAAAGCCGGAAGTGACGTTAGAGGATACTTCGTGTGGTCCCTGATTGATGGATTTGACTGGAACCATGGATTCTCTAGCAAGACCGGACTTCACTTTGTGGATATGACTGCCAGAGACAGACCGCGCTATCCACGCTCCTCGGCCACGTTTTACCGGTTGCTGGTCGAAAACAGGGGTTTTGATGACAGGCTTCTCAACTACCGGGCCTGTAAGTAGTTTACGGATCAGACAGCAGACATTGTTGTTACCCTAGCAAATGCAGATACAGTAAAAAGTAAAGATCCCTTTTCACGCTTTAGGCGTATCGAGTAAATAGGAAGAGCAACCCATATTTTTACAGACCATCGGCACTAGGTGGGGTACTGTGGTCAGCATTACGCCGGAGGTATTTACTTTCCCAGGACAGCCATCCTGGTACCTATTTTAGGCTGGGTCGACCTGCGACGCCCCATACCATGATATTAATCCACACAGCTAGCAGTGGGTTTCGATCGCGGTAGGTTGGAATTACGAGTCGGACTCGCAGATACAGTGCTGTTTCTATAGTATTATTACAAATATATACAGGTAAACGAGTTCATTTATATAGTACTTAAAGAGACCCCCCCCCAATATATATATATATATATATATATATATATATAATATATATATATGTGTGTGTGTGTGCGCGTGCGTGCGTGTGTGTGTGTGTGCGTGTGCGTGCGTGCGTGCGTGTGCGTGCGCGTGTGTGCGCGTGCGCGTGTGTGCGCGTGCGTGTGCGTGCGTGCGTGTGTGTGTGTGTGTGTGAGAGAGAGAGAGAGAGAGATTTCTGAGAAAAACCTATGATAAATCGCACAGGGTGAAGATGAAGAACCGAAATAACAGTGAATGATGAAGAAAATATCCACTTTAAGTGTGACGCAAGAGGTGAAATGACTCGACCATTCAGCTCTGCTAGCAAATGAAAATGAACCTAAACAAACAGCAATGTGCACACTGCGTGGGGAAAAAAACAGCGCCAGCCAATATATTCAAGCAACAGACAGAATCACTGAGTCCCTGAGAACACGCCTATCCCATCATCTATCAGCAGATCCTTAACAGAACCTCAATCTTCTTTGCGGCACGCCCTAGAGTCTGTATTCTCTAGCCAGCCCAACGTTGATGACAAATAAAGACCCACATACTCTCCACGCACCCCACCGCCTTTTTTCCAGAACAAGTAAGACGTTATTTGCAATTAAAAGGGGTTTTTAGAAATTAGACAGAAAGGCTGTAATTTCGCAACCTTGCTGTAAACCACAACACAATGTGCCAGCCACCCTTTTAAGGGCAAATGCACAAAATGAAGAACAGCAAAACGATCAAATCTGCATTTAAAAAAAAAAACAGAAGACATTTTAGATCTATAAATAAAATGGAACTAATTTTATAATATAACGTGCCTGGAACGATCCTTGTAAAAGTGAGCTCTGTCCAGCAGGCCAAGACAAAGTTTCACGTTGCAGAAAGATTCTGCATACGTTTAATGAAAGGCTTGTGTCGGTTAGGTGATGTTTACACAGAGAGATTTTCTCCTAGTGTAAATGCAAATGTTCGCCATTATATGTCTGTATTTCCGTGCGGAACGAGTACTGAAATGTTATATGTTTTGTTGTATGGAAGTAAATGGCTGGCGAAAGTAAAACATTATATGAAACAATGTGGAGACAAAGATCTTTGGTCCTGTGATGAGAAAAGGAGCATTGAGAAATATCGTGACGACTGGAAAGATCAATGATAGAAGAGGCAGAGGAAGACCAAGAGAAACGATAGTGGATGGCTTAGGATAGTGACATGGAGGAGTATCATCAGTGGAATTAATCCCGACCGAGATCTGCGAAGGTACATGAGCGAACGAACGAACGAACAAACTTGATTTTCAAAGGGTTACAAATTGGGCACGCATGCCCGTCTGGCATTCGACACTTTTAAGCACTCATCTTTCAGAGTACCAATGCCTGCTATCAATGATGCATGTTATGTTTATAATAAAAACATATACATTATAGAATAATGCATACACACATCATGTATACACACACACAACACGTACACATACTCTTACATTCTCAAACATACACACTCATATACAGACAGACAGACAGACAGACAGACAGACAGACAGACAGACAGACAGACAGACAGACAGACAGACAGACAGACAGACAGACAGACAGACAGACAGACAGACAGACAGACAGACAGACAGACAGACAGACAGACAGACAGACAGACAGACAGACAGACAGACAGACAGACAGACAGACAGACAGACAGACAGACAGACAGACGGACACCCTCATGTATATATAGACGAACGCTAGCTGGCAAGGTACTTGATGATGATGGTGATTTTGGTGCAACCAAGTCCCCTCACACACAAAATATAGATACAAACATTACACAAACACACACAAACACACACAGAAATGCCACAGATATACACAAATATACACGAATTCCCGCACAGTCACACAAATATCGCCACTCACTTACACATACTCTCACACTCAAAAACATGTATACACACTCAAACAAACACACACACACATACCACACACACACACACACACACACACACACACACACACACACACCACTACACGTGAACATGTAAGCAAAGGCTCCCATTATTGTTTCAGACGCCAAAGATCGGGACGAGTTCTACGAAGGGCGATTCCCGGAAGCTTTTTTATGGGGCGTGGCCTCGTCTGCATATCAGATTGAAGGTGGTTGGAACGCTGATGGTGAGCTAACAGAGAGAAAGCTTTAATTCTGGTTATTTTTCTTCAAGAATCCCAGTAAAATATGCATTACCCTGTTTTGTTCCAATCCATTCAGCAAGTGAATGAATGTATGAATGAATTGATTAATTAATTAATTTACATCACCGCACTCGTGACATTCCTACTCGTTATCAGTCTCCTTTCTCACGTATAGTCGACACAGGTTGGCAGATAAATATCTTGATGGTTTGGCTGCGTGCATGTAGCTTGACATGGGCAAAGATCGGACGCGCGACACTGCTGCTCGGTCAAACATCATGCTTATCATCACAGCACATGGTAATGATTATATTTCCATCGAGATATATATTTAAACTAAAACTGAGGCTGTGGATCTAAAACGTTTGGGAACCTCTGGTTAAGAACACGCCTCCCAGTGTGGGTTACGTGGCACCATTATGCGGAGATCAAGAACAGACCCACTGACTCCAACAAGAATGTCGTAGCAGTGGGCCAATAGGGAGCATTCTTCTGAGTGCATCTTCCCGGGCCGTGGGGAACAACTAACTGCACACCAAAAACTCAAGCCCTGGCACAAAGCCAAAAAAAAGCCCGAACAGACAAACAACCAGGACTTTCCGTCGGAGCTTACAGCCGGTGAACGAAGAAGAGAAGGAGAAAGAGAAAAAAGAAGTGGAAGAAGATGGAGAAGAAGAAGAAGAAGAAGAAGAAGAAGAAGAAGAAGAAGAAGAAGAAGAAGAAGAAGAAGAAGAAGAAGAAGAAGAAGAAGAAGAAGAAGAAGAAGAAGAAGAAGAAGAAGAAGAAGAAGAAGAGAAAGAAGAAAAAGAAGAAGAAGAAGAAGAAGAAGAAGAAGAAGAAGAAGAAGAAGAAGAAGAAGAAGAAGAAGAAGAAGAAGAAGAAGAAGAAGAAGAAGAAGAAGAAGCAGAAGAAGTAGCAGAAGAAGAAGCAGAAGAAGAAGCAGAAGAAGAAGAAGAAGAAGAAGAAGAAGAAGAAGAAGAAGCAGAAGCAGCAGCAGCAGTAGCAACAGCAGCAGCAGCAGAAGCAGCAGCAGCAGAAGCAGCAGCAGCAGAAGCAGCAGCAGAAGAAGCAGAAGTGTCGAGCGTCAGCCAGATTCCCTTGAAACTACTCGCAGTGCCATTCTCCTCAGACCGTAATAATCTATCTGTTCCTCGGCACTGTTCACTCGCTCCCAAAGGACCCTCACAACATCCAGCTTGTCATACATCAGTTCACCACCAAGTGGTGTAGAACCGGCCAGTCTAACCGCCTGCTCATTTCCCAAGACACCGGCTTGACCTGGAGAAAATATCCAAAGGATGCTAACTACCCGGGGCCTCTGAAGTGATGTTTGCCACTCTGCACGGAGCATGCCTGTCTCCACCTTTCTCAACATGCTCTGTGAGTCAGTTACAATGACGACATGTGTGAACAGCTGATTCTCAAGCAAACGGAAGAAGAAAAAGAAGAAGAAGAAAAAAGAAGAAGAAGAAGAAGAAGAAGAAGAAGAAGAAGAAGAAGAAGAAGAAGAAGAAGAAGAAGAAGAAGAAGAAGAAGAAGAAGAAAGAACCAAAAGAAGAAATAACAAGAAAAAGGAAGATGAAGAAGGAGGAAGAAGAAGATGAAGAAGGAAGAAGAAGGAAGCAGCAAGAAGAAGAAAGAAGAACGAGAGAAGGAACTAGACGTCATACAGACGTATATAGATAGATAGGTATGGGAAGCAACTGATGAAATGAAGTCGGAATAGGCTGAACCATACTGGTTAACGCCCCGTGCACTAGACGTCATACAGACGTATGTTCTAAACAAATCTAATTATGCCTTGTGTTTCTACCCAGGAAAAGGAGTCAGTATCTGGGATACGTTCGCTCACAGTAACAAAATACACCAGGCCCAAACCGGAGACGTTGCATGCGACAGCTACCACCTCTACCAGGAGGATGTCAAGTTGTTGGAGAACTTGGGGGTTCGTAGGATTATCTACTATTATTAGTTCTCAAACTTATCCTCGTCGTTTTGGTTTCGGGTCAACATATCAGGCTTAGGTGTATACTGTCCACTGTTCGTGGAGTCACCTTTATTTTTGTTCCGGGACACGCAAGCGTCGATGGAAATGAAAGAGCTGACAGGTTGGCTGGATCCGCTATCACTACCGACGGTCAGCCTATGGATCATGCTGATATTATCAATGCCCTCAGAGAAATGGGAAGAATAGAGGACTTTGGTGGCAGTGAATCCACATCACTCTCCAGAATGGCAGACTTGGGAATTAAGATCGGCACAGCAAAAAACGAGACGCACACCAGCTACGCCAGAAGACTTGTTAATCAACATAGAACTGGTACTATTAGCCATCGGACGTTGGGGTTCATACTGAGGGGAGGATCTGAGCACCTATGGACATGTCCGGAGTGCAATGAGGATAACCCAACTAACTAACTAACTAACTAACTAATATCAGGCTTAGGCATTGCCAACGCGCTGCGTAATGCTGAGGTGATGGGGTCGATTCCAGCTGCAAGCGATTTGGCAGCAGGCCGTCTTGTGTTGATTTCGACAGTGGTATCAAGAGCTGAGCGTTTAGTAAGCAATGGCAAACTCAGTATCACCATCATGTGCCTTGCACATGGCAAACATCATAACGTAAAATGTGCCTAGAAAAACTACAGCCCAAAAATACTAGAGTTAGTTCTGCAACGTCCTCTGAAGGATACGTACCTAACGTAGTTTTGGAGTCCTATTGTTTTTAGGGGTTGGGGTAGTGGTGTTGGTGTTGGGGGTAGACCCTTAAACCTTACCGAGCATGTCGTAAAAATCTACTAATTCGGGGCTTGCTGATATCGGCGTATGTCTTGACCACAAGGCGAACGTATCGCAGTAAAGCTGTAAGAATTCCAGGAAAATTTGACTAAAAAGCTTAACTAAATGGGGAAGCAGAAAAACGTGCACAAAACAACACAAATAACGTAACTTTTCAGCTTGTCAGGCTTTCTCAAACATGAAGTGAACTACACACACACAAAAAACAACAACGAGGAGAGGAGAGTATACATATCTCTAATTGGTGACGTGAGCAACGTTTTTAAAAAAATGTGATGGGAATAAATGAAATAAAATAAAATAAACAATGGCTAAAAAAGTATAATCGCAAAAAATAAAAAGTAAATTTTTAAAATATAATATAATGGTTGGAATAAAAGAAATGCAAATGGTAATGATACATAAATTATACTGATAAGAGATAGAATAAAGCAATAATATGAAAGAAAAGGGGGAAAAAATAATAATTAACATTTAAAATGTGAAAAGAGTAAAACAATTTAGCTGAAAGTATTTATGATATTGATACCACCTGGACTAAGAACGCAGTAAAGCTGTGTTTTGTGCGACACTTTTGTTATGCGGATAGTTGTTCTATAGAGATAGACTCAGCGGTATGGGATATATTGTTACTTATACATTTTGTCATCCGTTATTGGGATGCAGTTTTTCGTTATTTGAAGCTCCCACGCTGGCTCTTGCCAGGGCCCGCAATATAGCCCGGACATAAATACGGTCAAATGTCTGAACGCGGTTTCTGGGACCTCTCTACGGGGATCCTCAGGGTGGCACTTTGTGTCATCGGGTGTTTATCGCTTGTGTGATGTCCTGGTGGGGTAAAAGTAGACAGACAGACAGACAGACAGACAGACAGACAGACAGACAGACAGACAGACAGACAGACAGACAGACAGACAGACAGACAGACAGACAGACAGACAGACAGACAGACAGATAGATAGATAGATAGATAGATAGATAGATAGATAGATAGATAGATAGATAGATAGATAGATAGATAGATAGATAGATAGATAGATAGATAGATAGATAGATAGATAGATAGATAGATAGATAGATAGATAGATAGATAGGTAGGTAGGTAGGTAGGTAGGTAGGTAGGTAGGTAGGTAGGTAGGTAGGTAGGTAGGTAGGTAGGTAGGTAGGTAGATAGATAGATAGATAGATAGATAGATAGATAGATAGATAGATAGATAGATAGATAGATAGATAGATAGATAGATAGATAGATAGATAGATAGATAGATAGATATGGGAAGCAACTGATGAAATGAAGTCGGAATAGGCTGAACCATACTGGTTAACGCCCCGTGCACTAAAGTTAATTCCCTTAACTTGAAAACTTTTGTTTTGTTCACACGTTGTTAACCACCAGGTTGATTTCTACCGGTTCTCCATCGCCTGGACTCGAATCCTGCCAGATGGGACAACAGCCAACATAAACCAAGCCGGCATTGACTACTACAACCGCCTCATCGATGCCCTGCTAACTAAAAAGTGAGTACAATAAAGGACGCTGACGTATTAGGCACCTTTCCGTCTTTCCAGACGATAGTGTTATATTGTTCTATGAGAAGGCTCGAGACTCACAACCCATGGCGATGGCGAGTGTGACTAGCAAGACCCGCCCGCGTTAAAAAAAGCCTTCTACAAGTATAGCTCGGGATTTCAGGACCGTGGTTGATAATATTTGTATTCAGTGTTTTTATTCCCAGACGCTCAACTCTAACAGAGGTTCTATAGAAGAATAAAAAAGAAAACTACAGGTATTGATTGGCCTGGCGGCGGGGGAAAGAAAAGTATATGTGTTATATAGTAAAAAATGTAAACCTAATCATAGAAGTGGGTGTCAGCTGGGCTCGGGTGGAGGGTCGGGGGGGGGGGGTGGACGGTCATGTTTCTCCAGGGTCTTGTGTGGTGTCGGTTGTTAGCATATAACCTGTAGTTATGGTAGTATACACCTAGGCGGCTATAGGTGGTTATCTACAAACAGACCGTAGAGGGGCAGGGGTCATCATGATCTCCTGTGCATATGGTGCTATAACGTTGTATAGAGTACAAATGAAAAATTGTGGCAAAATGGCGGATGTCATATCATAGTGTAAGATGCTGGTGGCTCAGTTAGGGTTTATGTTGTCGTGTCAGCTAGTTATAGGAGAGGTTTCAAGGGGTATCTGGTCTCCGGGGTATTTGTTTTTGCTTTAACTTTATATAGAATACAATTGAAACATTATTGCAAAAGAGCGGTCTCGGTGGATCAGCGAGATTTATTATCTGCCTTTGCTGATGCATGCTATGAATTTGGACTAACAGTCAGCCAAAAGAAGACAAAGGTTATAGTGCAAGGTGTCAAGGATAGACCTACAGTCTACATTGGCGGCGAAGAGTTCGAGACAGTAGACCATTTTACCTATCTGGGTTCCACAGTGAATAGTAAACTATCGCTGGACCAAGAAATCAACATCAGGATAGTTAAGGCAGCAACAACAATGAGCAGATTGACAAAGAGGGTTCGGGAGAACAGAAAGCTCACAATTAAAACAAAAACCCTTGTCTATCAGGCTTGTTTTCTCGAGACTCTGCTTTATGGCAGTGAAGCTTGGTCAACCTATTTGCACCAAGAGAGACGGCTTAATAGCTTTCACAGGAGATGCCTAAGAAGAATACTTGGCATTAAGTGGCAAGAAAAAATCACAAACACTGAGGTACTGGAAAGAGCAGAAGGCTCAGGTGGCTGGGTCACACCTGGAGAATGGAGGATGGCAGAGTCCCTAAGGACATCCTTTATGGTGAATTAAAGACAGGAAGAAGATGTCGAGGCCGACCTTTACTACGTTATAAAGATGTGTGCAAGCGGGACATGAATGATACAGGTATTGAGGCGGACTCATGGGTACAAAATGCCATGGTCCGTGTTGTGTGGAAAAGGCATATCAGGAAGGGAATGAGACTGAAGGAAGAAATGATTGCAGAAAGGATGAGAGCTAAGCGTTTGAAAAGAAACTTATTAAACACAAATGTTGTTAACAATGGTCCTGAAATCCCATGATATCATCGTGGAAGACTTTTCTTGACACGGGCGGGTCTTTCTAGTTACACTCGCCATCGCCATAGGCTGTGAGTCTCATGCCTCCTTATAGCGCAATATAACACTATCGTATAGAAAGACGGAAAGGTGCCAATGAACAATGGTGTCCGGGTCATTTGGTGCTATAACTGTATATAGAATACAATAGAAAAATTATTGCAAAAGAGCGGTCTCGGTGGATCAGGGAGGGGTCAAGATGTCATGTAAGCTATTTACATGAGAAGGTTTTGGGGTCATTGAGGGTCATTACATACTGTTCTGTGGCATATATAATAGAAAACACGAAAAAAATCATGTAAATGAGGCGGGTGTTGTGTCGAGGTGTTAAGTGCCTCTGGCTCAGTAAGAGGTCAAGTTCTCACTAGTTAGATGTGGGGCGTAAGGGCCTCTGTGGCATATGGTAACGTGTAACAAAATATGACCACTAGAAAGGTCTGTGGAAAGAGAAACAGAGGAAGACAAACGCGAGATGATTCTTGCCAATCTTTCGTTATGGCATAGACGGGTGTCAATACACGAGCTGATACACTTAATTGTAGATCGCAGATTGTGGCGATGCATGATCGCCCACCCCAGTCGGCAAAGCACTCTATGAAGATTTACTTCATGAATTGATACTCATCATTGTTTTTCCCACAGTTCATGAATTGATATCTTATCATTGCTTTTCAAACAGTGCATGAATTGATATCTCATCATTGCTTTTTCACACAGTTCACCAATTGATATCTCATCATTGTATTTGGTTTTTTTTCACACAGTTCACGATTTGATATCTCATCATTGCTTTTTCCCACAGTTCATGAATTGATTTCTCATCGTTGATTTGCCCACAGTTAACGAAATGATATCTCATCATTGTTTTTTCCACAGTATCATCCCCATGGCCACTTTATTTCACTTTGATCTTCCTCAAAATCTCGAAAACTACGGTGGCTGGAAAAATGAAAGCACGGTGAACATATTTGGTGAATACGCCCGACTATGTTTTGAGAAGTTTGGAGATAGGGTGGGTATAAACATCATCCAAGACATTTCTTTCTATCTTCTTCTTCTTCTTCTTCCTCTTCTTCCTCTTCTTCTTCTTCTCCTTCTTCTTCTTCTTCTTCTTCTTCTTCTTCTTCTTAACGTTCGCCGGCCTGTAAACTCGGGCCGAAAGCCCTATAGTTTGTTTTAGAATTTGAGTTATGCATCATCATCAAGTGCCTTGACAGCTGCCATAGGCGTTCATGCGTCGCCACAGATCTCGGTCTGTGGTGTTCTGGGTCAATTGTACTGATGATATTCTTCCATGCCACTGTGGAAAAACAATGATGAGAGTTATGCATGCAGATTTGTTTCACAGATTTGCCTTGTTTTGTATGCAGACTGTTGGTTCCTAGCCTCTCAGGTGAATGCACTTCGACTTCAAAGGAAACACCTCCAATAAACCGCTTTTTACGACGTGCGTGTTAGGGCAACAGTGGATCTATTAGTGTTTGCTTCACATGGGACCCCAAGAACTCACACGGAAGGACATATGTTTGACAAGAATGTTTTGCCGCTGTTGCTTCTCCTCCTCCGGGCTCCAACATAAAGATTTGACAGCCTAGATTACAAAATCGCAGTCTAGATGGTAGACGGACAGGTCAAATCTTACATACCCCGTTCAGCCTACAAAGGAGTTATAATGGGACACCTGTAACTGCTACGTCAACATGGTGTTATCTGCAGTTCTTGCTAGTTACAATGAATGCAATACATGTTCATAAATTGTTGAATGTTGAATTAAGTATCGACATTACAGCACTCGGGACACTCCCATGAGTGCTCCGTCCCCATCTTCAACAGCAAGCGAAGAGTTACAATTCTGAGAGCACCAGTAACCATCGGATTGTATATCCGTCTTATCCTTACCCTGAGTGTTGAGCGTCGGCCAGATACCCTGGTAATTTATCCCAGCGCCATACTCCTAAGACCGTAATGATCTATCTGCGCCTCTGCACTGTTCACTCGCTTACAAAGAGCCCTTAAAATATCTAACTTGTCATACATACATTCCCCACCTAGTGGTGGAGAGCCGGCCAGTCAAAGGTTTGTAAGATGGGCTAGGCCCTTGCGTCAGCAGAGACAGATTTTTGAGAATTTTGTTTGAGAAACTTGTGGGCAGCATAGTTAATTAGTTAGCTAACTAATCGACAGATTATCCGTCGGCCCGCTCTCAAGCGTAGCTGGCTAAACAGTGCTGCGCGATGACCGGGTGCCGAACTCCTTGTGGTCCGGGTTCACTCCCGGGGGTAGGCAGAAAGCCACACTTTCTCCCAGAGTTACGATACCTATCATGGAATTAAGGCCGAAAGGTTGCGATATCCATAGTACCGAAACAAAAAGGTTAACAACTCATGGTTTCTAGAAAAGATCATCCTTACTGCACATGGGACAGGTCAATAAGCTATCGTGTCTCATGTTCAATATATCCCTCAGCGAGTTACGACTGATAATTTATAGTAGCAGTTCTGTTTTGTTTGGTTTATTATTCTACGTTCTTCTTCTTCTGACTTTTTAACTCCATGTGGAACATTGTCCTTCAACTAATTCACGCCAAGTCGTTCTGTCCTTCGCTATCGCATGCAGCTCTCCCCATGTCCTCATCATCATCATCAGTTCTTGGTATGCCTAGTGGCACATTAGGCTTCAGAGAGTCTTTCCATGCTTTCCTGTCCTGTGCAATCTTCAGTGCAGTTTTCCATGTGAAAGATGCCGCACTCAGGTCACTTTCCGTCGTTCGTCTCCATGTTGTTTTTGGGCCCCCCTGTTTTCTCTTTCCCTCTGGTGTCCATGTGAGAGCTGTTTTGGCGGCTAAATCAGGATTCATTCTCATAACGTGGCGAAGCCATTTCCATCTTCTCTTGGTTATCATACTGTCTAAAGTTTCTTGGTTTGTGACTTGAAGTAGTTTAGTGTTTGAGATTGTATCTGGCCAGAAAATTTTGATAATTCTACGTAGTCATGTGTGGTGAAAGGTGGACAGCTTGTGTGTATCCTTTTTGGTCATTCTCCAGCATTCCGCTCCATAAAGAAGAACTGGCAAAATGATGCTCTTGTAGAGTCGGAGTTTCGTTCCTCTGCAGTAATTGTCCTCACCACCTTGTTAATTAACTTTACTCTCTAGTTCCCTTCTCCATGTGTTTATTTTTTTTTCCTCTTCCTTTTCATAACTCTTCCTACCTGGTACAAAGTTCTAACACTCCAGGTACCAGTTCTGAAGGATTTCCTAGGTGAAAGGAGGTACGTCGACAATACTGACTCCCTTCGGCTTTCTCCACACGAGTTGTACCTCTTCTAGAAGAGCCTCCCCTCAGCTTTGTTGGCTGGGTTTTCCTTGTTTTTTTCTGTTTGACTGTTTCATGGTTGGTTGATTTTTGTGGCTATTGTTTTTACAGGATGAGGTAGCCAACCTCAAGCCCATCTTACCCTTAGTGTATCCAGTTCTTTACCGGTGTAAAATAAACTTACTTTCATTTGTTAGATCCTTCCCCCCACCTGTCTGTTTCTCTGTCTCTCCTTGTGCTTCCACTACGTCTGTCACTAGTTTTATGTATAAACTGTCGGTATCTCGGTTTATCCGTCTTTCTATATGAGTTCCTAAATCAACAGTTTCCTTCGTGTGGGTGTATTAGCATGTTGGTCCATGTCTGTTGTTTCTTCAGTATTTTGTCTATCTACATGTTTCTGTAAATCATTGTCTGTCTATATGTGTGTGCATCAGTCTGACTGCCCATCGATCAATATGTCATCGTATTTTCTATCTGCAGATAAAGTACTGGGTGACTATAAACGAGCCGTACGTGATCGCCTGGCTGGGGTACGGCTTGGGAGTCCATGCCCCAGGATTTATTGAACCTGGAGATGGAGTTTATCAAGTTGGTCACAACCTTATCCGTAGCCACACACGAGCCTATCACATCTACAAGGACAACTTCAAGGACAAACAGAAGGGTTTGTCATGTTGTTTCTCTCTGTTGGATTGTTACACTGTTTCTCGATGTTGGATTGTTACGCTGTTTCTCGATGTTGGATTGTTACACTGTTTTCCGATGTTGGATTGTTACACTGTTTCTCGCTGTTGGATTCTTACACTGTTTCTCGATGTTGCATTGCTACACTGTTTCTCGATGTTGGATTGTTACACTGTTTCTCGGTGTTGGATTGTTACACTGTTTCTCGATTTTGGAATGTTACACTGTTTCTCGATGTTGGATTGTTACACTGTTGCCCGATGTTGGATTGTTACACTGTTTCCTGATGTTGGATTGTTACACTGTTTCTCAGTGTTGGATTGTTACACTGTTTCTCGGTTTTGGATTGTTACACTGTTTCTCGGTGTTGGATTGTTACACTGTTTTTCGATGTTGGATTGTTACACAGTTTCTCTGTGTTGGAATGTTACACTCTTTCTCGATGTTGGATTCTTAGCTCTTTGTGGGTTTGCATCGCTGTTTCTAGGTCTTATTTAATTATGCTGTTTCTGGATGGTGGTTAGCCAGACGCTTTCTGAGTGTTGATGTATTACAAAGTCTCTCAGTATTTGATTTGCCTGTTGTTTCTCATTGTTTTTGTTTTTGTTTTTCGAAGTAGGTTTGTTATGTTGTTTCTCTAAGTTGGTTAGTTACAATTTTTTTCTCGATATTGGTTTGTTATTTTGCTACTCAATGTAAGTTTTTTTAGACTGTTTTCTCATACTGTTTTCTTTTACTATTTCTGCATGAATTGGTTTGTTAGGTTACTTTACGATGATGGTTTCTTGTATTGTTTCTCGATATTGGTTTATTACACAGTTTCTTGATACTGGTGTTTTTTTAAACACTTGTTTCGATTCTCGTTTATTTATCTATTGTTGTTTTTTTTATCGGTTTTTATGTTGTTTCTCGGTGCTGTTTTAATGCGCTGTTTATCGATGTTGAGAATGTTACACTGCTTGTCGATGTTGAGATGTTAATATGTTCTATTTAAACAGACAAGATGAATCTGCACCGCCGAGCATTCGTTGCACACTCTCTGAGACTGCTGTTCATCCATCCCTTGATGTTATCCACCCACTTTTATCGCTGCCTACCTTTCGACCCCTTATCTTTGAAATTCTCTTAAAAAGGGTTTTCAAACGAGTGTTATGTCTTTTAATGCCACAACTACCCGTAGGGGTTTAGAGATCAGTTCGGAGTACAAATAAGAATACGAAGAACTCCACAGTGGCAGTATGCACAGCAGGGGGTTTACCGATCTTCAGTAAAAGGGTCCCATGTCCACAATTGTTGCGGCCCATTATACACTTTTCTCGGAGGGTGGACCGACCTGATTCATGACCAAAGGCCTCGGACATTTTCTGCTGCGCTCATCAGACGTTCAGACAAGACGAAATGGTGGCTTTGCAACAGGAATTGTGCGGTTTGGGGTTATATATTGTCGCTGCGGTAGCAAATAAGCCACCCACCTTCACGACCAGAGTGACAAGTGCACAGCTGGCTTATAGGACAGACGTTAATCTTTGGCAATTGGCAGAGAAACACTGACAGACTTCATCGGACACTTTAGCTTAGGAATATACATTTCTTTTCCACTTGGGGCTCGTACCAGTCTGCCGAGGTCCATCCCCCACGACGTTCCGTTGTTTCCACAGCCAGCTCAAAGCCCTTTTTTCAGCTTCACCCAGTTGTTTTTAGTGCACGTTTCTCTTTTTTCCCTTACACTCCCAAGTGCTTTAGTACCTTGTATGTGGAGGTGGAGATTAGCCCTCTAGCGCCTACCTCGACGGCGAAGAGTTTTACTGTGTACTCTTCATCTCTCCTCAGACTGGCCACCAATTCACAGTACTTTTCGAGCTTGTACATGTGATTTTCCTCCATCCGCGACTCGGGCGGCAGGCTGAGCTTTGTCGAGATCAGCTGGCATTTTGCCACAGAGTGAAGAACAAAGTCTGGTCTCAGGCCGATCTTTCGGATTGACTCGGGGTATTTCTCGAAACCAGGCAGCTTGACAGCCAGTAACCAGTCCCTCGCACAGTCAAGTATCGATGGAGAATATGCGACTCTTTTGAATTTACCTTTAGAAACCTGCCCAGTCTTGAGAAAGAATAGATCCGCTGCCCAAAAGCATGTCGTGGGAGTCGACTATTTAGGGGTGTTTCCATCAAAGTTGGAGTACATCTGCAAGGAAGCAACAGTCTGCATACCAAAAAATAAAAACAGATCTATAAAAGGTAAGTATACACAAGACTCGAGTTATGGATCAAGAAGACTGAAGTATAGGGGTGGACGAATAACCAGGTCCTTTCACCGGAGTTTGCACAATTCGTGAATGCTGAGAAGTAAAAAGGCCACAATAGTGAACGCTAAGAAGTAAAAAAAAAAAAAAAAACCACAATAGTAAACGCTAAGAAGTAAAAAGGCCACAATATATTTTATTGCTGGGTTTTTTAGACCGTTTCCTGGTCTTTCGTTCGTTAATTTTCATAATTGTCAATTATTATACTGGTTAAAGAGTTCTGTAATCCTTATTTCTTTCGTCTACATCTCTGAAAACCAATCAGCACGTATACTTTGATCATTTGTGACTACGGTGTGTTCCTAAGCAAACCATTTCACTGCAGAGGCGTTGGAGCCTCGGGGTTTATGCTCCTTAGGCGCCCCTTCTCCTAGAAAATTTGTCAAGGGACTCAGCGGCTGGCTTTCTAACCGTTTATAATCTTTGTTTATACGTGACAACAACTGCAGATAGAAAAGTCTGGCAAACCTCCACACCACCCCATGGTAGAAGAGGGGCTATTAAGTAAGTAAATAAGTTATATGAAACAAAATCTGCATATAGAGAGGTCTAGTGATCTATCTTACTGAAGCAAAGACGTCTGGGCTGGCTGGGACATGTCTCCCGCATGGAGGATGGTCGTATTCCAAAAGATCTCCTATATGGTGAATTGGTAACTGGGAATAGACCTACAGGAAGGCCAAAGCTGCGCTATAAAGATGTATGCAAACGTGACCTAATAGATACCAACATAGGCACAGAGACATGGGGAAAATCAGCTGCAGATTGACTACTATGGAGACAGAAAGTGAAAGACGGACTGTCACATTTTGAAAGAAACCGAACACAACGAGCTGTGGAGAGGAGACACCGGAGAGTAAAACTGCCTCACAACGAGGGAGTATCTGCTTTTGTGTGTATCCTGTGTGGCAAAGACTGCCATTCCCGCATCGGACGTTACAGTCACAGCAGATGCTGTTCCTAAAGCCAGCGGCACATCTCCATAGTCCCCCGGGACTGACGGATGCCATTATGTAGTGATCTATCTGGCAAACCTCGACACCCAAAGTTAGAAGAAAAGCTATATGTAAGTAAGTTATATGGAACAAAATCTGCAGATAGAGAAGTCTGTCGATCTCTGTGACAAACCTCGACACCCCAAGTTAGAAGAGGAAAGTAAATTATACGTGACAAAATCTATAGAGAAGAGAAGTCTGTCGATCTCTGTGACAAACCTCGACACCCCAAGGTACAAGAAACGTAAGTAAGTTAGACTTGACACATCATCAAAATATATTACTTTAAAAATTTGTTTTGTAATTCACCACATGATGATGATTATTATTATTATAATTAATATTATTATTACTATTATTGTCGCTATTAATATTATTATTATTATTGTTATTATGGTTATTATTATTATTGTTGTTGTTGTTGTTGTATTTGTTGTTATTGTTATTATTATTACTATTGTCGCTATTATTATTATTGTTGTTATTATTATTATTTTTATTATTATTGTTATTGTTATTATTATTATTATTATTATTATTATTATTATTATCATCATTATTATTATTATTATTAGGGATCCGTCGTGGTGTAGCGTCTAGACGCTCGCCTGTGGATCTGAAGGTCGTAGATTCAGGTCCTGACGGAGCTGAACGTTTTTCAAAAATGGTTTTGGCTCCCAGGTCGACCCTGCCTTAAATGGGTATCAGGTAAAGTCCTGGGAAAGTAAGGCCACCGGCGTGATACTGACCTCATCGCCCACCACGTGCCGAGTTGCCTATAAAATATAGGTGCAGTGATCTTCATTGTTATTAATTGCTGGCTCGAATGAGTCACCGCATCTTTCCATTCACCAACTGACGAGAACGAGAAAACATGGACGCTGGCAGACGTTCAGAAGTTACACGTACTGTTTATTTTCACTCGCTGTTGTTGCAGTCAGTAAATGTTCATGTACAACCGTAGCACTCTTAATCAATGATCTAAACAGTCAATCATACCTTTGTAACATCGTAGAATAGAAACACAATTCATAGAAAACACAGTAGCTCCCTCCATCCAGAACGACAGTCATTCACAGCTGGCCACCGTTTCCGTCAGCCGCTATTTTATGCCAGGTAGGCATTGGGAAATCACGCTATTCAGACGACAACATTCTTCCGAACTTTTCCACACGTACACCTTTTCCCTTGGCCTAAACGAGACTGCCTCACAAACCTTTTCTTCGCTATTATATAGCCCTCTGATCTGTCCTGTTCTCGAATATTCTGGATAATTTCATTCTCACGAATTGTCGTGTCTAGCCCGTGATACCTCGCATTTCACACGACTCATGCCAGTCAACCTTCATGGTTTCACGTGAACAATCATGTTTCACATAAAACCTGACTTTCAGATGTCTCTCATGAAACTCAAGACATAAATCTCGTGTTATCTCAGTCAGTCAAACATTCGCCTTACATTTATTACTGACGTCATCTATCGGGCATAACTTAATGGGGAGAAAATGACTCACTACAATAGGTCTAGTCCTATATGCCCAACACGTCTGAAGGCGCGGCAGAAGGTCCTTAACTTTACTAATATTGTTATTAATACTATTTAAATTTACAGGGACCGTGTTACGGCTGTCTATAAGAGGCTGGTTTTCAAATCCAGCTGCGACTCGCTGCAGCCCACGGTCGGTGTTCGAAACCGGGCGGCTTCCGGGATTCACCCAGCCTCTAGGAAATGGGTATCAGAGTGAAACTCTGGGGTAAATGGAGGAACGTCGCTGTAGCTACAGAGTTACGTGCGAACGGCGACACAGGCGGACAGTTTTTATCAGCTATCCCCACTGGTGGCAGAGCACGCATGGTTTATAACCGTGTGCAATGACACTGGTTCACATCTCCTGACTTTACCTTTATCTTTTACTATTATAATTATGCACTTATTTTGAGCACACACCAAACCCCAAGGAAATGTAACATGCAGACATCCCACCCCCCCCCCACCCCTCCCACCACCCCCCCCCTTTTTCCACCCAAAAAAAGAGTTGCTTACGCTTCATTGTGCACATCTTTGGTATATACTCCACTAGGTATGGTGGGCATCGCGCTAAGCTGTGACTGTATGGAGCCACTGACTGCATCCCCAGACGATGCCATAGCTGCTGAGAGAGCTGTTCATTTTAACATAGGATGGTAAGTAAACAAGGTCATATAATAATAGAAACTCTACAGAGAAACGAGTTCTACATGAGACTTCCAATCATCGGAAAGAGGTTCCCCTCCAGTAAATGTTTCGGCTTTTTACTTACCTAATAATCTATGGGAACGTTACAGGACTTTTCATATTTTGGAACATGGGATTATGAACCCTTTATGGAGCTGAAGCAGTTGAAGAGTTGAAAAACTGATCCATGAGTTAGATTACAGAATGGATATAACAGCCATTTAAGAAATATGATGGACAGGACAAAGTTTCATGAAGGCAAAAATAATGATCATAATGTTTGGAGGAAACACACGAAACAAACATGAATTAGGGACAAGATTTGTCATCAAGAAAAAGCTGTGGGAAAGTATTCTAAATTTGAAGCGGTAAACGATAAGATCAGTAAGTTATGAATAATTGGAAAATAAAAACATATCATGATGATTAATGTGCATGCACCCAGTGACGTTAAAAAAAAAAAGATTATATTAAGGATCATTTATATGATCAGTTCAAAAAAAAAGTATAGTACCCTTTTCCACGCCTTTGGGCGTATAGGGCATATAGGGCTAGACGTATATTTTTAAAGACCAATCGGCACAAGATGTGTGATGTGGTCAGCATCACGCCGGCCGCCTTTACTTCACGGGCCGCACCCGGTACTCATTCAAGGCTGGGTCGACCTGGGAGCCAAGGTCATTTTTGGAAAAAGTCCGGCTCTGCCAGGGAGCGAACCCACGACCTTCCGATCCGCGGCGAGCGTCTAGCCGCTCGGCCACAGCGATTCCCATATGATCACTTATCATAGAGGAAACTCAAAAACTGGACATACTGATTGCCTTAGGAGATTTCAATGCCAAAAAAGAAAAAGAAAGCACCCATAAAATTGTAGCAGGCAGGGAAAGCCTAGATATACATTCAAATGATAAAGGATAGAGATTAATCAACCTCTCAGTAGCCAAAGGATTACAGTTAAGCAGCACTATAGTTCAAAGAAAAGATGTACATAAACAAACCTGGTAATCATGTGAGAAGATAACTTATAATCAAACAGATCACATTTTAATAAATAATAGAAATGCATTGAAGATATATAAAGTTAGATGCTACAGGGGAGCTGAGTGTCACGGTGACCCTTGATTGGTTGGTACACAATTAAAAATCAATCTTAGGAGATTTTTCTACACCAAGTTGCAAAGATCTAATCCAGAGTACAATAGAGAAAGGCTACTAAAAACATCCATATGAGTGAAATCAGCAGATGAATTAAAACGTGAAAAGGAAAATTTGCAAAATACTTCAGAGAAAAAAATTGACCAAACCTGGCTGGATATTAAGAATATAATTCAAACCACTGCAGAAGAACGTCTTGGTGTGTCCTCTAAACAGAAAGAAATGGGTCGATTAAAAATGTGAAGTAGTAGTCAGTAATTAAATAAAACATGCCAGACAGATGTGGCTAAATGATGTTAGAAGCATACGAAAGAAAGAAATATCTAGAACAGAATGTGATGTAAAGAAGCTACAAACGTAGTTAGGCAGCAAAAGCGAGAAAACATAACCAATATTGTGATGGATATGGAAGCTAACCATCATAACAACGAATCAAGAAAGTTATTTTTTAAACACCGGAAGACAAAAACGAAGGCATCAACAAAGCATATGTAGTTTAAAAGATTACAATGGCAATATGATAAATAATAATGAAGATATATGTAACATATGTGGAAGGAATACTTTGCTGAATTGTTAAATCCACTAAATATTTGTCCATAGAAAAGATACTAACATATAAACCAAATACTAAAGAACCTGATTTTGAAGAAGTACTGTATGTCATAACACGGCTTAAAAACACTAAAGCAACTGGTGCTGATTGAATTGCTGCTGAACTTTTTTTTTTTTTTTTTTAGGTGGTCAAGCATTACATGTAAAGATATATGAATTAATCAAACTAGTTTAGAAGACGGACGAAATTACCCCATGAGTGGAAAGACGCATTATTGATACCAATTTTTAAGAAAGGAGACAGAAAAAAATGTGAAATATCTAAACGTTGAGAATCTATCAGAATGTTGTCATTATATCCGAATGTGTCAGTCTATTTTAATGTTGTCAATCTATCTGGATGTTGTCAATCTATCTAGATGTTGTCATTCTATATGGACGTTGTCAATCTATCTGGATGTTGTCAATCTATATGGACATTGTAGATCTATCTGGATGTGACAATATATTTAATATTGGTAATCTATCCAAGGATAGATAGATATCCAAGGGAATCTGGTCGACGCCTGAGACTCAGTGGAAAGGCGAGACGGATATACAGTCAGACAGTTACTGGTACCATCGGAATTTTAACTCTTCGCTTGCTGCTGAAGATCAGGACGGAGAGCTTATGGGAGTGTCCCAAGTGTTATGATGTCGATTCTTAATTCAACATTCAACATTTGTCAATCTATCCGAATGTTAGGATTAAAGTGGGATGTTGTAAATCTATCTTTATGTTATGACTATCTGGATGTTGTGAATTTATCTTGATGTTGTCAATCCACATGGATATTGAAAGCTTATCTAGATCAATACAGTTAGAGACGAGACATTTCTCATAGCTTTAATGCAGTGTGGCGAGCGTCGCACCGTGAAATGACTTGGGCCGTACAATTGGCATTTTCCCATAATCATCCTTGGATACACTGAAGCCAGTCTCTATTGCGAAGGCAGCACTATTTTGTTTTAATTAATAACAAAGAAAGTCTTGGTTGCTAGGTTTGCCAACGCCATATTTTCTGGAAGTGGCGACTACCCACAAGTGATGAAAAAGTTCATTGGAGACAAGAGCAGGCGTCAAGGGTTTGCTTCCAGCAGACTACCAGAGTTTACGGACGCCGAGAAAATACTAAACAATGGTAAACTATCACTGGTGTTTTCTTGTTGAAAACAGTTATTAGTTTTCTTCTTGCTGTAGCAGAGGTAAACTATCCCTTATTTATTCTTCCTGTAAAACTTTTAACGGTCAAACCATAGCTTGTGACCTATTTGTGCAAAATACATAACGACAACAAATCGTCACGTGTGTCTTCTAGCTGTAGAATATTTAAATCATCAACTTGTGCTAAGTAACCGTCATCATCTTCATCATCATCATCATCATCATCATCATCATCATCATCATCATCATCATTATCATCATCATTTCCATAATCCACAATCTCCTGCAGCATGTATCAGTTCGTGTGCCGACACACCTCCATGTCATGCAACAAGACTGTCAAGAATCTTCTCTCGTTGTCTTCCTCTGTCCCTCCTTCCACAGATCTTTCCAGTGGTCACAAAATGTTCAATTTTCCCTCTTCTCATAACATGACCGACAAATGATGACTGTCTCCTTCTGACGTCTGTGATAAGTTGTCTTCGGGCTCCTGCCTCTTTCAAAACCTCTTGGTTGCTCTTTTTAGCTGTCCAAGGTATTCTAAGCACTCTTCTGTAAAACCACATCGCTAAGGCCTCAAGAAATTGTTTGGCCTGCCTACCAATTGTCCAGGATTCACGGCCATATGTGTGTCTTCTAGCTGTAGAATATTCAAATCATCTACTTGAGCTAAGAAACCATAAACCACCAATATGTCTTCCTGGTGTAACTGAAGGAAAAACACCACATGTGTTTTCTTTAAGGTACTAACGGCAAACTACCTCTTGTGTCTTCTTGGTGTAACCGACAGTTAACCTTCATTTGTGCCTTTTTGGTGTAATTAGGGAAAATGTGGGTCGTGACTCGGGGGGGGGGGGGGGGTCCCGAAAGGGTTTTTCACATGGGTCACCAAGCACCATAGGAAAGCACTTATTCATTGAAGTTTTAAAGGAAAATAATTGCTTATGGGACGCCCCAACATGAGGGAACTGTATTGAAGGGTCGCGGCATTATGAAGGTTGAGAACCATTGTACTAGGGGAAAGACTTTCAATAATTAGATAGACTGATAACATTAATATAGATCAGGGCTATTCAACTGGCGGTCCGCGGGTCAAATCTGGCCCACGAGGGCCTAGTAAATAGCCCGCGGATCATTGCCATTTTGTGTCAAACCAATTTTTCAACATTTTGGCCCCTGAGTAAACTTAGTTGCATAGCCCTTCACTATTCAGACAAGATACAAACATTCTGACAGATAAACAACGTCCAAATAAACATGGTGTAGGAGGCTTGCCTGCTCACAGAAAGATCGTGGGTTTAGCACCTGGCGGTGCCAGACATTTTTTATGACTTTGGCTGCCAAGTCAAGCCAACCTTGAATAGGTACCAGATGAGGTCATGGGAAGTAAAGGAGGTCGGTGTGATGCTGACCACATCACTCACCAAGTGCCGATTTGTGTATGAAATATATGTCTAGTCCTTTATGCCTAATACGCTCAAAGACATGGAAAATTGTCATTTTTAACACTTAGATAGATTCACAACATTACGAGAGACATTAAACATCTGAATAGAGATTCAATATCCAAACAGATTAATAACATTCCGATTTTCGATATCCAGAATGACTGATATATCTAGAAAGATTTTCAGCGCCATTTTAGAATTGTAACATAAAAATTTCTTTTGAAGTCCAGATAGATTTTTGTATATGCTGATAGAATTACACGAAGATTGACTTGCAACACTCAGATAGACTCAAGGATTTCAACAGACTTGCCTCTGATCACTGAACAGGTTCTGCTGACTTTCTGGGTGTCAACCACTATATATCCCATCTGGTGAGGAACAGACCTAACCCGGACTCGACCCCCAGCTATGAGTTTGATGGCGATCTGGAGCTAACACAAGACACTTGCTGGCCACGGTATGTGAATAGACTATGAGTAGTGTAGTTCCAACACTCCACTCCCCCTCCCCCCCCCCCCCCACCCCATTTTTTTAAGTCCTTTGACGACCATCCCCAGTCTGGGAATCTGAAACGATAAATAAATAATTAAATTGGTAGAAAGGGTCTCGAATGGGAATGTTCGTTTAAGTTTGTCTATGTGTAACAGGTCGGCTCTGTGGCTAAGTCGATGCGAACGCTTCCTAATGCCGGGGTGCCGGGTTCGATCCCAGCTGCGGGCCATGCGCTTAGCTTTGGTTTCGACAGTGGTATCAGGGGGCCGACCGTTCATAGAGCAATGGCAAACTACTGGGACGTAAATTTGCCTAGAGAAACCACACTACAGCCAAGAGCTGCTGGAGTTGGTTCTGCAACGTCCTGTAAAGGATACGCAAGTGTAACAATAATAAACACTTCCGTTCCTTTGTCTTCTTCTTTGTGTTCATCGACCCCTAAAATCCGGCAGAAAGTTTTGGCTGCTCGTCCTCTTCGGGAATTTGGTCTTGTTCCGATTAAGCCTTTGTTTAAGTGTCTAATTTTAAAAATTAGTTTCTTATTTTTCTTTGTCTTCTTATAGATATATTCAGTATATTTATATTTTTATTTGATCATCTCAATTTCTGAATAGCACCGGGGCATACTGGATGACAGTGAATCCTTGGGGCATCCGGAGGTCGCTAGCCTGGGTCAAAGAACATTATTATAATCCGTTGATTATCATCACCGAGAACGGTCTGAACACCAACAGTGACATCCATGATCCGGCCAGAATCGACTACTACAAGTTCTACACAAACGAGGTGCTCAAAGGTAAACAAATCGTTGGTGTTGTCGTTAATTTGCTGCGCTGTTCGCACCAACGTTGTGCTGTCAGTGTTAGATATGAACTGTCCTAGAAAAAAACATAAACCCAAAATTACAACATATGAAATGTATAAGAAATGTGGCTGGAAAACAAGATGAAACAAAACAAGGGGAAGCCGATGGGGTATAGCGGCTAGACGCTTTTTTGTGGATCTATATGTCGTGGGTTCGAATCGAAACGGTGAGGACTTTTTTTTCAAAATGGGTTTGGCTTTAAGGTCAACCCAGCCTTGGTTGGATACCGGGTAAGGTCCTGGAAAGTAAAGACGGCTGGTTGATGTTGAACACATAACCCAACGAGCACCGATTGGTCTATAAAAAATATATCTAGCACTATATACCCAATACGCGTGACGTCTCTGTCCACAGGACCCTTTTCCACGCCTTTCATACATACCCGGTACCCACTCAAGGCTCGGTCGACCTGGGAGCCAAGGTCATTTTTGAACAAAAGTTCGGCTCCGTCAGGGAGCGAACCCACGACCTTCCGATCCGTAGGCGAGCGTGTAGCCGCTACGCCACAGCGACTCCCAAATACGTCTGACGGCGTTTACTTTCCTGGATTCTTTGCTATCCTCGTTTTCACTTCAGATGTTCCCCTCTCATCATCATCATCATCATCATCAGGTGCCTTGCCGACTGGCGTGGGCTATCATGCCTCTCTATAATCTGCGATTTCTAACTGACTGGGTTACAACCGCAAACATGTGACTTGACATTTTATTCCATTAATGGTTTGCATAGGGAGCCGCCGTGGTGTTGTGGCTAGACGCTCGCCTGCAGATCGGGGTTCGTGAGTTGGGATCCTAATGGAAGCCGGCAATTTATTTTTTCAAAAATGATCTTGGCTGCCTGGTCGACCCAGCCTTGAGTGAGTACCAAGAACAGTCCTGGGAAGTAAAGACAGCCGGCGTTACGCTGACAATATAATCCACCAAGTGCCGTTTGATCTATAAAATATAGGTCTAACCCTATGTACCCAATACACCTGAAGTCGTGGAAAAGGTTTCTTTAATTGTTTTCATGAAATGTGTGTTCAGTGTGTTTGCGTGCCCAATTCTTAACCTTTAGAAAACCAAGTTCATTCGTTGTTCATCCTTTTCTTGTGTAATAATTTTCTTCGTCATCATTGTCGTGATTATGGTGTGCCAGGATATGTCATATTAAAATTAAAAATAAAAAGTAGCGGCTGGCTAAATGTTTATGAAGGCTGGGATTGAAACAGGAGACCAGGGTTCATATCCGCGGTAAGATCGGGATTTTTTTTTTCTGTCGGAGACAAAAATGAAATCATAACCTGCACAGTATGTGGCGACAGCACTAGCCATGCAGCAATCAATCTTCAGACGTAAGAACACCCCCCCCCCCCCGTCCCCCACCCCCACCACTCCTCAACCCTTCTTTTATTTTGTCTGCACCGTGGCGTGGTGAATAGGGGCAGTTATGACAGTTTTTGGCAGGACAGAAAAATAAAGACTGTGCCATCTCTCCAATGGATGTTGATTGCCATGTATGATATGTTAACTATGAGAATGTTGCGTGTTGAGGCCCCTATCCTTTCTACGGTGTGACTCTCGTACCACTGTTTGAAAGCCACGAGAACAGTGTTTGTCTAAACCGCCCACCGCGGGGATCGAACCCTGGAAACACAACTAGGATTACGGTGTCAAACGATTTCCCAAACCTCTAAGTCACATCGCTGGCTATGCCCCAAAGATGTTGCAGTTAGTTTCTCCATTCCATTCTGTTGACGTGTATGTAATAAACAAAACTGATAATGTATTAATTGGCACCCATAGGAAGAAGTCAAAGACAGAAGGACTCACTAGACCATATAAAAATCAAACGTTTTGGTTACCGTGCTTTGAATCAAACCTGTCACCTCCAAATGGAGTGTGCACCTCACTATGGAAACAAGTGCACTAAGAACATGACTAACTAGGCATCCCTTAAAAAGATCTCTTCATATTCCATGTTTATCGTACAGTCTGAAATCCACAACTATGGAACAGAATTAATCTCAAACCATTAAAATGGCACTATAGGTTACAGAAAGGAGTCGCCGTGGTCGAGCGGCTAGACGCACGCCGCGAATCGGAAGGTAATGTTTTGGTTCCCTGGCGGAGCTGGACTATTTGCAAAAATGACCTTAGCTCCCTGGTCGACCCAGCCTTGAGTGGGTATCAGGTGTAGTCCCGGGAAGTAAAAGCGGCCGGTGTGATGCTGACCACATCACCCAACTTGTGCCGATTGGTCTATAAAAATTTTGGTCCAGCCCTAAATGCCCTATACGCCTAAAGACGTGGAAAAGAGTCTTTTTTTTTTTAATAGGTTACAGAAATGTGTATAAACTAGGTCGAATAACAAATACAGCATCAATTACAAACATGTCGGACCGTAACGCTGTGTCTAGTAGAATACAACAAACATTTAAGACAGAGATTTGATTGGTCGTGTGCTTTCTATTCTATTTCCGCCAGCAATAAAACTGGATGGTGTCCGAGTGCATGGTTACACCGCCTGGTCGCTGATGGACAATCTCGAGTGGACAGATGGCTACACCTTGAAGTTTGGCCTTTACCACGTTGATTTCAGCAGCCCCAACAGGACCCGCACACCTAGGTCTTCCGCGAGATTCTTCCGCGAGTTCATCGTTCAGAACGGCTCTGCTAAATCCAGCTTACATTTGGCAGTTTTTGAGCTGACATTGTTGTGTGTCTTGTATGCATATTTTATGAATTTATTCACTCAATGTTTGACAATTTCAGATAAAAATAATAAAATGTAATGTGAATATTTCTCTCGGGGCAGTGTTCTTTAACGTTGTAATCACGCGGACAGATAAAAATTTCCCGGGATCGACTGGCAGAAACAAACACACAGAACTAGCAATAAAATGTCCACGTAGCAGCACAAGTACACAGATCACAGATAAAGGCAGTCTGTTCTATAGGTATGAACTTTATATTTTGACAATTTTAAAAAAAAAAAAAAAAAACATCGTACGAAAACTCAAAGCGTCTACTTGTTTGACAAGGGATGCCAAATATGAGAAATCAAAAAGGAGAATAGCAAACACCACAAATATTTTAAGTAAAATGAGAAACAAATATTGATATATAATGCGGTCAACTACGGCGTCTGTGGCTGGTGCGCTGCGAGCGCGCTTCTTAATATAGGGGTGCCGGGTCAAATCCCAACTACAGTCGTTTTATTTTGCCCTGGTTTCGACAGTGGTACTGAGAGCCGATCGTGCAATAAGCCATGGCAAACTAATGAAAGTAAAATTTGCCTAGGAAAAAAACCAACAGCCACACACACACACACACACAAACTCTCACAACTGGGGTTGGTTCTGCAACGTCACGTCCTGTAATTAAAATGCAACAGACTAACTTTATAAAACAGCATACTAAAATTGGAATTTATAAATGTTATGTACATTTCACCCCATAATAAAAAAAAAAAAACGGAACAGTGAACAGTCAATTATTAAGTCGAATTCAGATGTTGCAGAAATTGACGTAATCATCATCAAGTGCCTTGCCAACTGGCATGGGCGACTATGCCTCTCCACAATTTGCGATCTGCAACTGCGTTTATTGGTTCGTGTTGACACCCCTACATGCAATGACAAAAAACTGTCAAGAAACTTCTCATATTGTCTTTTTTTTTTTTTTTTTGTCTTTACTGTGGTTACAACGTGTTCTCCTTTTCACGTGACCAAACAATGATGACTTCTCTTTCTGATGTTTGGGATAAGTTGTCTTCGAGCTTTAACCTCTTAAAAATAAAAACACGGATATTAAATAGATAAACGTTTAAAAAAAGAAAATTGGGTTTCTTTTACAAGACTTCATAGAACGAACCCCGACATTTCTTTGTTGCTGTGCTTTTCAAGGCAAATTTACATTCAGTAGCAGGCCATTTCTCTCTAGCACAGTCGAAACCAATGCAAGGCGGTCTGCTGCCAGATCGCCTGCAGCTAGTATCGAACCCGACACCCCGACATTACGAGACTAGTTCGTAACGACCAAGCCGCAGACTCCGAGGTGAATATAGGTTAGTTGCGTATCCTTTACAGGACGTTGCAGAACCAACCCCATCAGGCCCTGGTTTTTGTGTAGTTTTTCTAGGCAAATTTAAGTCCAGTAGTTTGCCATTGCTCCTGGACGGTCGGCTTCTTTGATACCACTGTCGAAACCAACGCAAGGCGCATGGCCCGCCGCTGGGATCGAACCTGGCATCCCGGCATCGTAGCGAAGCGTTCGCATCGACTTAACCACAGAGCCGACCGCGGTGAATATACAGACCACTAAATTAATCTTTCGTTCGGGTCCTGACGTAAGCGAACCTTTTTCTTGTGGGCTCCCGGATCGACCTCTAGCCTTGAATGGGTACCAGGCGGAGTCGTGGGAAGTAAAGGCGACCGGGGTCATGCTGGCCACATCGCCCATGAAGTGCCGATTGGTCCTTAAAATATAGGTCGTCTTGTGTGTTCAATATTCCTGAAAACGGGAAAAACGATTCTTTACAAGTAGTCTTTAATGGGGGAGGGGAAACAATCAAATCTGAGACTGGTACACCACCAACACTCATGCTCGGCTGCCTATCATCTGTTGAACTGCAACGCTTAGAACCACAGAGACGGTGCTGACAAAACCACACAAAATAATGAGAAATTATCGTTTCATTTTAGGAGCAAATTAACTAATGAATTATGCAATTAAATTATCCTTCAGTTTAGGGACATAGGGGATCGCCGTGGCCGAGCGGATAGACGCTCGCCGCGGATCGGAAGGTCGTGGGTTCGCTCCCTGGCGGAGCCGGACTATTTTCAAAAATGACCTTGGCTCCCAGGTCGACCCAGCCTTGAGTGGGTACCGGGTGCAGTCCCGGGAAGTAGAGGCGGCCGGCGTGATGCTGACCACATCACCCATCTTGTGCCGATTGGTCTATAAAAAAATAAGTATAGCCCTATATGCCCTATACGCCTAAAGGCGTGGATAAGGGTCCTTTACTTTTACTTTTACTTAGGGACATAGGTCGGCTTCGTAATGCAGGGATGCCGGGTTCGATCCTAACTGCGGGCCATGCGCCTTGCGTTGGTTTCAACAGTGGTATCAAGAAAGCCGACCGTCCAGAAAGTAGTGGTAAACTACTGGACGTAAATGTGCCTAGAAAAACCACACAACAGCTAGGGGCTGCTGGGGTTGGTTCTGCAACGTCCTGTAAAGGATACGCAACTAACCTTGAGGCCATAGGCGCTAAAGAAATATTCAACATCAGTTTGTAAGATGGTTGTTGTCCGCCCTTAAACCGTGTATTTTTTTTTTTTTTTTTTTTTTTAACGTATCCAGAAACCATGAGTTGGAAACCCTTTGGCTCGGTACTATGGATATCGCAACCCTTCGGCCTTGATTCCATTATAGGTACCGTTAATCTGGGAGAAATGTGGCTTTTCTGCCTACCCCCGGGAATGAACCCGGACCACAAGGAGTTCGTCACCCGGCCGCCACGAAAGTCAGGTTTAACCAACTTCGCTAGACAGCCGGGCAAACCGTGTATAAAAGTTCTCTGTACGTTCGTGTCTATATATATATCTTTAATATTATTTAATATGTAAATAAATATAATTACACTGTAAGATGACTGTTGCCAGAACATACAACCGTATATAAACGTTCTCTTTACGTTTGTGTCTATAGATATTTCATATGATTTACTATATAAATAAATATAATCACACTGTAAGATGGCTGTTGCCCGCACCTTAAACCGTGTATAAACGTTCTCTCTACGGTTGTGTCTATACATCTTTAGTATTATTTACTATGTAAATAAAAATAATCACACTGTAAGATGAATGTTGCCCGACCATACATCCGTGTAAAAAAGTTCTGTATACGTTCGTGTCTTTATGTAATTCATATGGTTTACTATATAAATAAATATAAATCAAACAGTAAGATGGCTGTAGCGTATACATTTCATATTATTTCCAACGTGTTATGTATTAATTAGCCATTCGGTCAATTTTTTACTATTGATGTGAAGCACTTAAGAAATTAATAAACAAGAAAGTACTACATGCATCGGCAAGGCATCAGCAGCGTTTAAACGCCGGAACAAAATATGGGACTCTAAATTTCATGCACGAGCATCACAGAGCAGGGCACTCACTTCCCCTAGCAATCGAAAAGGTTGCTGAAGGCTGAGGGCATGGTCTAAAGCCATGTGAATGTGGAAAGCAACGGGAAACTACCACATTACTATCCCAAGAAACTCATCAAATGGGGACTTTTGAGCTGAAATGCTATGAAAAGATTCTCAGAATTTCTTGGACAAAGAAGAGGAGAAATATTGACATCTTAAAAGATTTGAACATCAAGGAAGATTGGCTAATAAACAGCATCCTGTCTCGGAAGCTGAAATATTTTGGTCATATCAAGCGCCACGACGGATTGGAAAAAACTATAGCAGAAGGCATGGTACCAGGAAGGAGGGGCAGGGGCCGACCGATGGGCACAGAATATAAGTGACTCCTTGAGTATGAAAGTTCATGAGGCAGGAGAACTGGCGAGAGACAGAGTTTTTTTTTTTTTTCCAAGACAGACTGTGATGAGAGCGACGTTCTGCAAAGGACCTGCTACATGATAATGATGAAACTTCATAGTATAAAACCAAGTTACGTATTTTCAGTTAGAATGCTAGCATAGAGAGCCACCATGGTGTAGCGGCTAGATGCTCGCCTGCAAACCGGAAGGTCGTGGTTCGGGTCCTGATTGACCCAGATTTTAAAAATGACTTTGGCCCCCAGGTCGACCCAGTCTTGATTTGGTAGGTACCAGGTACAGCTCTGGAAAGTAATGCTGACCATATCACCCACCAAGTGCCGAGTGGTCTATAAAACATAGGTCTAGCCCTATATGCCCAATGCGTCAGAAGGCATGGAAAGGGTCGTTTACTTTACTAATTCTAGCATAGGCACCCTTGAGCCCTATCTCCTGCACCAGAGAATGTATACGGGGAAATAAACACAGGTCAGGCGGACAGAAGCAACGCCGTTAAACAGTATAGTTAATTGTTGATACAGCGTGACACACGAAGAGACCAACTGTGCACCAACAACTGACCAGGTCAACGGTTTGTTTTATCATGTCTTGTTTTTTTTAAACTCTTGCTTACATTACATCGTTACATTGCTTGTGTTCTGGATACTGTGTGTTCCCTCGATGGTGTTTTTCTTATAGATTGTTATCAGTAATTATTTATGCTATTTTGGAATTCGTATTGTAAGATAGCTTGTGTCTTGTGTAGTTTAACGCCGAGAAGCATTTTAACGGCTCTAGTGTCTACTGGCGGAGTTCAGTGTCGACATCACAGCTTGCGGGACATTCCCATGAGCAGCTCGTCCCCATTTTAGTCAGCCAGCGATAATTTCCGGTTCCAGTGGAAGCGTCATTGTACCATTCTTCTAGATAGCCTAGACAGCCCTAGGTAAGTAAACCTACACACAGACACAAACACACACAGACACAGACACACACAGACACACACACAGACACACACACACAGACACAGACACACACACACACACATATATATAAACACATGAAATTAAAAGTAAAGGGCCTTTTTTCAAGCCTTCATAGCTATAGGGCAACACTTATATTTTTATAGACCAATTGGCAATAAATGGGTGATGTTGTCAGCAACACCCCGGTCGCCTTTACTTCCCGGGACTACACCCGGTACCAACTCAAGGCTGGTTAGACCTAGGAGTCAAGGTCATTTTTTTAAGAAGTCGGTCCAATATAGAGGACTAGGCAGGACATAATATTTAGCTTCGAAGTTACTTTTGTTTCCGACAGCGCTTTGCTTATGAAGTTTCCACATATGGACGGAAGTGTGCGGTTTCGCTTCATGAGCTTTTGAGTTTAGTGCTTGGTGCAGCCGTGTGAGCTGTATTTTTCATGTGCAATACTATTCTTTTCTGTAGCGGTTGAGTCTTGGTATCCAATATGGCCGGAGTCGGTTTATGTGTGGGCTGAGCACGCTCTTCTGTAGCTATAAATGTATAGTTTAAAGTGGCTGGGGAAATGCTTTATGTAATAATTTTAAGGTTTGTTTAGCATACTTATTGTGACAACTTATTTCCACAACGAAAACTGCATGTCTGATGGCGACTGTTGCCTTTAGTGTCTCTAGCAACTGCCATGTGCATTTACTGTGTGTGCGTATTTCTAATTGTTCCTGGACTACTATAATGGGAGAGAGTGAGGGACATTTCCTTTGATTTCCACTGGCAAAGAAACGGAGGACGTTTGGGAAAAGAAAAGGGGAGAGAACCCGATTGCACTGAAGTTTAACCCTCGACTGAGACTAAAGGAAAGATTCGAATCCCCTATGTTTGCGACGCTCTGATAGACCGGGATATGTTTATGATATGCCAAACCTAATAGTTTAAATGTAGAATATGTGCCTCGAAGGTTTAAGAAGCTGCAAGGAATTTCATGAATCTTTCCTCCTGGCCCCTCCTGGTAAAAGATATCTGATCTGTGTTACTTTTTGGGGGGCTTTGCACTAGTTCTTTCAGGAGGCTACGTGATCTTGAGACATGGCGTCCGCCTTGAGTGCTAGGAGTCCCGGGTTCAAGCCACGGTGAAGGCTGGGATTTTTTTTTACGTGGACTTCTAGTAATTTCCCCTGGTCTCCGGGTAGTAAGACCGGACGCCCGTGTGTATTCTGGCGCACGTAAAACAAATCCCTCGGCAGTTGGAAATCGAAAAGAGTAACTCCATGGCGCTACCCAGGCAAACTTTTGAGTTAAAAAAGCTACCCAAAGTATTTCAGGATTCTCGCTAGTGCTGCGGAGTTCGTGCACTGCGCTGAGATTCTCGAGTCAGAAGTAGAACGGAGCACCTATGGGTTACCACTTTTGTGCTATCATGTTGATCCGTCGTCTTACCCTATCTAAACTAGTTCTTTCAGCACCAGATATATTGTAGTATAATTTAATCTATATGGGGCGGCTGGCCGAGCGGTTGCGACGTCGGGCTCTCTTGGGTAAGGCCCTAGTTCGACCCTGGTAGATAGATGTTTTTCTATCGGGGCAAAATTAAACATCCTAACCTGCACAGTCCGTGGAGTCAGCACTAGCCAGGCGGCCCTAAATACTCAGGCTCACCGCCCTAAAAGTGGTAGAACAGAGAGCAGTGACAGTTTCAGTTAAGTTATTCAATTCGGAGCGATGGCTATGTTAACTATTAAATAGTCCAAAGAACTAAGCGCTGTATGAATCCTGTCTAATATACAGAAGTGAATTATGGACAGCTGGTTAGCTGATTAGTGAAAAATTATATAAAAGCGGCGGGGATGTGCTTTTGTAGACGAATGTCAACACACTGGACAGGTACACATATTAACGAAGATGTCTTGAAAGAAGCTGTGAATTGTGAATATATATATATATATATATATACAAGATGTTTGTAAAGTCTAACTGCACTTGATATGTAAAACACATTAAAAAAAACTAAGTACAAGGCACGATAAAACGATCTTTGAAGCCCCACAGTGGCTTTTGTAGGGGGCCCTAAATATAGCCGGGCCATAAATATGGCCTAACGGCTAAACGGGCTTCCGGGACTTCTCCACGGGTGATCCTCATCCGCATGGTGGCACTTTGTGTACAACTTACATACATACAAGGAACCATTAAAAAAGGTGCACCACAGTCAATCGTGAAGCGATATGCAATGAATGGCTGTCGTCTGCTGGAGTAATTATGGGCTCTCAAAACCGAATGGTGTTATCAATGAAACCAGAACTCTTCTTCTTAAAGTCCATGCTGTGTAGCGTTGGTAGTCATGTCTATCCACAACCTTCTGTCTCGCGCACTATCAGTCAACTCTGACACAGATGATCCTCCACGCCGTGATGTCAAACTGTCCGGCATCTTTTCTCTCGGTCTTCCTCTGCCTCTCCGCTCATCCAGCTTTCCTACAGTCACGATGTACTCCAGTTTTCTCCTTCTCATCACATCACTAATGAATGCAGATTCTCTCTTTCTGATGTGGGCAATCAGTTCTCTTCGTGAGTCAGTTTCTTTCAGGACATCCCCATTACTATTTTTATCTGTCCAGGGTATTCTCATAATTCGTCTATAAAACCACATCTCTGCAGCTTCCAAATAAGTTTTCACTAATTTACTAACTGCCCATGATTGACATTTGTATATCAATATAGGATTTATAAAACTTATAAGAATTCTCCTACTCGTCTCAATTTACAAAGAAAGATTGCATAAAATATTTTTTTTTTTTTTTAATCTGCCTGTGCTTGAACTATTCGACATAGATCAGGATTACCATTCAATAAATAACAGCAGACCCGTTGCAGAAAGTATTTGACAATATGAAGCGATGTGTACAGACATGTCGTGAAGCAAGTCATGGACATTTCCAAGCCCTGTTATAATGAATATTTGGATTGGCTTTTTACCCCACCAGGACATCACACAAGCGATAAACACCCGATGACACAAAGTGTCACCATGCGGATGAGGATCACCGTGGAGAGGTCCCAGAAACCGCGTTCAGACATTTGGCCATAATGATGACCTGCCTTTATTGCGGCCCCTGGCAAAAGCCAGAGTGGGGCTTCAAATAACAAAAAATAACGTCCTAAGAAGGACGTACGACGATTATATTTCATTGATATTTCCAGCTTCCTTAAAATAGTGTTAAGCCATAGCAGTGACTATTGTAAGGAATTCAAAGGCGTTTGAGTACATTTTTTTTACGGACGTCATTTAGTTGGGTTTGTTAAATTTGTTCTGCATACAAAGTTTTGTTGAGACTTTTTGAACATACTCAACAATTTATTTCAGCGAGTAACTACTGCTCCCACTAATTGAAATAGCAAACATGAACAACTAGTAAATAACTGTTTAGTGTTTAATTTAAAATGAGTTATTGCCCTTTTGAGCTTAGCAAAATTGAGAGTTTGTTAACACAATCATTGCACATTTTGGGCATTTTTATGCCTGCTCAGTAATCCAGTTCAGCAGCTACCCCAAGATGGATACACTGGATCTCAGCACGGATGCACCAACCCTGTAGCTCCAGTGGGGATCCAGTTTATATAAACTGTGTATCGCGAAGTAGTACAAGCTTTGTATCTTCAAATATAAAGTTCGAATCGGCGTGGACGTGGATTTGTATAATTACCTTGGGCTCCCAGGTCGACCCAGCCTATTCTGGGTCTCAGGAATTATTCTAGGAAATAAAAGCGCTCAGCGTGATGGTCACCACGATATCCATTTAGCGCCCATTGGTAAATTGAAATATAGATCAAGTACCATACACTATACACCATGGGAGCCGCTCGCTTGTGGATCAGAGTGTCGTGGGTTCGGGTCTTGGCGAAGCCGGCCTTTTGTTTTTTATTCAGAAATGACCTTGGCTCCCAGGTCGACACAGCCTTGAGTGGGTACCAAGTATAGTCTTGGGTTGTAAAGGCAGCCGGTGTGATGCTGACCACATTACCCCCGGAGCGACGATTATTTTATAAAATATAGGGCTAGCCCTATATGCCCTATAGGTCTCAAGCCGTGAAAACGTGTCCGTTACTTTTACATTTTACCATGCCCGATGACCCAGTGATGTAAACACGATCCATTAAGTATGTGTTGCTTTCAAAATGTTAGTGCTTTTATCTGCAATCAGGGGTGGGGCTGTGTGGTCCCCAGGCATAGTGTCCGCCTCGAGTGCTAGAGGTTCCGGGTTCAATCCCCGGTAAGAGCTGGAATCTTTTTACGTGAACATGGACTTCTAGTAATTTCCCCCCTGGTCTCTGAGAAGTGAGATCGGACGCCCATGTGCATTGTTGCGCACGTAAAAAAATCCTTTGCCAGTTGGAAATCGAAAAGGGTAGCCAAACGGCGCATTCCCGGGCAACATTTTGGAGTTAAAAATAACTCAAAGTATCTCAGGATCCTCGCCGGTGCTACAGAATCTGTGCACTGTGTTGAGCTTCTTTGGACTCACACTTGAGTTAGAAGAAGAACGGAGCACTCATGGGTTACTACCCGTGTGCCATGATTTTAATCTATTGTTTAAAAAAATCTACTATAACCTAACGGTTGAACGGGGTTTCTGAGACATGTGACAGGGTCATTCTCATCCGAATAGTGGCACCTTGTGTCACCGGGTGTTTATCTCTCCCTGTGCGGTGCTGGTGGGGGTGGGGCGTCATTCGTTAACTGAAAAAAGCGTGAGAGGGAGGGGGGATAGGGGGGAGAAAGAGAGAGGGGGAGGGAGAGAGGGGGAAGAGAGGGAGGGGAGAAAGAGAGGGTGAAAGAGAGGGGGAGAAAGGGAGGGGAGAAAGGGAGGGGAGAAAGAGAGGGGGAGAGAGAGGGGAGAGAAAGAAAGGGGAGAGAAAGGGGGAAGAGAGGGGAGAAAGAGAAGGGAGAAAGAGAGGGGGAGAAAGAGGGGGAGAAAGAGAGGGGAGAGAAAAAGAGGGGAGAGAAAGACAGAGGGATTAAGAGAGGGTGGATAAAAAGAGGGGGAGAAAGAGGGGGAGAAAGAGAGGGGGAGAGAGAGAAAGAGAGGGGAGAGAAAGAGAGGGGAGAGAGAGAGAGGGGAGAGAAAGAGAGGGGAGAGAAAGACAGATGGATTAAGAGAGGGTGGATAAAGAGAGGGGGAGAAAAGAGGGGGAGAAGAGAGAGGGGGAGAGAGAGAGAGGGGAGAGAAAGAGAGGGGAGAGAAAGACAGAGGGATTAAGAGAGGGTGGATAAAGAGAGAGGGGGGGAAGAGATGGAAGAAAAAGAAAGGGGCATAAAGAGGGAGGGGCGTAAAGAGAGAGGGGAGAAAGAGAGGGGGAGAAAGAGAGGGGAGAGAAAGAGAGTGGAGAAAGAGAGGGGGAGAAAGAGAGGGGGAAAAAGAGAGGGGAGAAAGAGAGGGGAGAAAGAGAGGGGGAAAAAGAGAGGGCGAGAAAGAGAGGGGAGAGAAAGAGAGGGGGAAAAAGAGGCGGAGAAATGGAGAAAGAAGGAGGATAAAGAGAGGGGAAGAAAGACAGGGGGAGAAAGAGATGGGTATGAGATTTACAAACAGTAATAGGAAAACGGGCGATTATACTGCATACAAATGCCTTAATTCATACCATTCGCTTCCCTCTATTCTGCGCTTATGAGAGGTCCCGAGTGTTTATACGTTGATACTTAATAGAATTTCAACATTCACGGGTCACAGTCTAAGTTTTATTTAGTTTTGAACGGGGCTTACACAGATTTGTGTACATGAAGGATTCTTGTACTTGAGGTGTTGATCCTGCGGACTGTAATATTGAATGCTGAATTAAGAATCGACACCACAGCACGGACGACACTCTTTTAAGCGCTCCGTCCTCATCTTCAGCAGCAAGCGAAAAGTTCCACTTCCGATGGCACCAGTAAATTTCTGATTGTGAATCCGTCTCGCCTTTCCATCGAGTGTTGAGCGTCGACCAGATCCTCTGGTAACTCCTCGCAGCGCCATTATTTTCCGACCCTAATGATCTATATGTGCCTCCGCAGTGTTTACTCTCTTGTAAACGGCCCGTCTTTGAGAGTTAAAAGGCGTAATTTTCCGGTAATCTTAGTTTCAGCTTCATAGCAAACGAGTCACCCCACAGTTGCTCCGCTCCTGTGCCAACGAAAAACACACAGAATGTTCATCACAGTCCCTTGTGGAGAGATTGACAGACTGCTGTATCCGCTTATGCACTAGCATACACACGCATTAAAAGCATACGGTAGCCATCCGAAGGGCTAACACAAACAGTACGACGTTAGAAATGCAGTTCATCATCGATGGTAGCAGAAGTCACCAACAGATCAGCACATGCACACGTGTTCAATTTTAATCACATTAGGGCACCACCACTATTGCAACCTCAGGCCACACACCATTTTCTGAATCTACAATTCACAATACCACGTTGGTCACAGTCGAAAAAAAAAAACACATTCCAAACGAAATCCGCAGCTCATAGTGTCGCGCCATGCACTCAACTCAGTAGTAAAAAGGGGATCAAGCCTGTTGGCTTACCATCGATACTGAGATCGCTAACTGGTCGTTCATTGATGCACATCATGCTAGATCTGGTCAAAGCCTCTCGAAAAACGAGTAAAATGCGAAAAGATCGTAACAGTCTCGGGAGAAGGGTTCAGTCGGGAGTGGCTGGGAGATGTTAGCGACCACCAACACTCAGGGTAAAACTACCAGTTACTTTCTTTATATTTAACTTTTGTGGTATACAGGCAGGAAGGTCTTTGAGCCTGAGTATTTAGGGCCGCATAGCTAGTCATGTCGCCACGACAGTGCAGATGATGATTTTAATCCCCCACCCCCAACCCCGACATTAAAAAAATCCCCTATTCTTACAGAGGATTCGAACCCGGGTCTCCCGCAAGAGAGCCCAGCGTTCTAACCGTTCGGCCATTGCACACAGATAAATTATAAATCAGACTGCTACTGTTAGCATCGGAACTGAAAGTCTCTACTAGCTGCTGAAGATGGGAACAGGGCAGTCATGGGAATATCACGTGCTGCGATTTTGTTCCTAATTCAGCTCACTTGATCATATCACTCGTCGAGTACCTATTGGTTATATAAACATGGGACGGCCCTTTTTAAACTGTCCTATTATGGTGTCACCGTGTTCGTCGGCAACCGTGACGTTACTTGGTTAACACTCTTGACATCCTTAACAAAATTTACAGGTTACAAGACAATAGCATAGCTATTGTAACTGCAGTCTCACTTTTTCATGTTTTATTTGAAGCCAACTGGTATAATTATAGAGCGAGCACCACATATCCATAAGCAGAGCTGCTAATGCCTGTGGTTTCCCTCAAGATCTGGGTTTTTATTTGATGTGTTGGGTTCAGATTTTGGAACCTTAGTGTTCTTTATATTTTTTTTTTTTTTTTTTAAAGTATGTATATCCTTTTATAAAAGTGGGTAAATATTACATTTCATAACTATAAAATTTGTAATTTTTATAATTCTTGGGTTTTTGCCTCTGTTTTTTTTTTCTCTGCGAATGTATTGCTGGGTTTTCTTCTCATCTGCTGCATGGGATTCTCATCTGCTGCATAGGACTGAGTGCTCTGTTTTCTAAACCATATTTTCACTTCATGTTCAACTTCTGCGTCATTCGCCAAATGTCCCCCGCCAAGGTGGGTTTTCAGTGGACCGCTTTGCCAGCATAAAAAGAAAAGTTTCGTTATGCCCTTTGCAAGCAGCCTTTTTGCCCCCCCCCGCCTCCCTCCTTTCAACACCCAACAGCACCTTCTTCTTTAAGGGTAAACTTCGTAAGTACAGTCACCATCTTGTTTCTGTATTGCGAATGTCCTGCAACGCATAGTGTCACCAAACGAACAGAGACATCAAGTTCGATGACACCTTCAGAAACCACCAACTACATTGTCCTGAAATCCCATAAACATTTGTGACTTATTGACTTCGCCTCGTATTATTTATTTCGCACTTAGACACGGCTTAAGCCTACTGAGCCTCTAGAAAATTATAAAGGGGTTAGGAGAACCCCATCCCCGCCCCACCCCTAAATTTAATTGGCTGTGGCGCGACTTCTGTCATCTGTGTATCTAACAGCATCAGCATCGGACGTGTAGAGTTCAGCTGATTCAAGAACTGATATCACAGCATTCGGTAAATTCTCATAAGCGTTCAGTCCCCATCTTCAGCAGCCAACGCAGAGTTCCAATACCAATGGTGCCTGTAGCATTTTATTAAACGTCCGTCTTGACTTTCCTCTGAGCCTCGAGTATCGGTTCACACCCTCGACATTGGCCGACATTGTGCTACCAGTGCCAAACATGGACATTTACTACAACTAATGAGCGCAAGATCTTAACAACAGAGATGAGATGTCCTAGGAGAGCTGCCGGTGTGACAAGAAGAGATAAAATCAAGAATGAAACAATTAGAAGAAGACTAGCACTGAAACCAGTCATACAATTCATTAAAGAACAACAAATGAGATGGTTCGGCCACCTGACGAGAATTCCCTGGTACCAACTGCCACAGAGAGCCACGCTGAAGAAATAAAAAAAAAAACACGAAGCAAGGGGAAGACCACGCAAGACACGGAGTGACACTATCAAGAGCAACCTAACAAAGATAAACACCTACTTGTACAATGCATTGGTAAAAGGGCAGAAATGATCCTTACGTCTCTAACCGAACACCTCGCTGAGGTAAATGGTGGAAGAGACGAAGAAGAAGAAAAAGATATATAGCAAATTAGAGTAAAGAAAAATAAAAACAGTGCCTAGAATGTTGAAGCAGGAGAGTTTGAAAGACTCTACACAAATATCAAGTCACGTGTCATGATCCGAATTGATTTCTGGGCGCGTGTGAGTAGTACAACGTAGTGGATTTTTTTTTTTTTTTTGCTGTGTCGATTTACCAGACTGACACAAATCGATTACTCGCCTTTTCGCTCGTCCGGGACCCCGCGCGCGCTGAAACGCGGATGCATCTCAGCAAGTTGGCCTTAGACTATGGTCGACTGTGTGTGCCTGAGCATAAATTATCCATTGCAGCTGTGGTAACGTTCAGGATTGGGGGGAAAAGAGGGGTAGAAGGGAGGTGTTGGGGGTAGAAATCACAAATGTGAGGCACCGAAAACCTAGAGTTATGGACCCCTAACCCATCCTCACCACCCCCCCCCCCACACCTCCCCCCTCACCCCTCCCCCACCACCTCAACACAAATTATGTCAGAAGATTTGTACGAGGACTTAAAAGCGCCCCCTATTTTTAACCTGGGCCGTCTTCAACACGTGTTAGAGCTGACCAGAAGAACTCCTTGGCCCATAATGGAGACGGTCGTGTCCTCCCCCAGGCACTAAACAACAACAAAAACCTTGCGACCCCCCCCCCCTTTTTTTTACACACACACACACACACGCATGAACGCAAACACACGACACACACATGACACGCACACACGGCACACACCACACACACACACACACACACATCACTCACGCCTTAGAACTTTTCATAACCCCAAAAAAAAAGAGAAGGAGCGTTTAATCTTTAAGTAAATAAAAAAAACAAATGATGGACGTTTAAGCCCCCGCCCTTACCACTCCCCCCCCCCCCCCCCCCCCCCCCCAACCTAGAAGATGAGGAAAGAGCACACTTGGAAATGCCCCGAATACAGTAATGTCTATTCCTAACTCAACTCAACTCTATCAGAAAACTTTTTTTTGGGGAGGGGGGAGGGGGAAGCCGATACATTTTATGAAAGCTATCGTGCAGTCCATTTCTCATCGTGTACCATACAGCTTTTGTCTTCATTGTGGTTGGAACAGGCCAGATTGCGTCTCTGTTGTCAGCATACAGTTGACAGTGTTGGAGCACATGTTCGGGTGCCACCCCTGCAGAGGAGGCACGTCTACGTGTTTCCTACACCGAAAAGTTTGAACATATGTTGACTAAGTCTGTCGTGCCCTGTCCCCTTAGTCTGAATATAATACATTGTGTCTGTTTTACTCCATCCATTCATGTTTTTCTTGGTCGGCCTCTTGATTTGTAGTCTACAGTTCTCTTTTATAACGTTCTGGCTGCTAGCAGTTTTTGTTCTATTCTTACAGTTGTTACAATATTGTACACCCGCAAACGATATGTGTATGCATGTTTGTACATGTGTACTTGTACATGTGTACACATGTGTCTATGTGTGCGCAAACGTCGGCTGTACTTCCTAATTCCTTCCTTTCATTTTTCCCTCACGTGGCTGCTACCTGAAGGTCACATGAACAGGACCATGCCATGCTGTGATACAGAGAGATGTCCCCATCAAGCGGCCCCGTAAAGTAGATGAAATGTAGGAAAGGGGGGGGGGCGGTCTGGTATAAGGAGGGAAATTTAAAAAAAAACACACACACAAATTTTAACTTTTTATCTGAGCATCGTAAAACTATGGGGGCATCATTTCCAAGATATGCATCTTACTGTGAAAATGTACAGTCCTGACCTGCCCATGAGATTACAAGATCGCAGTCGATATCGCAAACCAAACAACAAAAACACATTTCCCAGATATATCGGCAAGGTGACCATAGTCCCGTTTTCACCGGTTTGTAGTCGGATGAACCAGTCACATACCACCAAAAGAAAAGAATCATTAAATCGATCAGGAAACCACCAGCCCCAGCACAGGACGACTATTTTATTATGGACAGACCAGAACAAGTCATTATCCTCCGCCTCAGAACAGGGCACAACCGATTACGTAACCACATGTACACAAAATTCAAGATAGGTGTATCAGCGATGTGCACCTGTGGAAAGGTGCCCCAGACAGCAGAGCATGTACTCTAGGACGGCACCGAATTTGACACATTAAGGCAAATTTTTTTGGCCAGAAAGAACAACAGTGGAACGTAAACTCTATGGACCATTGAATGAACTAACAACGACAGTGAAATTTATACAAGAGACAAAATTGCTGATATAGACAACTTATTTCAGGCGAACGAAAGCCCGTCTCTCTAGCGTAGTTGGCTAAACCGGATTGCGCGGTGAGCGGGTGACGAACTCCTTGTGGTCCGGGTTCACTCCCGGGGGTAGGCAGAAAAGCCACATTTATCCCAGATTTACGGTATTTAAAATGGAATCAAAGCCGAAAGGTTGCGATATCCATAATATCGAGCCTAAGGGTTAACAACTCATGGCTTCTGGATACTAAAACAAACAAACAAATAGGCGAACGAAAGAAGAAGAAGAAGAACCGCTTTGTAGGTGTGTCCTGGTCGTCACGTCGGTACTCCCGAAAATAAAACACCTTTTGTCCCCTTGGATCTGTTTACGTTTCCCGGTCCATTTACACGCTTTCTCAGTCCGATCTAGTTCAGATGGATTGTTAGGTTGTATTGTAATCTCAGAAAAGAGTCTCCCGTGTGACCTAGGCTCAGGATGTCGGTAGGTGGGTTTGGGTTAGGAGTTAAGACGAGTTCTAGATGTTTTGGGGTTGTTGAAAGCTGTGTCGTCGTGTAGTATAGAACACACGAAATCGGCGCTGATGTAATTGGAGGCAGGATAACTTGTGACCCCTCCGACGTAGAAGAGTCTGAGAAAGTATGAATGAATGGTCAGATAGTGTGTAAATGGGCCGGTAAACGTGAACATCGCTATCACCCCTACAAGGAATTAGCTCCTAAACATAACATAACTTATATATGTATTTGTAGACATTATTAGATGTCATCAATTTAGATACTTTTAGTGACTGACATATTGTAAAGTCTCATTGTAGCGTTTTCCTCAGCGCAGTTAAATATAATATTGTGTCGTTTATTTCTTGGCGACAATGGTTCGGGTTTTAGTACTTTTGAAGAGCGAATGAATTAACCCTTTCACTCCGGTGACCTATGGAAGAAAAGGAGATATGATTAAACTGACTTGCTTATAACGTCACCTTTTCAGCTTTAATGTTAGTATGTTGTCCCGTCTGCAGGTTATGATATTATGGTACCCCTATACCGAGCCCAACCCAGTGTTGCTACTTTTCTTTGACAAAAAAACATCCAAAATGGAGTCAAAAAATATCTAAAAACATCTACATTTGCGTGGAAAACATCTAGAAAAAACATCCAAATTGAAAGAGTTACAAATTACAAAGCAATTGATATGACTTACCCTATAGAATCATGTCCTCATCTTTACTGAAGTCTGCCTTACAAGATCCACAGGATAAACTTAGCTTCGATGATGAATTTGAAGTTTCAGATTCAAAATGACTCTGGTATGCTTTAGCTGTTCGAATTTCTTTTAATATCCAAACATTGAGCTGTTAAGTGGAACAGCCTTTTCCTGCTCTTATCAGGCCAAATTTTATTGTCAAGATAGCATTTAAGAGGTCAAATGTCATCCTTTCTTGGGTTAGATTTGATAAATTCACTCCAAATAGAAAACAATTAAAAAAACATCTACCATCTAAACGTCAAAAACGCCATCTAAATGCAAGGGAAAACACCTAAATCTTGGATGTAAAACATCC
>CAJHNH020003369.1:85000-335000 GCA_905116865.2 Candidula unifasciata
TTTTACCACGGATTGTCTCCAATGTCCCCGTTACAACGTTTGTTCTGATTCCACTGTAAACACCCCATCCACCATATTTATTCTATTTTACCAGGATTTGTTTGGTGCATTTTCACGGACATTTCATGAGCTAGATCGAGGTAAGCTTCGTGTTTCTGATCGTAGCTGGTGTGCTGGATGTGCTGTTGCGACTGTTGCTCATTTTCGGGTCACGGGGAATACTCTTGTATCACCCTCAGGGTTCCAGTTAGGCTAGACTCTATCGATCGCCACGCTGAAGGAATCTGGGTCGTGCAACATCGCTACTACAAGCAGATCTGTACTACGTCCTCCGTTTTCTAGCTATATTTTTTAGTTATGTTACTTCATCTTTCCCTAATTCGTTACTCCATAATGCATTATGTTATTTTTCAACCCCCTAGTCTCAGAAAGGAAATTAAAATCATTCCACTATCCCCCGGCCAAGGTCGAAGGGCATCATGACCTACTTCATAATACCTAGTCCTGTGAATTCCCTTCGGATATATTAACTGGAAACAGCAATGCTGGTTCAAACCAAACAGCAGTGTAAACACATCATTGGAGATCTGTGGAAACTTTGGTATTCCTACAGCTACTGCTCAACCAGGCCAGGAGGGGAGGGGAGGAAGGGGTGGCAGGTCGGTTGTTGGGTTTTTCCTGCGATGACTGCATTGTTTGCCGCTCACCCGACACGTAACAAGTTCGTTGAGTGTCGTAAGTGTTGGATTTGGCTGAGGATACTTACTTTCGCTTGCTCATGCTTTATCTAACTGCAGGTCTGTTATTTGTTTGTGCGAACTGGGGTAAATGATCACATACACTCGCCCGTTAACTGCGCAGGATTTGAAGGGCTCACCGCTTGTCACAGGTACACTTTATTTTAATTCCTTGAAGGTTGCATGGGTTTCTGAGATTTGCCTTGTTGAATTGCCATCCAGGATGCAACTTCTGGAATCGCTGGGGTAGTCTTCTTTTTCTTCTTCTTATTATTATTATTCTTTTTCTTCTATTTCTCTTCTTGTTCTTCTTCTTCTTCTTCTTCTTCTTGTTCTACTTCTTCTTTTTCTTGTTCTACTTCTTCTTCTTGTTCTACTTCTTCTTCTTCTTGTTCTTGGTCTTCTTCTTCTTCTTCTTCTTCTTCTTCTTCTTCTTCTTCTTGTTCTTCTTGTTCTTGTTCTTCTTCTTCTTCTTCTTCAAATTCTTCTTCTTCTTCTTCTTCTTCTTCTTCTTCTTCTTCTCCTTCTTCTTCTTCTTCTTCTGCTTCTTCTTCTTCTTCTTCTTCTTCTTCTTCTTCTTCTTCTTGTTCTACTTCTTCTTCTTGTTCTACTTCTTCTTCTTTTTCTTCTCCTTCTTCTTGTTCTTGGTCTTCTTCTTCTTCTTCTTCTTCTTCTTCTTCTTCTTCTTCTTCTTCTTCTTCTTCTTGTTCTTCTTGTTCTTGTTCTTGTTCTTCTTCTTCTTCTTGTTCTTCTTGTTCTTGTTCTTGTTCTTCTTCTTCTTCTTGTTCTTCTTCTTCTTCTTCTTCTTCTTCTTCTTTTGTTTCTTCTTCTTTTTTTTTTCTTCTTCTTCTTCCTCTTCTTCTTCTTCTTCTTCTTCTTCTTCTTCTTCTTCATACGCCTTTAAAAATTTGGTGGCACCTTTTGTTGTGGTTTACAGCTATACTGCCATATCTGCGCCTTTTGACCCGACACATACTTTTTCATCAGAGCTGTAATTAGTCGCCTTTTACGACATTCTCGTTAGAGGCAGTGGTGGTTTTACCCCGACTCCAGCCCCCCCCCCCACCCTACACACACACACACACACACACACACACACAGTAGGAAACCAGGAACCAGGCGAGATGCAAGGGTGGTCGCATCATCAGCGAGCAGCCTAAGTGTCACAGTGGTGTACATTTTAAAGAGGGGATAGAAGAAGAAGAGAAGATATAAAAGTAGAGAGAGACAGACGAGAAGAAATAATAGTTAAAGGATGCATAAGAGGACAATAGGTTCTCCTGTGTGGAGAGTGTAGTAATAAGTCTACACCCCAAACGATCAGGTAATAGTCAGTGGAGGTCTTATGAAGGAGAGAGTAGATATATAGTAAAGTGGTGGTGGTATAAAGACTACAGAGACTAACAATAATAGTACCACTCCTATACTCAACAAACTAACGATGGAATAAAAGAATAACAACTAACAATCATGTTTATTAAGAAACAGCATTACAAAGTCGTCTATCTCATGTTACACAACCGACAGATGTTATATTATGTTACAAACGGAACGTCCTCACACTATAAAACTCAGCAACTGACAGCAGAATCCACTCAACGATAAACTAGCAAATGACGCCTAGAATATCCTTCATTGCTCTACAAATAATAAGCCAAAAAACAACTACAATCTAGCCATCTACTCTTATGCCAAATACCGACTACCATCTAACCGTAATGCTGATTGCAGTCCAAAGACCAGCAAACCAATAGCCAAATACCAACTACCATCTAGCCATACTGCTGATTGCAGTCTAGATACCATCTAACTATAGCCAACCCGGCACACCATGACAGAAACTGCCATGTCACATAACATGAAGCAATATTTCGTGCATTATCTGGCAATTCACACAACAGAAGTATGGACTCAGCTCCATCGTATCGACATCATAGGAATGCTCACAGCATCCTTCGTTGGCAGAGATCTTAGCGCAAGTGTCTCTGTCATGGCTCCCTCGCCGTGTATACACCCATGATGCTACTTGGTTCTACCTCTCTCCTTTGTACCTGAGTTCATGAACCTGTGTCTTCTTAGGTTCATTAACCTTTCTCTTTCCCGCCAAAGATGATTTTCCAAGCCACTTTGCATATTTGGATGGAAAATCCCCAGGAAATCTTTGTTCGTCCTGCCTCTCAAGTCCTGCTTCTTTTAATTTATGAGTATATTGGCCTACAATAGTTCCCGGACTAGCGTGGCATGCACAAACGTCTTTGTCTACTCTTGAGTCAATGCCCTCAGGGTTGTTACACTGTAGCGGCCTTCTTATTCTCAAGCGACTCTATACCTCCTTATTCCTCTGGGTGTTTCTTTCCTTCTATTTCCTTCTTGTAATATTCGTGACTGTAATCAGTACTGTCACATTAGTGGGGAAAACGGTTAGGCACACATACACACATACACACACAGACATACACAAACACACACACACACACACACACAGATAGAAATTTACATTATTCGTCTCAATATGTCTGTCTTTTATTTCCCCCTCTTGTGTCACTGCTGGTGGCGCGAATAATAATAATTTTTTTTTCAAGTCTGTCAGATCTGTAAAACGGATGTGCGCGCAAAACTTATGTTCTGGAACAAGACCACCAAAGTCCAGAAGTGAGCAAACAACCAGAACTTTTTGTCGGGGTTTGCAGCCAGTGAACGCTCATGATTGCTCAGTCATTGTGAAATTAAAACGTTCTCCTACTTCTCCTGCTCTTTCTCCTCCTAATTCATCAGTGTGTATGTTGCTTTTTTTTTTTTATTTTCTATATTACACTACATGGTATGTGAAAATGGGTTCTATACTTCTGGCTTTTGCCCCACTTCCAGCTTCTCCGGTTATATTTCTGCAAATGAACAGTCTTAACCCTTACTACTTAATGTTTTTTTTTTTTTTTTAAACTTTGGTGAATTTATTCCTCAACCTCCTCCTCCTAGTCCTCTTCTTCATTTCTCTCTTCTTTTTCCTTATCTTCTTCCTTTTCCTTTTTCCTCTTTATCTACTGCTGCTTCTTCTTCTTCTTCTTCTTATTCTGTTTATACTTCCTCCTTTACCTTGTCCTTATTTCTTTTCATCCTGCTCTTTCTCTTCCTTCTTCTTCCTCCTCTGACACTGCTCCCTTCTCCTCTTTCTTTCGTCTTCTACTTTTTCTTCTTCTTCTTCTTCTTCTTCTTCTTCTTCTTCTGCTTCTTCCTCCTCCTCCTTGTTTTCTCCCTCTTCCTCTTGTTCTTCCTCTTCCGTTTTATCATCATCGTGTGCATTCTGCGCCATTGAGATATTATCGCACTTGTTCGTTCTTCTCTGTGATTTGCTTTCTCTTCCCAGTTGGTGATTCCAAGTGTTTGTAGGTGGCATACTTTGACATACAATAAATTCGAATTAGTATATTGGTATTTTAAATGCGAGATAAGAACGGACAGAAACATTGTAACCCCAGTGTTGCATAGCATATGCGGTAAAACAGACTCTTTTCCACGCTTTAAGGAGTATTTGGCACATGGGGCTGGACCTATATTTTGTAGACCAATCGGCACACCGTGGGTGATGCGGTGAACATCATTGCGCCGGCCATCCTAACTTCCCAGGGCTTTACCTGGTACTACTTTAAGGCCAGAACGACCTGGGAGCCAATGTCATCTTTGAAAGTAGTCCGGCTCTGCCAGGACATGAACATACGGCCTTCGGATCTGCGGACGAGCTTCTTTAGCTGTCGCGTACGATCAGGCACACAGAAAAGCTAGATCTGCACCACTTGGTCATGAATTAATACATCACAATCAAGATGTGGTAGGGGCCCTTTGGGGCTAGGAAACCGCTCGGAGGCACACGTAGATTATCACGGTTGGAGAAGAATAGTACTGCGAGATGTGACCAAGGGCTTTGGCCAACGCTCAAGAGACGGATATACAATCACACTATTACTGGTGTCATGGGAGTTGGAATTCTGCGCTAGGTGCTGAAGATGGGGACATAGCTTATATGGAAATGTTCTGAGTTTTCTATTACGTCGATTCATAATTCCCCATTGTTACCATTAGGTATATTTGTCCTGCTTCTTACCAGGAGCTCTGCTATTATGTTTAAGCTTATTTGATGCCCGGTTCTCTAGCGTAGTTGGCTAAACCGGATTGCGCGGTAAGCGGGTGACGAACTTCTTGTGGTCCGGGTTCACTCCCGGGGGTAGGCAGCAAAGCCACATTTATCCCAGATTTACGGTATTTACAATGGAATCAAGGCCGAAAGGTTGCGATATCCATAATACCGAGCCTAAGGGTTAACAACTCATGGCTTCTGGATACTAAGGCAAACAACAACAAACAAGCTTATTTGACGGATCAACATCATGGTACAAGGGTAGTTAATCAATAAGTGCTCCGTTCTACTTATAACTCAAGCCTGAGTCCGAAAGAATCTCAGCACAGTGCGAGGATCCTGAAGTATTTTAGGTAGATTTTTAACTCCAAATTTCGTCCGGGCAGCGCCGTTAGGCTACTCTTTTCGATTTCCAACTGCCGAGGGATTTTTTTTACGCGCTGAAGGATACACACGGGCATCCGATCTTACTACCCAGAGACAAGGAAAAATTACTAAAAGTCCACGTGAAAAAATCCCAGCCTTCACCAGGGCTCGAACCCGGGACATCCAACACTCGAGGCGGACAACATACCTCGGGGCCACTCAGCCTACCTGTTCAGCTATTAACATATGCGCAATCATTTTCTCCTTTCTGTCTTTTCATTTCTAAATTTCCCGGTCCATGCAACGATGTCCGTGGCATCCTATATCCACGGATTTATCTCAGTACCTGTGTCATTCATTCCAAATAAATAGTATTCACCAGAGGTCGGCAAATCGCGGCCCGCGAGCCGCATGCGGCTTTTTAGCGAACTGAGTGCGGCTCGGCTATTCAGCCCCTAATGGGTTTTGACTCGAAAAAACATGGTTCTTGACAGGTTCTTGACAGGTTCTTGACAGGTGCTTGACAGGTTCTTGACAGGTGCTTGACAGGTTCTTGACAGGTTCTTGACAGGTGCTTGACAGGTTCTTGACAGGTTCTTGACAGGTTCTTGACAAGTGCTTGACAGGTTCTTGATAGGTGCTTGACAGGTTCTTGATAGGTTCTTGACAGGTTCTTGGAAAGAAATTTGCTTTGAAAAAAAAATTGTATTCCTCCTGCTGCTGATGTTTGGTTACATGTAAACAGATGAAGTCGGGAGATGTGAACCAGCCTCATTGCACACGGTTATAAACCATAAGTGCTTTGCCACCAGTACGGACAGCTGATAAGAAACTGTCCGCCTGTGTCGCCGCCCGCACGAAACTTCATAGCTACCATGACGTTCCTATGTTTACCCCAGCGTGGTAACTATAGTACCCATTTCCTAGAAGCTGGGTGAACCCCAGGAACCGCCCGGTTTCGAACACCGGCCGTGGGCTACAGTGAGTCAGAGCTGGATTTTAAAGCGAGTCTCCTATCGACTTCGCTAACGCGGCACCCCATTTGTGGCTGTTTTGACTAATGTTTGCCGACTACAGGTATGCACAAATAATAAATCTCACAGTTTATAGCCTGTCATATTTCGAGATGTCTCGTCGGGTAAAGCAGTATAAAAAAACACCACGAAGCACAAACAATAAATCGTTTTAAGTGAAATACTCGAGTTATAGTCCTTCTGATTACTGATTTAAGAATCGACATCCTAACACACTGGGCATACGCATAGGTGCTCCGTCTCCCTCAGCAAATGACGTAAGGTGTTGATGCTAACTGTTCCCGTAGTACACTGATTATACACACGCCGATCTCTTCCTCTCATCCGTCCCTCCTTGCCAGATCCACACTTAATTCCTCGTTCACACAGTCTTGTCCATGTTATTTCATCTAATCTCGTGTCTTCTGCCAAATGTTGTTCGTATATTGTCTTCAGAACATCTCCCTTCTGCAGCTTTCGCTTTGTAGCCAGATAATCAGCTCTTTCATTCCCTTGTACTCCTGCATGCCCCGGGTAGTATATCCACGCGATAGCCTGCAGTGTTGCCGTACTGATGCCTAGTATCCGCTCATGCCACATTAGTCCATTTTGAACCTTCCGAAATGCTGACAAAATCAGACACACAATTTCTCTGGGAACATTGTTTTCTGCTATCAACTTCAGAGCTGCAGTGACTGCCTCCACATCCATTCTCATGCTTGAAGTTGTAGATAAAAATGTTATAGTCCTTCATGAAATACAAGGGGAAAATGTTAATGTGCGGTTTTGCTTGATAAACCTGGAAACGTTTTTAGTTATTCATCTTCAACCTTTGCTGCAATGGACGTGTTTCGCCGTTTGCCCGTGTGGCTAATGCTTCTCCTACACATCCTGACCAATCACTACAGTAATCAAACTACAAATAAACTAACTCATCAAATATTCCGTCAGCTAACCGACACCCAGCCTTAAAAGCAGTTAAGCCTCAAGCCCCGACAACAACATTTTCTGCCGTCACCACAACGAATGCTGACCCATTGCTGTCTAAAAGTAAAAGGTTAACGTGGCAGGATCGACTTCACTGTACCTTGTTTAAACAGGATCGACTTCACTGTACCCTGTTTAAACAGGATCGACTTCACTGTACCCTGTGTGGCGGGTAACTTCGCTTTACACTAGCGAATGCACTATGTGCCCTTTACAGAGGGAATTACAAACAGTGAAACATCATACAGTCTTATAGTAACCCCAGCCTTGCTGGTTAAATGAGAGGATTCGGGGTTTGCCCACATCTTATTCCCTACTGTAATTAATTGTATATTTAAATGTATTTAAGTTACACTAGCTTTTGTTCACTGACACACTTACAGTTAAAATGAAACTTCATAAAACTGTAGGAACATTAAAACTAACATTTATTCAGAATTGGATATCAAAATAATAAACAAAATGGCTGTGGATATAAAATCCTGTTATTCAAGGTAGGTTAGTTAAATCTTAGCTGTAGCTTATGTCAGCTTCTGGCTAAGCCTCGGTGACACATCAGGCAGGCCGAATCTTCCAGTCCAGTCCAGACAATCGGGTATCTGCAGCTACACTTAGGATTTACATCTGGAGCTCCCACCTGTAAGTACCATCTGGAACTAGAACAATAGAACAGTCCTTATACAAACAGTCAGGAAGGTTCTAACTGGAGACAACAATACCTCCAGTCTTTAAACTGTTACACTACACACATATATATGGAGTAGGATAGTAACAGGTGTTCACATTCTACTGGTATAGAATGGGAATGTGTACAGAACATGGTCCATAATCCTGATGGGGAAATATTTAGGAAACATCAGTTTCATGAAAGCTCTCAAGAACAAGAGTTTACATCACACAAAAAGAAAGGACATTCCTCAGTGTAAATAGTTCTGATGTCTGCACACTAGTACTCCTTTGAAGGGTTAACATGCTTACACACACAGACATACACAGTCATATTTCACAATATTCTAATTTTAACCACATGGGTTCACATCACAATGAATGAGAAGCAGGGAGTGCGTTTGCCAAGACCAGGAACTCATATCAGGTGCTTTGCACTGTTTGAAAATAAATGGGATTGACATATCTCCATCAATATACTGGGTGCTGGGATAGATGTCAAAATACAATCATAGATGACAATAGGCTTTCCATCTGTCACAGTATTAGCATAAAATATACAACACTCACTCCAGTTTAAATCTAAATCCACACATGTGCTAATCTTATTCAGCAGAGTTTAGAAGTGGTGAGGGGTGAAATATAATTATTACATTTGTAAGGCCAGCTGCTGTAAAACTGAAATGTATTCCTAGTAATAGGGAAATATATCTACAACAATAATAATTACAAGCAGGGGCCATACATCTCTTTTCTGTTTCTTCTTCTCTGACAGTGTGAATATTAAATTCAGCCTCACTGTGTTATTCACTTTCCAAGCTCTTAAACTAGTCTCAGAATTATCTGGACTAAATCTAAATTAGAGCAAGACAGTGATTTATTAAGCTAATATCACCATGAGGTAAAATCAACTTAGAAGGGATTAGGTATAATGAATATACACTTCATTCCTATTTTTAATTGTCGAAGCTGGAAACAGGAACTGGCTGAGATTTCACATGAGGACATAATTATCACTTAATTAATATAAGTATAATTATTTAAAATACCAATGCACGTTTCTAGTAGCAAATAAACATTAATTCAATCATCAAATAGATAATATGTTTGCATACATGTACATACTAGATCATAAACGTGGTTAGTGAGGATAAAGAAATTTATCATAGTTTTTGAGCCATGTGGGCATTAAATTTCAGAATTTAACCTGTGGAATTAATTCAGAGGAATAAGCAGGAACACATCAAATTAAACTTATTCTTTTAACTCACCCCTGGCAGGGAATTCAAACAGAAAATTGGACCACAGGCGGACTAAGAACTTTAGTCTGAACCGGTCAATTTCTGAATTGAAAAGGGAACAGGAAGTCTTTAAAAAGGAGGAAGTTACTCTTCAGTTCCCCCTTGACTAATCATCTCATTCGCCTTTATTACCTTTCAACTCTTTAATTATAATTTTGCTCCAATGAAGCATTAAGAAAGGGGTAAGAAATTTCTTAATTAATCCAGTGTTATTATGCTAATTAAAAGCAATAGGAAAATGTTTAGAACTTTGGTAATAATATTATCTAAACAAAGCACTTTTTAAAAGGACAGAAACAGCTGTCCAGACCAGCTCGTCACACCCTGTTTAAACAAGATCGACTTCATTGTACCCTGTTTAAACAGGATCGACTTCACTGTACCCTGTTTAAACAGAATCGACTTCATTTCTTCTTCTTCTGCCTTTCTATTCCCCAATGGAGCATAGGCCCTCAACCAAGTCGTTCTATCCTTCGCCATTACATGAAGCTCTCCCCATGTCCTCCCCATTTTTTTAACTTCATTCTCCAGCTCTCTTCTCCATGTGTTTTTTTTTTTTTTTTTTGGCCTTCCTTTATGCCTATGCCATTGTGGGTTCCAATGCAAAGATATTCAATTTTTTGCTGTTCCCCTGTTTTCTCAGTGTGTGTCCTATCCAACGCCAGCGTCTTTTCCTCACCTCTTGGTCCACTGGAGCCTGTTTACTGCACCGGGTTTATTCGCATAAGGCTCTTTCTCTCTCCGCAGAACAGCTAGCTGCCTGCCGAGAGCATCGCACAGACAACGACCTTCGTAGCATCGGCGACGATCCCCAAGGATTTTCATACAGGCTTCACCCTTGAACTGAACGACCCGCTGTGAAACGAACCCACGACCGTCAGAGTGCGAGGCAAACGGCTTGACTGTTTCACTAAGGGGACTCGCCCCTCCCATATTGCTGTCTGTGGGATTATTATTTAGTGATGCTCTAATCTCTCCCAAGGTGGGGCTCTCCTACTACTGTTCGACAGCCATGACATTTGTGTATTGTGTCAAATTAACCGTCAATGGCGTTGAACATAGTACTCGAGGATCATAAAACTGTTAAGCGCATTCACTAACCACCAAAAATGCCGGCACAGAGAACCCCCCCCCCCCCCACCTTTTGCGTATGCACACACACAATCTTCTGAGGTGATGGGAGGGGCTCACTGCTCAAGGCTCCTCAGAAGGTTTAGCCTTGTTTAATTGCACAATAATAACATAATGTATAAATTATTATTATTGCACAAAAAACAAGGCTTAAATATATTGAGGCGCCCGTGCTTAGAAAAGTATTGATGACGGAGGACCAGGAGGCCTCGGTGGGCGTTGGCTTTGTTTAACTTGCTATTATTATTATTATTATTATTATTATTATTATTATTATTATTATTATTATTATTATTATTATTATTATTATTATTATTATCATCATCAATATCCTCGTTGTTATTTTTAATAATATTGTTATCATCATCATCATTTTTGTTATTAATAATATTATAATTATAATTATTATAGAAACCAATATAATGTAGGCTTTCTCAGCGATAAAGAAATTAAGGAACAGTTCTCAGTTACGATCTCTAATAAGTACCAGATGTTGCAGCAGTTAGCTGAAGATGTCAACACAGAAGTCTGCTGGGATCAGATCAAGGGAATCTGGAATGAATCTTGCGTAGAAGTTCTTGGCAAGAAAGAAAGGAAACATAAAGCATGGATAACACCAGAAACCATTAAACTGATTGAAGATAGGAAAAGTAAAAAGGCAGAATTAAACAATAGCAAAACTAGAGCTGCTAAAGCTAGAGCTCAGGAGAAATACACAGAAGCCAACAAGGAAGTTAGGAGGCATATAAGGGCAGATAAAGTGAAATATCTAAATGATCTAGCACAAGAAGCGGAGACAGCAGCAGCAAAAGGAAACCTCAGAGAACTTTACAGTAATACAAGGAAATTAGTAGATAAATATAGTCAGCCAACTGGATCAATCAAAAATAGTCAAGGAAAGGTACTTACTAACACTAAAGATCAAATGGACAGATGGGTTGAATATTTTGAAATGCTTCTAAATAGACCAGGCCCAGAGGTTCCCCCAGATATCCAGCCTTTAGAAATTGAACTGGATATCAACTGTGAGATACCATCCAAAGAGGAAATTAGAAAAGCTATAAATCTTCTTAAGGAAGGAAAGGCGTCAGGCCCAGATGGTATCCCAGCTGAAGCCATCAGGACCAACATAAACACATCAACAGAATTGCTACATAGATTATTCAGTAAAGTCTGGGAGACCGAAGAAATACCAGCAGACTGGAGAGAAGGATATCTTGTGAAACTGCCCAAAAAAGGTGATCTACAGTAGTGTGAAAACTATAGAGGAATTATGTTGCTGTCAGTTCCTGGAAAAATATTGAGTAGAATTATTTTGGAAAGATTAAAAAATGCTATTGATAAAATGCTAAGAGATGAGCAGGCAGGTTTTCGGTCAAACAGATCCTGTACTGATCAGATAGCCACATTACGTATTATAATAGAGCAAAGCGTTGAACTGAACTCACCACTTTTCATTGGATTCATAGACTATGAAAAAGCATTTGACAGCATTCATAGAGAATCTCTCTGGAAATTGATGGGGCACTATGGAATTCCACAGAAAATTATCAACTTAGTAAAGGCAACATATAAAGATATGAAATGTCGAGTTCTTCATGAGGGAAAGCTAACAGATGCATTTGAAATAAAAACAGGTGTGCGACAGGGATGTCTTTTGTCGCCTCTCTTATTTTTACTGGCAATAGACTGGACTATGAAAACAGTAACTGCTAACACCAAGAATTGAATTCAATGGACCCCTACAAAACAGCTTGATGATCTGGACTTCGCTGATGATATTGCTCTTCTGTCCCATTCACGGAATCAGATACAAGATAAATTAAATATACCTTATGCGAGATCACAGCAGCTTGGTCTGAAAATCCATAAAGGAAAGACAAAGATAATGAGAATAAATCAGGCAAATAGTAATGTGGTTTCTCTTAATGGCACCCCACTCCAAGTCGTGGAGTCGTACACCTATTTAGGCAGTAATGTAGATAAAGATGGAGGAACTGATAGAGATATTAAAATTAGAATACAAAAGGCAAGAGGGGCTTTCATAGCACTAGGGAATTTGTGGAGGTCAAAAGAAATTAAAAGAAATACTAAACTAAAAAATTTTAATTCTAATGTCAAATCAGTACTATTGTATGGGGCGGAAACATGGAGAACAACCAAGGCAATTACTAATAAATTACAAACATTCATTAACTGGTGCCTGCGCAGAATAGAGGGAATAAAATGGTATGATAGAATAACTAATGTAGAACTTTGGGAGAGAACTAAACAGGCTCCAGTGGATCAGGAGGTGAGGAAAAGACGCTGGCGTTGGATAGGGCACACACTGAGAAAACAGGAGAACAGCATAACTAGAATGTCTTTGCATTGAAACCCACAGGGGCATAGGAATAAAGGAAGGCCAAAAAACACATGGAGAAGAGAGCTGGAGAATGAGGTTAGAAAGATTGGGAGGACATGGGGAGAGCTCCAGGTAATGGCGAAGGATAGAACGACTTGGCGTGAGTTGGTTGAGGGCCTATGCTCCATTGGGGGATAGAAAGGCAGAATTATTATTATTATTATTATTATTATTATTATTATTATTTATATGCTGAATAACAAAAAAAATATTATATGTGAAATAAAATAAAACTGTTAGACAAATGCTTTAAAAGAGAACGTGTGTATAATGTGGGGGGGGGGGTCCCCAGTGTGGGTTCCAGGGCCCCAGTGTGGGTTCCAGTGCCCCAGTGTGGGTTCCAGTGCCCCAGTGTGGGACAAATAAGTGTAGACTCACCAGCTCCACAATAAGCATGTCGACTAACTGAGAGCTTCTTTCGAAGTTAGAGTGCATCTGAATGAAAGAACTAACAGTCAGCATACAAAAAAGTCAGATATGTAAAACGGATGTACACGCAACACCTGTATTCTGGAACCAGACTAAAGTGGATGAACAACTAGAACTTTCATGAAGAAGAAGAAGGAAGAATGTGAAGGAAGGAGGTTTTGAGGGCTGCTCCGTAAAATTTATTTGGGGTGAGGGGGTGCTGGGGCTCTCTACAGAATTCTTATTATAACCTGTAAGGGTGCCCGAGACCACCCCCAACCCCTTTTTCCCTAGGTTCTGGCACTATATAGTTTATATGCAATCATTTGTGTATCCTTTTTAAATAATCAGAGAAACCCCCAGCTCCAAAATTACCCCCTACCCCCCTTTCCCCATTTTGTAACGCCCCTGGCTAATATAGACCCCGACATTTGGGAGACTGTTGCAGAAGTCCGGACTACATGGCGAGCGTTAATCCCAAGGGGAACAACGGCCTGCGAGGCTTCTAGAAAAACGGCAGCTGAACAGCGCAGGCCAAAGCCAATCCAGTTCTTTGTTAGAAAAAAAAAAGTCGTCTCTTTCAGCCAGCAAATCCGGAGGGGGATCTTTAGGTTATAATTGTGACTAGATTGTGTGCGTCATATAAAATAGGTATTAGCTTTGCACGCCCTTAAAAACCCTGAAAAGGACTCCTGCAGTATTGGTGCGATCAAAAAGACAGACAAAAATACTGTCCACCCCCCGGCAACGAAGTCGTCTCCTGGCGAGCTAGTGAGCGACCTGGTCGCCGATGAACAGCACAAGCAGGCTAGAAAAATATCGTAAAACAGGCTCCCTGCCCTATTTGTCCTAGACCTTTTTTGTCTCATATTGTGCTTTCGAGTCATCTCCGGACTCACACAGCTTCACTATAATTTCAGCTCCACTATAATTTCGTGACAGTTGAAAGAAAGAGTGGTTAACTTCACTTGTGATAGACGAACAACAAACAACAACGCCTCTGAAATGGCAACAAAAATGTTAACCAACGCGCGATTAAAAACGTATCCCAGCATGCAACTTACAGAAACAAAACACCAGGGGAATATCTACAATAGCGTTAACAAGGTTTTTGTAACTCGGCCACGCCTCGGTGTTTCACATAGAGGTCTGACATATCTCGTGTTGAGATTAATCCCACGCCGGCAGTGTGTGTGTGCAGTTTGTGTCCTTGGCGAAAAGCTGGCCGCATACGCCCTGCACTTATTTATGTCTGACATTATTGTTTACCTAAAGTTGTATTACTTAATTTTTTGAGACCTCACATCCATGTGTTCTGAACCTGCGGCTTCCTGTCCCTTAAGTCACCCCCCCCCCCCCAGTATATTTTTGTATCAACGCCCCTACTCGCATCTGCAGTTGGAAGATAGTAAAGGACCAAATCCACGCCTTCGTACGTATTGGGCATATAGGGCTAGACTTTACAGTATGTGGTAATGCTGACAGATGCTAAATCCGTACTTGAAGCACTCCAGTCTAGGAAACTACCAGAATTGCAAACACTGCTGACACAACTCAGCGTTCAGCGAAGAGTCGTAATGCAGTAATAACCGTCTCATTGTGGAGTGCCTGGAAATGAGAAAGCTGATCAACTGGCAGGGGAAGGTTGAACAAAAGATCAGCCGGATGTGCCAGTCACATACCACCAAAAGAAAAGAATCATTAAATCGATCAGGAAACCATCAGCCCCAGCACAAGACGACTATTTTATTATGGACAGACCAGAACAAGTCATTATCCTCCGCCTCAGTTAAGGGCACAACCGATTACATAACCACATGTACACAAAATTCAAGATAGGTGTATCAGCCATGTGCACCTGTGGAAAGGTGCCCCAGACAGCAGAGCATGTACTCCAGGACTGCACCGATTTTGACACATTAAGGCAAACCTTTTGGCCAGAAAGAACAACAGTGGAACGTAAACTCTATGGACCTCTGAATGAACTAACAACGACAGTGAAATTTATACAAGAGACAAAACTGCTGATATAGACAACTTATTTCAGGCGAACGAAAGAAGAAGAAGAAGAAGAAGGGCTAGACTTATATTTTATAGACCAGTTGGCACTCGGTGGGTGATGTGGTCAATATCACACTTGTACTTCCCAAGACTTTACCTGGTAAATGCTGGGTCGACCTGGGACCAAGGTCATTTCTGAAGAAAAAAGTGCGGCTCCCCACCTTCCAATCCACATGGGGACATCTAGCCGCTACACCACGGGGCCGCTACTTCATGTGGGCCGCTACATCATGGGGGGGGGGGGGGAGCGCCGCTACATCATGGGGACCGCTACATCATGGGGACCGCTACATCATGGGGACCGCTACATCATGGGGGCCGCTACACTACGGGGCCGCTACATCATGGGGACCGCTACATCATGGGGGGGGGGGGGTACCGCTACATCATAGGGGCCGCTACATCAAGGGGACCGCTACATCATGGGGGGCGCTACATCATGGGGGAGAGGGGGGCGCTACATCATGGGGGAGGGGGACGCTACATAATGGGGGGAGGGGCGCTACATCATGGGGGAGGGGGGGCGCTACATCATGGGGGAGGGGGGGCGCTACATCATGGGGGAGGGGGCCGCTACACCACGGGGAGCCGCTACATAATGGGGGAGGGGGGCCACTACATCATGGGGGAGGGGGCCGCTAAACCATGTGGGGCCGCTACATCATGGGAGGCCGCTACATCATGGGGGGCCGCTACATCATGAAGGGGCCGCTACATCATGAGGGGGCCGCTACACCATGGGGGCCGCTACACCACGGGGACCGCTACACCACGGGGGCCGCTACACCACGGGGGCCGCTACATCATGGGGGGCCGCTACACCACGGGGGCCGCTACATCATAGGGGGGGCCGCTACACCACGGGGGACGCTACATCATGGGGGGCCGCTACATCACGGGGGGGGGGGCCGCTACACCACGGGGGCCGCTACATCATGGGGGGCCGCTACATCATGAGGGAGCCGCTACATCATGAGGGACCGCTACATCATGAGGGGGCCGCTACATCATGGGGGCCGCTACATCATGAGGGGGCCGCTACATCATGAGGGGGCCGCTACATCATGGGGGGCCGCTACATCATGGGGGCCGCTACATCATGGGGGGCCGCTACATCATGAGGGGGCCGCTACACCACGGGGGCCGCTACACCACGGGGCCGCTACATCATGAGGGGGCCGCTACACCACGGGGGCCGCTACACCACAGGATCATGGGGCCGCTACACCACGGGGGCCGCTACATCATGAGGGGGCCGCTACATCATGAGGGGCCGCTACATCACGGGGGCCGCTACACCACAGGGGCCGTTACATCATGGGGCCGCTACACCACGGGGGCAGCTACACCATGGGGGCCGCTACATCATGGGGGCCGCTACACCACGGGGGCCGCTACATCATGGGGGCAGCTACATAATGGGGGCCGCTACACCACGGGGGTCGCTACACCACGGGGGCCGCTACATCATGGGGGCCGCTACATCATGGGTCCCCTTACACCACGGGGGCCGCTACATCACGGGGGCCGCTACATCATGGGGGCCGCTACACCACGGGGGCCGCTACACCACGGGGGCCACTACATCGTAGGGGCCGCTACACCACGGGGGCTGCTACATCACGGGGGTTGCTACAGCATTGGGACCGCTACATCATGGGGACCGCTACATCATGGGGACCGCTACATCATGGGGACCGCTACAGCATGGGGACCGCTACATCATGGGGACCGCTACAGCATGGGGGGCGCTACATCATGGGGACCGCTACAGCGTGGGGGGCGCTACATCATTGGGACCGCTACATCATGGGGACCGCTACATCATGGGGACCGCTACAGCATGGGGACCGCTACATCATGGGGACCGCTACATCATGGGGACCGCTACAGCATGGGGGGCGCTACATCATTGGGGGTCGCTACATCATGGGGACCGCTACAGCATGGGGGCGCTACATCGTTGGGACCGCTACATCATGGGGACCACTACATCATGGGGACCGCTACATCATGGAGACCGCTACATCATGGGGACCGCTACATCATGGGGACCGCTACATCATGGGGACCGCTACAGCATGGGGACCGCTACAGCATGGGGACCGCTACAGCATGGGGACCGCTACATCATGGGGACCGCTTCATCATGGGGACCACTACAGCATGGGGACCGCTACATCATGGGGACCGCTACATCATGGGGACCGCTACATCATGGGGACCGCTACATCATGGGGACCGCTACATCATGGGGACCGCTACATCATGGGGACCGCTACATCATGGGGACCGCTACATCATGGGGACCCCTACATCATGGGGACCCCTACATCATGGGGACCGCTAAATCATGGGGACCGCTACAGCATGGGGACCGCTACATCATGGGGACCGCTATATCATGGGGACCGCTACAGCATGGGGACCACTACAGCATGGGGGGGCGCTACAGCATGGGGGGCGCTACATCATTGTAGGTCGCTACATCATAGGGGGTCGCTACACCATGGGGTGGGGGGGGGGGGGTCCTGGTGAGATACAACTTACATTCATTCAAACAAAGTAAGTGGTAGTTTCCCCTTGCTTTCTACAGACAGAAGATTTAGGGTCAGGAATATAGCGTCGGAAGTTGGAATATCATTTGGACAGTATTTTTCCGTCCTGGCACCGGGTGATTTTTCCCCCCCCCCCCCCCCCCAACCCCTTTCCTTTCCTTGTTCAGTCGCCTAAAATCGGTGCTAAAAGTATAGCCATTCAGATATGCTGAAGACGTTATCGTCAATGCGACAAAGCAGCTAAAAGAGGTGTCAGACAATTGATTCTAGGAATGTGTCTAGCAAATGTATCTTCTTCCCCTTCTTCTTTGTGTTTCGTATGCTCAGGTACGACCCAGCTTTGAATGGGTACCAGGTGGAGTCCTAGGAAATAAAGTTGGCCGGCGTGATGCTAACCGCATTATCCATCTAGTGCCGATTGGTTTAACAAATAGTGGTCTGTCCCTACATGCCCAGTGGGCCTGAAGGCATGAGAAAAAGTGCTTTAGTTACTCCTCAGAATTTGCAGAGATAGTAACTTTAGTGTCACCTTGTCAACGTGTAATTAGGTCTCTCTACAATAGGGAAGCCTACAACGGAAACCTTATTTTTGCAGGAAGGGGGGGGGGGGGGGGGGGGGGGGGGTTCAGCGCCCTTACACATGTATTTTCAAGGGAGGCGTTGCTCAGCGAGTCTAAGGCTTGTTCAAGTTCGTAATAATAATAAGGATGATGTTAATAATACAAATAATAAAGATGTGCTGTCTGGCAGATCTTCTTCTTATTGGTCTTTTTATTGTTCAGCTTGTGTAAACTCCGTCAGAAAGTTATGTTTTTCATCCGCTTTGAGACTTTTAATGCCGGGATGCCGGGTTTGATCCCAGCTGCGGGCCATGCGCCTTGCGTTGGTTTCGATAGTGGTATCAAGAAAGCCGAACGTCCAGAAAGCAATGGCAAACTACTGGACGTAAATTTGCCTAGAAAAACCACACAACTGCCAGGGGCTGTTGGGGTTGGTTCTGCAACGTCCTGTAAAGGATACTCAACAACCTTTAGACTTTTGGTCTTGTACCATAGCTGGAGTTTTGCATGCACATCCGCTTAACACATACGGCTTATTAGAGAGCAGACTGTTGGTTCCTTGCCTCTCAAACAGATGCACTTGGAAGTAAACACCCCGTAATTAGTCGCCATCCTATGCTCTGCGTAGCAGTGGCAAATACTTGAAAGGATCATTTGTATCTATGGTTGATGGGGGGGGGGGGGGGGGTAATGGTTCTACTTTTACAAATTTTCGAGGGGGAATCATCCTCTCCATTAAATTATTTCTAAAGTGGACTCGGAGTGACAGCCCCTCCCCCCTCCCCCTCAGGTTATAGAGCTGCTGCTTCACACGTACCTTGCACACATCTTCCGTGACACCTACTCTGGATTTCCAACAAAGATCACGTCGTCGCATTAAAAGCGTATTCCAACGGAGCTGCTGACCTAAACGAAGGCAGAAATTAGTTTCATATGACAGCACTTCTGAAACCAGCCACCTGCACAGTCCATGGCGAGAGCACTAGCCATACGGCCCTCCATCCTTATCAAAGACCCCCCTCCCCCTCCTCATAAATACAGGCAGTAATGGCAGGTTGGGGGGGGGGGGGCATTGTTTTCATTTAAAAAAAACTTTCTTACGTTTTCACAGTCATCAGAAGTGAAACTGGCTGACAGGCATGAAACCAACAGTCTGCACACCAAAAAGCCAGATCTGTCAAATAGATACAGATGGAAAACTCATGTCCTCGAACAAAGCTAAACTCCGGAAATGTACAAAAAAAAAACAGGACTTTTATCAGTCTTAAGCCGGTGAACGCCTAACCTCTGATTGGTTTTCTATCACATAGCCTTCAACCACAGAAACAAACCGTTGGAGAACATGACCAGTAGCGTTAACTTCTCGACCACACCTTGGCAGTTTAAATGCAGGTCTTATCTATCTCGTGTTTAGATAAATCCAAACCGGATAGAGTGTGCCTTTTGTGTCCGTGTGAAAACGCCTGAGACGCATTCCCTGTGTTTGTATCCGTAATTATAATTGTTTATTTAAAGTTGTGTTTCTCTTTTTATAAAACCTCATGCCTGCAGTTGATAGTTATTCGTGTGCTAGAAGTGAAAGGTTAACCATTGTCGAGTTCGCTTTATTTCGGTACTTGAGCTTGCAGTTACTTAAGGCAATCGCTCGACAGTCGCAGTCATCGTGTCAACAGTCGGCATTCAACGTGTCAACAGTCGGCAGTCAACGTGTCAACAGTCGGCAGTCAACGTGTCAGTCGTCGCAGTCATCGTGTCAGTAGTCGCAGTCATCGTGTCAACAGTCGCAGTCATCGTGTCAACAGTCGTAGTCATCGTGTCAACAGTCGCAGTCATCATGTCAACAGTCGCAGTCGTCGTCTCAACAGTCGCAGTCATCGTGTCAGCAGTCACAGTCATCGTGTCAACAGTCGGCAGTCATCGTGTCAGTAGTCGCAGTCATCGTGTCAACAGTCGTAGTCATCGTGTCAACAGTCGTAGTCATCGTGTCAACAGTCGCAGTCATCGTGTCAACAGTCGCAGTCGTCGTCTCAACAGTCGCAGTCATCGTGTCAGCAGTCACAGTCATCGTGTCAGCAGTCGCAGTCATCGTGTCAGTCGTCGCAGTCATCGTGTCAACAGTCGCAGTCGTCGTCTCAACAGTCGCAGTCATCGTGTCAGCAGTCACAGTCATCGTGTCAACAGTCGGCAGTCATCGTGTCAGTAGTCGCAGTCATCGTGTCAACAGTCGTAGTCATCGTGTCAACAGTCGTAGTCATCGTGTCAACAGTCGCAGTCATCGTGTCAACAGTCGCAGTCGTCGTCTCAACAGTCGCAGTCATCGTGTCAGCAGTCACAGTCATCGTGTCAACAGTCGCAGTCATCGTGTCAGTCGTCGCAGTCATCGTGTCAGTAGTCGCAGTCATCGTGTCAACAGTCGCAGTCATCGTGTCAACAGTCGTAGTCATCGTGTCAACAGTCGCAGTCATCATGTCAACAGTCGCAGTCATAGTGTCAACAGTCGTAGTCATCGTGTCAACAGTCGCAGTCATCATGTCAACAGTCGCAGTCATCGTGTCAGTAGTGGCAGTCATCGTGTCAACAGTCGCAGTCATCGTGTCAGTAGTGGCAGTCACCGTGTGAACAGTCGCAGACATCGTGCTAACAGTCGCAGTCATCATGTCAACAGTCGCAGTCATCGTGTCAACAGTCGCAGTCATCGTGTCAGTAGTGGCAGTCATCGTGTCAACTGTCGCAGTCATCGTCGTTTTCACAGTCGCTGTCATCGTGTCAGTAGTCGCAGTCATCGTGTCCAACAGTCTGCGCAGTCATCATGTCAACAGTCGTAGTCATCGTGTCAGTAGTCGCAGTCATCATGTCAACAGTCGCAGTCATCGTGTCAACAGTCGCAATCTTCGTGTCAGCGGTCGCAGTCATCTGTCAGTAGTCGTAGTCATCGTGTCAACAGTCGCAGTCATTGTGTCAGTAGTGGCAGTCATCGTGTCAACAGTCGCAGTTATCGTGTCAGTAGTGGCAGTCATCGTGTCAACAGTCGCAGTCATCGTGTCAGTAGTGGCAGTCATCGTGTCAACAGTCGCAGTCATCGTGTCAGTAGTGGCAGTCACCGTGTCAACAGTCGCAGTCATCGTGCCAACAGTCACAGTCATCATGTCAACAGTCGCAGTCATCATGTCAACAGTCGCAGTCATCGTGTCAGTAGTCGCAGTCATCGTGTCAACAGTCGCAGTCATCGTGCCAACAGTCACAGTCATCATGTCAACAGTCGCAGTCATCATGTCAACAGTCGCAGTCATCGTGTCAGTAGTCGCAGTCATCGTGTTAACAGTCGCAGTCATCGTGTCAACAGTCGCAGTCATCGTGACAGTAGTCGCAGTCATCGTGACAGTAGTCGCAGTCATCGAGTCAACAGTCGCAGTCATCGTGTCAACAGTCGCTATCATCGTGTCAGTAGTGGCAGTCATCGTGTCAGTAGTGGCAGTCATCGTGTCAGTAGTGGCAGTCATCGTGTCAACAGTCGCAGTCATCGTGTGTCAACAAGTCAGCAGTCATCATGTCAACAGTCGCAGTCATCGTATCAACAGTCGTAGTCATCGTGTTAACAGTCGCAGTCATCGAGTCAACCGTCGGCAGTCCATCAGGGGGTGTCAGTCGTCTTAACAGTCGCAGTCATCGTGTCAGTAGTGGCAGTCATCGTGTCAGTAGTCGCAGTCATCGTGTCAGTAGTGGCAGTCATCGTGTCAACAGTTGCAGTCATCGTGTGAACAGTCGCAGTCATCGTGTCAACAGTCCCAGTTATCGTGTCAGCAGTGGCAGTCGCCGTGTCAACAGTCGCAGTCATCGTGTCAGTAGTGACAGTCATCGTGTCAACAGTCGCAGTCATCGTGTCAGTAGTCGCAGTCATCGTGTCAACAGTCGCAGTCATCGTGTCAACAGTGGCAGTCATCGTGTTAACAGTCGCAGTCATCGAGTCAACCGTCGCAGTCATCGTCTCAACAGTCGCAGTCATCGTCTCAACAGTCGCAGTCATCGTGTCAACAGTCGCAATCATCGTGTCAACAGTCGCAGTCATTGTGCCAACAGTCACAGGGTTGGCTATGACCATCGGAAAACATATTTTTTAAGATTATAAAGTAGCAACGAAAATAATTGTTTGATGGCGGGTCCCCACAACATGAAGAACTATATTAAAGAGTCGCAGCAATAGAAAGGTTGAGAGCCACTGTTCCAGCGCATCACACGCACATTTCGGCGACGGGGTTGCCTAATTGCTTGCCGTTAGACGACTTCGCCGCCGGGCAGCACCTCAGCATTTGGTCTGTCTCCTTTGATCGCATCAACACTGCGATATTCCTTTTCAGGGACCCTTGTGGCGTGTTACCAAGCCATTTTATTTGGCGCACATAACCTAGTCATAATTATAACCTAAGGATCCTCCTTCTGTGATGCTGGTTGAACGGGACGATTTTCTCCCCAGCAAAGCAGATACCTACCTGGCAATGCTGGGGTGCCGGGTTCGATCTCAAGAAGCCAACAACCGGCTGCATGAAGGTGAACCAGAGTGGGGACAAGTATGCCTGGCGTTATGTGTACAACGTGGACGAAACTGCTCATCGGACAGTAGAACGAGATTCGCATCGTGGAAGAGATCGAAGCCTTCACCGCGTTACGTTCTTAAAGACAGCAGTGGAACACTGTATGAAGCCGTCGACGTGAACACAGCGCAGAATGTTTTAGCAGTTGCAACACTGAAATTTGAACCCCCCCCCCCCCCTCCCGGTTAGCAGGGATTTCAGTTAACACGGACTTCTGTTTCGGTCCCTTATAGTTAATGTTGTCGGCTCTGTGGCTAAGTCGATGCGTACACTTTGTAATGCCGGGGTACCAGGTTCGATCCCAGCTGCGGGCCATGTGCCCTGCGTTGGTTTCGACAGTGGTATCAAGAAAGCCGACCGTCCAGAAGCAATGGCAAACTACTAGACGTAAATTTGCCTAGAAAAACCACACAACAGCCAGGGGCTGTTGGGGTTGGTTCTGCAACGTCCTGTAAAAGATACGCAACTAACCTTATTACCTTATTATAGTTAATATTAACATCAGGTTACTAAATGTTCTCAAGAAGAAGTTGAAAGCATCCCCATTTCGTATGCAACCCTGGTAACATCCGCATTCAACCCACGTGCTCTTTCAACATCCGAGTTCAACTATCAGTGCCTTACACAGTGGTTTTCAACAATGTTCAGGTGTCACCTTTCATTGGCAAGACGACCCCCCCCCCCCCCCCTGCTTTTGTGTTCCCCATGGTTTTAATGTGCTAAAAAAAAAAGGTACCCCCCCCCCCCCCCCCCTCTCTGCCACTCCCCCTCCCGCAAGAAAATCCCAAGCGCAATCGACAAGAGTTTGGAGAAAAAACATACACGTAAATCGCGGTGTCAGAAAAAATAAAAATAAACAGTCACCAAGAACTGGTAATTCAGTGTCAAAATATCAGTGTGATGATTGCTGCTTTTTCCCCTTGATGATGTTTGCTAACTTAGATCTGATGTTTAACAACAGCGCACATCACTCTCCGCGTCAAGCTGGCAGATCTGTTTTATTTACAAATACAACAATTTGAATTCACATCCTGTCCCCCCCCTCCCCTCGCTTTTCAAAATTGCCTGACATCCTTCCCCCCCCCTTTTTTTTTCACCCCTTTTTTTCTCAAAACATTCTTGCCCCCCCCCCCCCCCCCCCCCTTTTGAAAACCACTGTCTGAAAACATCCGCGTCTCACTCTCACTCTCTATAAATAAACAGAGGGTGAACTCTTGAGGCCATAAGATATTATATATTTAAAAAGTAACAGAAAATGTATTGATCGACCCTGATAGAAAAAAAGTAGAAAGATAGCAGAACACACTAGACAACATAAAAATTGAAAGCTATAGTTACCGTGCCGTAAATCGAACCAATCACCTCCAGACAGCGTGTGCGCCTCGCTATAGAAACAAATACACTTAGAACATGGTCAACCCATTTCCCCCCCCCCCCCAATAAAAGGTGACTTATTGGCCATGTCTATCGTACAGCCTGAAATCTACAACTATGGAATACGGACAGAATTCATTTCAAACCATTGAAATGGCACCATAGGTTACAGAAATTTATATTAACGAAGCATGTGTCGAAAAGCAATCATAGCAACAATTTACGAACACAGTAGACCTTAATGCTTTGTCTAGAATACACAAACATTTAAGAAAGTTGTTTGATTGGTAGGTTTCGGTGTGTATGCGTCATTCCCATAAATGAACAGTAATACTCCCATTCTCTAGCATGGAGTATTGTAGTGCTCTTCTGTCAGTTAACCCCAGTTACTTCAGCATCTCACTCACACTTTGCTGAAATAAGTATCAAAGTAAGCCATAGTTCGTCACTGGCTGTGGGATACGGTGGTTGTAACAGATGGGGTGAGCTGATGTTGAGAAGTTATGTATAATATTGAGGACATATTTTTGATCGTGTGGTCTGTAAGTTAAACAATGATCTTCAACTAGTTTTTACAACTGGGGCCGTCACAAAAGCAGAAATATTTCTTGAGGACCGGCTTTTTACAAAAGAATATACTCAAAAATGTAGATAGCATGTTATTTATCTATTCAGTCAAATTTTATCAAATAACTAATTGCTAGCTAATGTGACATCCGCCCCTCTAAAGGTTAGAAAAACTGATATACTTGGCAGGAGCAGGGTTTCTGAGAGCTGCTCCATGATTTAAGGAACATTTTAGGGTAACCGAACAGAAATATCTGTGGATTGATATGGATAATTTAATGGGCAGTGTAAACAAAACAAAACAAACAAACAAACAAAAACTACAACACACATCGCACACATCAGAGTGCTGTCTACAAGGACAGAACTAGCCCAGCAGTGAATGTTTCTACTGTTGATCCATAGAAATGGGCCCGGCTCTTTAGCGTAGTTGGCTAAACCAGATTGCGCGGTGACCGGGTGACGAACTCCTTGTGGTCCGGGTTCACCGCGAAGTCAGGTTTAACCAACATGTCGACCCGCCAGAAATATGTACGTGGTAGTGCCTTGAGAAGTAAAGGCGGTCGATGTGCTGTTGACCACTCGCACACATCGTGTTTTGGATCGTACTATACAAATATAGGTCAAACCATGACAGCATTAATCAAACACGGTATACTCATGGCCAAACTTTAGTCTAAAGTTTGGCCATGGTATACTCGTGCACGAGAGGTGCGGGAAAAGGTCCTTAACTCTGTGTTTATTAGCAGGAGGACACCCCACGGGTTGACAGAAATGAACCAGCAGATTAACGGAATGAAGTTACACAGTGTCTCTCCCGGGCAATGTGGCATCTTACTGATGTCATAACGCTTGCTGTTAAACGGTTCTTTAAATGATGCATCAGGGTATTTCCATAGTGTTACTGGTTTTTTTTTTTTTTTTGAACTTCATTTGTACAATTTATTGATTGGCATATTTCAAATCCTTCATACTTCAACCAATGGCAGAACGCTAAGATTTTTCGAAGCTTCCGCGATTCGTCACCTGCGCCCGGAACTCTATATTCAGAAAGAGATGGTTCTTTCTTTATGGCTGCCCACGTAAAAACGGGCAGTCATATTTGATTGTTGTTGAAATTGTGCTTCAGTTTATTTGCTTCATTTGTGTAATTGTTACTGTAGTATGCATCTGACAAGATACAGCGAAATATGCCAGGCAATAAATTGTTAATCTATTGTTTGTGTCTTCTTTGTTCAAATTTACAACGGGGAAAAATTGCTTTTAACTTCATTTGTGTTACTTTTACTTTGCTCAGAGCTCGTACATTTACATTTACTCTCTCTCTCTCTCCTCTCCCTTCTCTCTCTCTCTCTCTCTCTTTCTCTCTCTCTCTCTATCACTGTCTCTCTGTCTCTCACTCTTTTTCTCTCTCTTTTATTTTCTTCTACATTTTATTTAACTAATCTGTCTACCTCCTCTCTTCTATTTCCTTACCTCTCTTTTGAGCTTATTTCCCTCCCTTATCTCCCGCCCGTACTCTCTCTCTCTCTCTCTCTCTCTCTCTGTGTGTGTATGTGTGTGTCTCACTCCTTTTCTTTCTTATACAGTCAAACTCGCCTTTATACTCCTGTTTGTCATCCTCTATGTTCCCTTCTGTTCTCTTCTCTGTCTGTTCCTCTCTCTCTCTCTCTCTCTCTCTCTGTCTCTCTCTGCGCCTTCTGTCTGTGCGCTATTTCTGTCTTCTCTGTGTTTACCAGTCTGTCTGCATGTATCTCTGTATTATATCTCGCTGCGTCTCACTTTCTCTGTCTCTCGGTACCTCTGTATTCTATCTCGCTGCGTCTCTCTTTCTCTGTCTCTCGCTCTGCATTTCCTTCATTGCAATACACGTATTTCTTTTAACTGCTCTTCTCTCTGTTCTTGTATCACGGCACCCCTTCTATCTATCTATCTATCTATCTATCTATCTATCTATCTATCTATCTATCTATCTATCTATCTATCTATCTATCTATCTATCTATCTATCTATCTATCTATCTATCTATCTATCTATCTATCTATCTATCTATCTATCTGTCTGTCTGTCTGTCTGTCTGTCTGTCTGTCTGTCTGTCTGTCTGTCTGTCTGTCTGTCTGTCTGTCTGTCTGTCTGTCTGTCTGTCTGTCTGTCTGTCTGTCTGTCTGTCTGTCTGTCTGTCTGTCTGTCTGTCTGTCTGTCTGTCTGTCTGTCTGTCTGTCTGTCTGCCTGCCTGCCTGCCTGCCTGCCTGCCTGCCTGCCTGCCTGCCTGCCTGCCTGCCTGCCTGCCTGTCTTTAAAAGTAATCATTACATTGTGCAATGGCTAAGGCAAATACAGAAAAACAGTTACGCCACCCCCCCCCCCTCTTTTCCATAAATTTGCACAAAATACCCTAGTTGTGCCACTGTCTGCCTCCCCCCTCCACCTCTCTCTTCCTCTGTTTTTTTCCCCCTCGTCTCTTCGCAACCCTCCTGTACTCTGTTTTATTTCTCCCTTTCTTTTCTGGCACCCACCATCCTTTACCAGTTTCAGATGTAGGGACGGGGGGAGGAAAGGGGAAATGGCTGAGCCATTTAGCCTTTATTTTGAATGACAAAGCCCTGACATTTACCCCACATTGCAACAACGCGTCACATGTACAGGTTGCCTGTGCGATATTACGTCATTGTAGTACTTACGTCATTTCCCGCCTCTCTAAAGGTCATAGGGCAACCTGTTGCGTTGGATCCTTGTATTCGTCATCCAACAGTCGGCAACATAGGAATCTCTGAGTTCAGGTCATTTGAGCCCAACTCACTCTCTACGGAAAAAAATTGTAGAGGTGTTTGTGTTCCTACCTCCCAGCTTAAACGTTTGGGGACTAGCAACGCCCATTGCCAGATATAGAAGCACTGTTATGTCAATAGTTGTTTATAGATTTTCTATTATTTCAAATTTATTATCATGTCTGCTTGTCATCCAGCCAGGATAGTCCTGTATTTTATAGACCAACGGCACAAAATGGGTGATGTGGTCAGCATCACTGCGGCCGCCTTTACTTCCCATGACTGCACCAGGTACCCAGTCAAGGCTGGGTCGACCCGGAGCCAAGGTCATTTTTGAAAAAAAGTCCGGCTCCGCCAGGAAGCGAACCCACGACCTTCCGACCTTTCTAGCCGCTCTGCCACGGCGACTCTGGGCATGGAGTTGTGTCAGTGGAAGCACTGCCGCGTTAGCGCAGTCGATAAGAGGCTCGCTTTCAAATCCAGCTGCGACCCGCTGCAGCCCACGGTCGGTGTTCGAAACCGGGCGGTTCCCGGGGTTCACCCAGCCTCTAGGAAATGGGTACTAGAGTTGACACTCTGGGGTAAATGGAGGAATGTCGCTGTAGCTACAGAGTTACGTGCGAACGGCGACACAGGCGGAAAATTCTCATCAGCTGTCTGTGCTGGTGGCAGAGCACTTATGGTGTATAACCGCGTGCAGTAATTACTTTACTTTACTTTACTACCACACAGTTGCGGCGTCCGTGGCTAAGGCGTTGCGAGTCCGACTCGTAATCCAACGTACCGCGATCGAAACCCACTGCGGGCTACGTGGATTTTTATCGTGGTATGGGACGTCGCAGGTCGACCCAGCCTCAAATGGGCTGTCCTGGGAAAGTAAAGACAGCCGGCGTAATTAATGCTGACCACATTACCCACCGAGTGCTGACGGTCTGTAAAAATATGGGCGCTCTTCCCATATGCCCGAGACGCCTAAAGGCGTGAAAGGGATCTTTACTTACTTTACTACCACACAACACCCGTCATCTTTCTCTGTATTGTAATTTAGTCCTGTTCATTTCTTGATGCTGTCATTCCAGGTTCTTCTTGGCTCTCCTCGACTTCAAGTACCCCTAACTCACCCCCCCCCCCCCCACCCCCATGTTAATTGAAATTGTCTTTGCAATCGAATCATATCTCAATACGTGCCCGAACCAAGCTAGCTTGTGACGTTTCAACATTGCCAAAAAAGGCTCCTGGTGTCCCTGCAAATTTGATTATTGTCTCTCTTTCTGTCTGTCAGTTGTGTGTTCTAAATACTGTAGCTAGTTTGTAAAATTTGCCTATAGAATTTAAAACTGAAAGCCTCAATCTTCCTCTCCTTTTCCACAGTGAGAGTCAGACTTTCAAATATAAATGCCAGTGTTTCTCAAACTTCTTAGTCGCGGCGCCTTTTTGTTTTTAATTAAGATTTTTCCACAGCACTCTAACTTAAGTAAAAGTATGACTATGTAAAGGGGGGGGGGGGATAAAACTCGTGTATCTTCGAATATTTCGCGGCGCCCCTGTGAAGAGGTCGCATCTTCCCATGGCACCGCGGCGCATAGTTTGGGAATCACTAGTATAGACCAATTTAATGAATTAGCCGTTAAGGACATGAAAATACGTTCGCTTATATGTCATTGTATTCTGTTGTTTTTTTTTTTTTTTTTGGTGACAATAAATCTATCGCCGCTAAATTTTAACAAGACACAATTATATGAAATAGCACAAGGTATGAAAAGTGGATAGTTAAAAAGACAGGTACAGGCACGCATAAGAGAACATTGTAGATATATAGGCAGTCAAACCAAACAACACAGTTTATTTAACAGCTCATACTTTGGCCCGGAGTCAGCAGGTTTTTTGCATAAACCTTGTTAAGTTATTCATCTCCCTGTTGCACAGTGTAAACTAAAAACATAACAGGTGGCAGGTAGGCAGGGGCGTAGACCCTTGAAAACATTGAGAGAGAAAAGGGGGCGGGGGTCTCTGCGTAAAATTTTTAAAAGGAACAAGGAAAGGGTCTCAATTGGCCTAGGTTTTGTTTACATTGGGTATTAAGTTAGTTGCGTATCCTTTACAGGACGTTGCAGAACCAACCCTAACAGCCCCTGGCTGTTGTGTGGTTTCTCTAGACAATTTACCTCCATTAGTTTGCCATTGCTCTCTGGACGGTCGGCTTTCTTGATACCACTGTCGAAACCAACGCAAGACACGTTGCCCGCAGCTGGGATCAACCCGGCATCCCGGCATTACGAAGCGAAGCGTTCGCATCGACTTAGCCACAGAGCCGACTAAAAAAGTTAGTTGCGTATCCTTTACAGGACGTTGCAGAACCAACCCTAACAGCCCCTGACTGTTGTGTGGTTTCTCTAGGTAATTTACATCCAGTAGTTTGCCATTGCTTCTGGACGGCCGGCTTTCTTGATACCACTGTCGAAACCAACGCAAGACACGTTGCCCGCAGCTGGGATCGAACCTGGCATCCCGGCATTACGAAGCGAAACATTGGGTATTACTGTTGTTAATAATATTATTATAGGTTTAGGTTTAAACAACAGCTCAAGGGTAGCAACCCGTAAGTAAGGGTAGCAACCCTTAAGTGCTCCGTTCTACCTATAACTCAAGCCTGAGTCTGAAGAATATCAGCCCAATGCATGACCTAAGTATCACCGGCGAGGCTCCTGAAATACTTTTAGATGTTAAACTTCAAATTTTGCTCGGGCAGCGACGGTAGGCTAATATTTTCGATTTCCAACTGCCAAGGGATTTTTTTTTACGTGCGCAACTATACACACGGGCGTCCGATCTTACTACACCCGAGAAAATTATTAGAAGTCCACGTGAAAAAAAAACCGAGCCTTCACAGGGACCTGAACCCGGGGCCTCCAGCACACGAGGCGGACGACATGTCTCGAGACCACGCAGCCCCTATATACTAGTCAGTCAGTCTGTAAAATGTTAACTGTGCTCTTTTCCATCTATCTCTATTATTATGCTGAATGATACGTTAATATAATAATTCATGTCAGTGACTCAAAGAGCATGTTGAGAAAGGTCGAGAGAAGTATGCTCCGTGCATGTTGAGAAAGGTCGAGACAAGTATGCTTCGTGCATGTTGAGAAAGGTCGAGACAAATATACTTAGTGCATGTTGAGAAAGGTCGAGACAAGTATGCTTAGTGCATGTTGGGAAAGGTCGAGACAAATATGCTTAGTGCATGTTGAGAAAGGTCGAGACAAATATGCTTAGTGCATGTTGAGAAAGGTCGAGACAAATATGCTTAGTGCATGTTGAGAAAGGTCGAGAGAAGTATGCTTAGTGCATGTTGAGAAAGGTCGAGACAAGTATGCATCGTGCATGTTGAGATAGGTCGAGACAAGTATGCTTAGTGCATGTTGAGAAAGGTCGAGACAAATATGCTTAGTGCATGTTGAGAAAGGTCGAACAAGTATGCTTAGTGCATGTTGGGAAAGGTCGAGACAAGTATGCTTAGTGCATGTTGAGAAAGGTCGAGACAGGTATGCATCGTGCATGTTGAGATAGGTCGAGACAAGTATGCTTAGTGCATGTTGAGAAAGGTCGAGACAAGTATGCTTAGTGCATGTTGAGAAAGGTCGAGACAAATATGCTTAGTGCATGTTGAGAAAGGTCGAGACAAGTATGCTTAGTGCATGTTGAGAAAGGTCGAGACAAGTATGCTTAGTGCATGTTGAGAAAGGTCGAGACAAGTATGCTTAGTGCATGTTGAGAAAGGTCGAGACAAGTATGCTCCTTGCAGAGTGGCAAGTATCATTTCAGAGCTCAACTGTAGCTAGTATTCTTTGGATTTTCTCTCCAGATTTTGCCGGTGTGTTGGGAAATAAGCAGGCAGATAGTCTGGTCGGTTCTGCACCACGTGATGGTGAATTAATGCATGACATACTAGACGTTGTAAGGGCCTTCTGGGAGTGAGTGAACAGTGCGGAGACGCAAATGAATCATTACCGTCAGAGTAGGATAGCGCTGCAGGAAGTTACCAGGCGATCTGGCCGACTCTCGCTAACTGCTGAAGATGGGGACGGAGCGCTTATGGGGGTGTCCCTGGTGAGTCGCCGTGGCAGAGCGGCTAGACGCCGCGGATCGGAAGGTCGTGTTTCGCTTCCTGGCGGAGTTGGACATTTCTTAAAAAAATGACAGAGGCTTCCAGGTCGACCCAGCCTTGAGTGGGTACCGGGTGCAGTCCCGGGAAGTAAAGGCGGCCGGCGCGATGCTGACCACATCACCCATCTTGTGCCGTTATTCTATAAAATATAGGTCTAGCCCTTTGTGCCCTATGCGCCTAAAGGCGTGGAAAAGGGTTCTTTCCTTTTTTTTTTTTTGCTTTTTATTAACAGTCAGCAATTATGTGTTGAGAAGATATACAATTTATAAACAAATTCTTAAAAAAGAGCCTCTGTACGTGGAAAGAGACACTGCCCACCATCTTTGAAAATTTGTTAAAGAAAAAGGGGAGTTTCGACCCCCGCTAAAGCCTTGGGACCGAGGGCCCAGTGGGGGCGGGGGGAGGGGGGGGGTGTCACGCTACCTGAGCCACCTAGGCTTCGGCATCCCTGAGTTACAGGTTGGAAAGTCAAGGTGAGGTGGTTTGTGCGAGGCCGTTTTGTTCTTCTTTTATACGCCGGCTGTGTTTCGTGGGCCGCTACTTTGTTTTATGTGTGAATAAATAATGTGGTCTGATTAATGAGACGGTTCTTTATCTGTAAATGTTATAACTATGCACGCTGTGCTCGTTTGTCTGTCTGTACATGCTAGCTGTGTATTAGTCTGTAAATGTTAAGTATGTACTAGTTAGTCCATCTGTAAAATGGTTATTAAGCACTCTTCCGACAGTCTGTAAATGTTAACTATGTACTGGTCAGTCTGTGTGTAAATGTAAACTTTGTAATTGTCAGTATATCTGTAAATTTTAGCATATGCTTTTCCATTTAATCAGCTCTGTAGCTAAGTCGATGCGAACGCTTCCTAATGCCGGGAGGCCGGGTTCGATCCCAGCTGCGGGCCATGCGCCTTGCGTTGGTTTCGACAGTGGTATCAAGAGAGCCGACCGCCTAGCAAGCAATGCCAAATTACTGGACGTAAATTTGCCTAGAAAAAACTCCCAACAGCCAGGGACTGTTGGGGTTGGTTCTGCAACGCACTGTAAAGGATACGCATCTAACTAACTTTTCTATTTATTTGTAAATGTTAACTGTGTACTGGTCAGTTTATCTGTAAATGTTAACCAGGTACTCTTTCACCTGTCAATAAGTGTTAACAGTGTACTGTGTGCTATTTAGTCTACTGTCTGTAAATGTTACCTATATTTTCTTCTATATGTAAATGTTATCTATGCACTGCACTCTTACATCTCTTTGTAAATGTTAACTATCTACTTCTACGTCTGTCCGTAAATGTTAACTTAGTACTCTCGCGTCTATCTGTAAATATAACCAATGTACAATGTGCTTTCAGCTGTACAATTTAATGGTGCGCCTTTCATTATAATTGTCCTATTTTTTAATTTTGATTTCCTTGCTGGTGCTTAACTTTTAATGCTGTTCAATCTTTGTTTTGCTATGGCCATCCCCCCTTTTGATTTCTGTCAAACAGTCTGCGTTGCTGATAATTAAAGAGCCTAGATATTCAAAGATTGGGATATTTTCAATTGCTTCATCGTTTATTGTTATTTCTGGGTAACAGCCAGTTTTGTCCGTGGACATTGTTTCGTTTTCTTTAAATTCAAGAATAGGTTTTGATCTTCGCGCTTTATTTGAAAAGACATGAAATTTTCTATTACGTGTAGAATGTTCGAAAGGAGGACTTTGTCTTTTGCGTAGGGAAGTTCCGGAATACGGTTGCAACCAACTATGAGCGGTTCATAACTGTCCCAAGTCTTAGTCGTTTTTGACATGTCTCATAATGTTTTCTGCGTATATATTGAAAAGGTTTGGTTACAGAATGTACACTTGTCTCACTCCCTTTTGCACTTTGAACCAGTCCGATGTTTCACCAGCTACTCTGATTGCTGCTTGTTGTTCTTGGAATAAGTTTTTAATTAAATGCATCAATTGAGCTCGAAACCCCCATACTTCTCATAACACTGCACAATTTCTGACGGTGGACACAATCAAATGCCTTGTTATTATCAATGTACTCTTCTACCTGTCTGTAAATGTCTATGTACTCTATGAAAGGGCTGTTTGAGATGGTTTTAGTTATATTACTGGGAGTGAAGTCCGGCTGGGAAGTGGAATAGGCAATAACATAATGTTAAAGGGCCTATAGCTGGGTATTGATTGACATTTATTAGTTAGTAAGGAATAGTAGATATCAGAGGTTAGGGAGAATTGGTTTATTTTTATACTTATGTCACTGCTGCTGTATTTAGTTATGTGCTCCTAACACTGTTACTACCGCTACTACCTCAGCTGCTGCTGCTGCTGCCGCTGCTTCAGCAATTACTACTACTGCTACTGCTGCTGCTTCTATGACTATGGCTCCTACTACTGCCTCAACATCACTACTACTACTGCTGCTGCTGCCGCCGCTGCTGCCGCCGCCGCTGCTGCTGCTGCTACCGCTACAACTACCACCACCACCACTACTACCACTACCACAATTGCCACCACTACCACCACTACCACCACTACCACTACACTACCATCACCATCACCACTACTACCACCACTATCACTACTACTACTACTACTACCACTACCACCACTACCTCTACCACTACTACTACTACTACCACAACAACAACAATAACAACACGATCTGGAACCTACGGTCAATTTTTTTAACCGACTTAATGCGGATTGGAACCTAAAACTGTCAGGCCTGCAGACGAATGTCTAGCCACTGAGCTACAGCGGCTTTTAGGTGTATCATGCGAACCATTGTGCCACTGAGCTACAGCGGCTTTTAGGTGTATCATGCGAACCATTGTGCCACTGAGCTACAGCGGCTTTTAGGTGTATCATGCGAACCATTGTGCCACTAAGCTGCAGCGGATTTTAGGTGTATCATGCGAACCATTGTGCCACTAAGCTACAGCGGATTTTAGGTGTATCATGCGAACCATTGTGCCACTAAGCTGCAGCGGCTTTTAGGTGTATCATGCGAACCATTGTTGGGACAAGATTATTCGTTTTCAGTTGCATGACTGTTTATTTGTTGTTGGTAGATTATTTTCTCTTGCTACCGGATTATTTACTTTCGTTGCAAGAGTATTCATTGTTTGTACATCATTATTCCAAGCTGGAGTAAACAAAAAAAAATTTTTTCAAGCTTGTGGGATTGGTTTTTTCTGCAGCAATATTCATTTGTGCTAAGATTATTCGTTGTTGAGGCAATTTTATTTATGTGTTGTTGCAGAATTCTTAATGTTTGTAACAAGATTATTCCTGTTAAAGTAGGATTTTTGTCAGTTGATGCATATACAGTAATTCATTATTGGTGCAGTAGAATTCATTATTGGTTCAGTAGAATTCATTATTGGTGCAATAAAATTCATTATTGGTACAGCAGAATTAATTATTGGTGCAGTATAATTCATTATTGATGCAGTCGAATTCATTATTGGGGCACTAGAATTCATTATGGGTGCACTAGAATTCATTATTGATGCAGTAGAATTCATCATTGATGCAGTAGAATTCATCATTGATGCAGTAGAATTCATCATTGATGCAGTAGAATTCATCATTGATGCAGTAGAATTCATCATTGATGCAGTAGAATTCATCATTGATGCAGTAGAATTCATCATTGATGCAGTATAGTTCATTGTTGGTGCAGTATAGTTCATTGTTGGTGCATTATTATTAGTTATTGGTGAATGTTTATACATTTGTGGTCCTAAATTGTTCTTTATGGTACGAACTTTAAGAAGAAGAAAATGGATAAGCAAACACGTAAAACAAACACTGCTAGCAAATACATATATAGCTTTTTTGTATGCAGAATGTTGGTTCCCCGACTCTCAGGCAGATGTACTCCAGCAGCAAAGGGAAACCTCTAATTAGTCTAATCTCTTATCTATTTTTCCGAACTACTTAGGGGAGAGTTGATCTCCCCCCCCCCCCCCCCCCCCCAACAGTGGGGCCCTAGAATCCACGTGGGAAGAATAGAATAAATAGGCGATCAGACTTACCTTTTTATCTCACACCAGCGACCGGACCGCCCATTGGCTCACCTTCGTCGTCGGTCAGGACAGTATTTGGGTGTCTCTCTTCTTTGATCGCATCAACACTACAGCAGTTCTTTTTCAGGACTCGTGGTGGCGTGCAGTGCTAAGCCGTATTATGTGGCGCACATAACCTAGTCACAGTTATAACCTAAAGCTCCCCTTCGGAGTTAAATGGGAGGATTCTTTTCCCCAGCATTGCACCTAGCTTTTTATCCTATTCGACCTAGAAATCTGAAGTTTTAATGGTGTTGGGATTGTGTGTATTGTTTTTGTAATTGTAGCATGTAATATAGTCCTTTTTGTCTTCATTATCTTGTTTATTTATTTAGTAAGCAATTTTTCTGCTTTCTTGTGTGTGTATTTTAGGTATCCCCGTTTTAGTTTAGTTCCTGACTGTTAGTTTTATTTTTATTTTCGAAATAAACACGTAAAGCAGCTTTTTGAAAAAGACTTCTTTTTTTCCCCTTCTTCTTCCTTTTCTTCGACTGGTTCTGCTTCCAATTGCTGTTACTTCTTTCTTCTTCCTTTATCCTCTTACATTCTTTATTGTCCTTCTTCCTCCATTTGCTTCTCTCTTATAGTGGGTGTCTCGTTATTCCTTCTTTCTTTCTTCTTATATATTCTTTTTTTTTCCCGTCCCCTGCCTTTCTTTATACTTCTAGTTTGGCAATGGCGGCGTCCGTGTCTTAGGCGTCCGACTCGTAATTCCAACGTACCGCGATCAAAACCCACCGCTGGCTGCGTGGATTTTTATCATCGTATGGGGCGACGCAGGTCAACCCAGCCTAAAACGATATGATATATGTCCAGTGGGGTAAAGACGGCTGGTGTAATGCTGGCCACATTACCCACCTAGTGCCGATTGGTATGTAAAAAAAGTGGGTGCTCTTCCCATGTTCCCGATGCGTCTAAAGGCATGAAAAAGGATCTTTACTTTTTATAATACCTGATAATATGAGTAATTCTAGTCTGGGAAAAACGGACTCGTCATCATCGTCGTCACGCAATACTGCGTGTCGTTGGATGACCAGTTGTTGTTGACTGTCTGATCAGATCCCTCCACCTTTGACGATCAGACGCGATGGACTTCATGGTGGCATGCCTAAGGCCTGCCCAGGCAGTCCAGTTCTGTATCCTTTCTTGGTCTGCCTCTTTACCTCTTTATCTTTATTCAGCCACGTACTATTTTTTTTTTTTTTTTTTTAGAGGCTGTTAGATCTTATTATGTACCCGTACAATTGCATTTTCCGTCGTTTCACTGTAGTTAAAAGAGGTTTACAGTTTGCCAGTGTGCTGGATAAATAATTATACGGTGAACCTCGTCTTTTGTGGTACATGCGAAATAAATGATTATGTATATATATATATGGTTGTATTATGGCACTGTGCCATAAGTGCAGCTGTAAACGAATATTGATGCTGAAGCTGCGGAGTCATGCATTCTAAATACGATTCTGTGTGTATGTTTGTGCGTGTAGGTGTGTGTATATATTTGTGTGTATGTATGCGTACGTGAGTATTTAAGCGTATGTATGTGTCTGTATGTTTGTATACACGTGTATGTATGTATGCATGTATGTAAATATGTATGTATGTGTGCGTGTGTGTGTATGTGTGTGTATGTATGTATATATATATGTATGTATGTATGTATGTATGTATGTATGTATGTATGTATGTATGTATGTATGTATGTATGTATGTATGTATGTATGTATGTATGTATGTATGTATGTATGTATGTATGTGTGTGTGTGTGTGTGTGTGTGTCTGTCTGTCTGTCTGTCTGTCTGTCTGTCTGTCTGTCTGTCTGTCTGTCTGTCTGTAGGTAGGTAGGTAGGTAGGTAGGTAGGTAGGTAGGTAGGTAGGTAGGTAGGTAGGTAGGTAGGTAGGTAGGTAGGTGCGTGCGTGCGTGTAACAAACGCAGAGTATTGTATAAAGTAAGTAAAGATCCCTTTTCACGCCTTTTAGGCGCATCGGGCATATGGGAAGAGCACCCATATTTTTACAGACCAATCGGTATTAGGTGGGTAATGTGGTCAGCATTACGCCGGCCGTCTTTACTACCCCAGGACATACATCCTGGTACCCATTTTTTCTGGGTCGACCTTAGAGTATTGTATGCAATATAAATGTATGTTAGTTGAGGTGCGAACGGTTTCAAGAGCTGCATAAAGTCAATCCTCATGTGCGGATGTAAATCATGAACGGTCAGCCGAGTAGGGACAAATGGCGTGGAAGGTGCAGAAAGTTGTGTTTTTAAATATCTGACCGACTGGTGCGGGCGATGATGTCTCTTCAAAGCCTGCGATCTCCAAGAGCATTACCGTATCAGATGTTGACCCCTCCGGCACCCCTTTTCCAACATTCCTCCTACCTCCCTGCCTGCCTCCTTTCTCCGCGCCCCGTCCTTTTCTCCACACATTTTGATAAAATGTTGCTGTGAATCTTCCCGTTTTGAGTTCGATCTTATTTTACCACAAATCTTTCCAGTCATCACAATGGTTTCCACTTTTCTCTTCTTCTCATAATAATGTCTAAAATGTCTCTTTCAGATGTTTGTGATGTCTATTTATGCAGACTGTTGGTTCCTGGCGTATCAGATAGTTTAATTATTTGCGATAAGTTGCCATTGGGCCTCGCCTTTTTTCAGATCAACTGGGTTTTAATTTTGACTTTTCAAGGAATTGTAAGCATTAAGGTTATTTGCGTATCGTTTACAGGACGTTGTAGAACCAACCCCAACAGCCCCTGGCTGTTGTGTGGTTTTTCTAGGCAAATTTACGACCAGTAGTTTGCCATTGCTTTCTGGACATGTAAGCATACTTTTCTTAAAAGTTTATTTTTTGTTCTTGTCTCCTTCCTGTTTTATTTCTGCGCTGTCTCATTTCTTCAATGATGGCTTCTACTTTGTTCTTAACTCCGCGTATACTGATGATGCAACATTTTTTGAGATTCTTGGGCACTGTCCCTTTCATTCTGGTCGGTTCGTGAGATCTCTTCGTTGTCCACGAGCACTAAGTAAGCCACTGCCTGTTTCGCTGAACCTGTCACGGTGTCTTTAAACTTCCTAGAATGTCACTCGTGAACTAGAATGAATATCACATTAAGACAGATACAACGGTAGCTGAGCCAGAGTCGACCACGCAGAAATAGTCCTCAGAAATATCAGAAACACTGAAAAGCACTTTATACAAAGTGAGAACAAGGGTCCGTTCTAGAGATCTCTTCCTGCCCTAACGCCGCGAAGCATCCCAGGGGTAGAGAAAAGAAGAGAAAAGTGTTACATTGTACAATAGTGAGGTATGTGAATCACAGGCCATGGCGATGACGAACGATGGCTCAACAAATTCTACGACGCGTTTTCATCATCTTGTCTCGGAAATGGAAAATTTTTGGGGCCATATCAAGCGCCACGGCTGACTGGGGCAGGACAAAAAAAAAGGAGAAAAGGGGGGGGGGGCACTGCCTTCACGCACCGATCTGTTAGCAGTCGGATCCCGTGTATCTGTGGAAATGGACGGCCCATAGTTGCTTGTCCGAGCCTTTTGCAGGATTGCCGTGGTGGTGTATTTTGGGCCCTGTCTGTTGTTTTCTGTTATTGACCCCCTATCGAAGATTATGTCGTCGGATGTAAGGTTTCCGAATGCTGGTAGCTATATAGAAGTGTTCGGATTTGAATAATGTGACCTGTTTGGGGGTCGCTTGGATAAATTCCTTTTAATTTGATAAACACAAATTCCAAGCTTGATACCTTTTCAGCCGGCCGAAGGCCTGCTATGTGAAGGACAGTTTTTGGCTATCTTATTTAGTGTCCTTTTATTTGTGGTGTGAAGTTACACTTGATTTTCCTGTTATTTGTCTTCTTAAGTCCAGTCCAATGTGGGATTTGGGGTTACGGGTCCTAATCTGGTCCGGCTGCCTTTAACTCCTATCTCTGTGGGTTTTTGCGCTCTGTTGCTGGTGCTTGGTTTAACCCCTGCTGGTCGCTGAGCCGGTGCCTTTTTGCCAGCCTGGGTTACCGCTCTGTGAAGCCGCCGGGAAAAGACCAAAACAGACAACAGGAACCACCGTCTCCATACACTGTTCCTTTTCAGGACAACCAGGGCCGTCACGATCTGTTTTTGTGATCAGTCCGACCCCCCCCCCCTCTCTCTCTCTCTCTCTCTCTCTCTCTCACTCTCACACACACACACACACACACACACACTCTCTCTCTCTCTCTCTCTCTCTCTCTCTCTCTCTCTCTCTCTTCTCTCTCTCTCTCTCTCTCTCTCTCGTGGAGTTACCATGGGTTGCAAAAAAATAGAACTGATAGCTCGAATGTGCCAAGAGATTTGATAGTGAAGTCGGAAGACTGAGAGTGACAGATATCTTGTTAGGATGATGGTGGGTTAAGGTTTCGTGGTTTGAAATCAGACTAAAGGTATGCTAAGCAACATTTAAACACATGTGGTGTGTGGGCAGGGCGGCGAAAGAAAGATTGGAATCCCCGAGTCCTGGTCCTCTTTGGGACAATGCACTCGGCTATCTGCTTCAGAGCGTCGGTGGCCTTTGGTGGTTTTCGTTGTCTTCATCTTCCTGAAAATATACTCAGTCAAGAATTATTTAGCTCGGTAGGAGTTTATATTAGTCATTTCCGTCGTTGTTAGTCGCCTACAGGGCAGAGCTTAGATACACCGAGGCGTTTTTTTTTTTTTTTTTTAGTTGTGGAAAGAGGGGAAATAGTAGCAGAAAACATGATAACTGGAAAGAAAGACAAGACACCAACCAACATGAAGATGGGCATCGGACTCAAGTGATGCCTTGGGTAGAAAAGAGCTCGAGGCGCGAGAGCTGGTGAGAGACTGAGACTCTTATGCAGGCTGTGATGAGAGCAGCCTTCTGCAAAGGACCTGTTACATGATGATGATTGTTTAATAATTATGCAAACGTAGAAACCAAAAGACATACAGACCGAGTGAAATATATGCAGACGGACTCAGATATATATTTGCAAACTGAAAGACCTGGAAAGTCCTGGTTGTTCGCCCATTTGGACTTTGGCTTTGTGCCAGGGCCTGAGTTTTTTGCGCGTACGTCCGTTTTACTGGCTTATTTGTGTGAAGTGTGTTGTTCCTTGTCGCTTGGGCAGATGCACTTCGAAGCTCTCAGTTAGTAGACTCCTGCGACATGCTTGCTGGGGAAGCAGTGGGTTTTTATTTTTTTATTTTCCCACAATGGGGCTGCAAGACCCACATGGCGGGGATCCGAGACCCACACGGCGGGGATCCGAGACCCACACGGCGAGGATCTAGGTATAAAGGTTAAAGTCGAGAGGATCGTCTTTATTGCATCAGGTTTTATCGATATAGCTCCGCCTTGTTTTGCAGAACAGGAAGCCGCATGTCGAGAGCGTTGCACAAAGCACGAAATTCGTAGCTCCGGCGGCGTGCCCCACAGATCTCCGTAAACAAAATTGGACTTGTGAACTGCGCAGCCGTGAACAAAAGCCACGACGTTCAGAGCGCGAGGAAAACAGCTTGACCACTTCGCAACGGAGACCATATAGATAAGCAGTTCCAGACACACAGACAGACAGACAGAAATGCATACAGACAGCCAGACCAGACAGACAGACAGACAGACAGACAGACAGACAGACAGACAGACAGACAGACAGACAGACAGACAGACAGACAGACAGACAGACAGACAGACAGACAGACAGACAGACAGACAGAAAGGCACACAGTCAGACAGAAAGGTATACAGACAGACTGAAATATATGCAGACAGACTAAGAATATACATGTTGACTGAAAGACGTTATAAAAGTAACAGACATACGGTCAAGCAAATAAACAAGGAGGTGGAGATAAACAAACACACAGACTTATAAATAAACAATAAACACTGCAGCGTTTCTTGCAGCCTTTTTAGCACTAATGAATAATGTCAACACACTAGGTCAGCCACTGACGTCACGCACCGGTTTCTTGGCAGTCGCATTCCGTATATCTGTGGAACCGGACGGACGGCCCATACTCGCTTGTCCGAGCCGCAACACGTTTGCAACATTGCGGCGATAGTGTATTTTGGGCCCTGTCTGTCGTTTTCGGTTATTGACCCCCCATCGTAGATCGTGTGGTCGGAAGGAAGGTTCCCGGATGCTGGTAGCTATGTAGAAGTGTTCGGGTCTGATTAATGTGACTTGTTTGCGGTCGCTCGGATACACCCAGGCGTGTTGTCTTTGTTAGTTGGGGAGGAGGCAACAATTTGACCATGTTCAACCCTGCCAAGAACAGCTTCGATTAACATAGTGGTCTGGTTTTATTAGCGATAAGTTCAGTAGCTCACAATTTGTGTCGTTTAGGGTGACTATACGTGCCGCTGGAACTTTCTTATTAGCCGACCACAAACAAGGGAAATTCACAGGTTACAGGACGGTCAAATATTTCAGGTGGTGGTAGATTAAGCGTATAGTTTTGGTTTTGGATTAGAGATAGGGTTAGGGTTAGAGATAGGGTTAGGGTTAGGGTTAGAGATAGGGTTAGGGTTAGGGTTAGAGATAGGGTTAGGGTTAGAGATAGGGTTAGGGTTAGAGATAGGGTTAGGGTTAGAGATAGGGTTAGGGTTAGAGATAGGGTTAGGGTTAGAGATAGGGTTAGGGTTAGGTAAACGCGCGAAAACCTTGGAGTTGGAAGAAATGCGCTGAAGCACAGAAAACCCGCTCAAACCACCCTCTAAAAAAATTGGAATGTCCCTTGACGTCATTTGTGGTAGGCTAAAAAGATAGCACCATATAGTTTTCATCGGAACCTTCCTTTTTTGTGTGTGTGTGTGTGTGTTTAGTTTAATTCCGGCTTTATAACAATCTAGGAATAAGCTCCAAAACAGAAAATACACTGTAGGTGTTGTTAGATTTCATGTTACTTTTAAAGCCTGAAATGTGTTGATGGTTTATGTTAAAAATATGGAGATGGTATGTTATGAATGAGTATTGTGTATAAAGGATGACATGGAAGAGATGGCCTGGCACTCTGAGAGGGTCAGTTCTCAATTGCCAGCCGAGCTTGTGGGCATTACGCTGGCTTAGGCCCGAACTTTCAAAGTCTGTGCAGAAGGAGAAGAAGAAGATAAGAAGTAGTAGAAGACGAAGAAGAAGAAGAAGAGGAACGAGAAGAGGAAGTTAAGAAGAAAAAGAGGAAGGAGAAGAGAAAGACGAAGAGGAGAAGGATGGGAAGAGAAAGAGGAGGAAAGGAAGAGGAAGAAGAGAAAGAAGAGGAGGAGGAAAAAAAAGATGAAGAGGAAGAAGAAAAGGAGGAAGGGAAAAAAGAAGAGGAAGAAGAAGAGGAGGAGAAGAAGGATAAGAGGAAGTAAAAGAAGAAGAAGAAGAAGAAGAAGAAGAAAGAAGAAGAGAAGAAGAAGAAGAAGAAGAAGAAGAAGAAGAAGAAGAAGAAGAAGAGAAGAAGAAGAAGAAGAAAAGAAGAAGAAGGAGGAGAAGAAGAGAAGAGGAGAAGAAGAAGAAGAAGAAGAAGAAGAAGGGGAAGAAGAAGAAGGAAGAAGAAGAAAGAAGAAGAAAAAGAAGAAAGAAAAGAAGAAGAGGAGAAGAAGAAGAAGATGAACAAGAGAGGGGAAGACAAAGAAGAATCAAGAAGAAGAAGAAGAAGAAGATTTTGAAGAGGAAAAAGAAGAAGAGAAAGAAAGAAAGAAGAAGGGGAGAAGAAGAAGAAGAAGAAGAGGAAGAAGAAAAAGATTAAGAAGAAGATTTTGAAGAGGAAAAATGGAAGAAAAGGAAGAAGAAGAAGAAACAGAATAAGAAAAAGAATTTGGACAATTTTCATATCCTTGTTTTTTTGAATGTTGAATCAGCTTTCACTGTTTTGATGAGTTTGTGTTTCTATTTGTACAGGATACCGTCTCAGGTCTGAACTGGAACATTCAACCCAGTGAAGTTGTGATTGATTTAGTTGCCAGCAAGGACTTAGGACAAATTTCCAGACATAGTTCCTATAGCTGATTGTCCTAGAAGTGTCTTCAACTACCTGGCCTATTTACTAGTTCACATGTATCTGATTAAAATGTGGATGGATTAGCAAACGGTCCTAGTTTACATCATTTGGATTTTTGTTTTAAGGTCGTTTATAATTGCTCTATAAAATCGGTATCTTCAGAAACTAGGACAAGTATAGTGGTTACCGTGTCGCTTGTGTAAGAAGAGTAATCAGAAAACCCGACATCATTGGGACACGCAAGAGAAACTTTCAACCAGTCTTAGAGAAAACCTTAAGTCAATATTAGAGAAAACTTTCAGCCGGACGTAGAGATAACTTTCACCCAAAACTTGGCGACAACTTTCGACCAGTCTGAGAGAAAACTTGTGTTAGCCTTGGAGAAAGTTTGCAGCCGGACGTAGAGATAACTTTCACCCAAAACTTGGCGACAACTTTCGACCACTCTGAGAGAAAACTTGTGTTAGCCTTGGAGAAAGTTTGCAGCCGGACGTAGAGATAACTTTCACCCAAAACTTGGCGACAACTTTCGACCAGTCTGAGAGAAAACTTGTGTTAGCCTTGGAGAAAGTTTGCAGCCGGACGTAGAGATAACTTTCACACAAAACTTGGCGACAACTTTCAACCGGTCTGAGAGGAAACTTGTGTCGGCTTTAGAGAAATCTTTCAGCTGGACGTAGAGATAACTTTCACCAACAACTTGGCGACAACTTTGAACCAATCTGAGAGAAAACTGTTGTCAACCTTAAAGAAAACTTTAAGCCGGATGTACAGATAACTCATACCCAAACTTGGCGACAACTTTCAACCAGTCTGGGAGAAAACTTGTGTCAACCTTAGAGATAACTTTCCACCAGCCTGTTCGCTACTTCTTCATATTAAAGAGGACATGTCACTGCCGTCATAAGCGTGACCCCAACCTTTGCCATCACGAAGGTCACAACGCATAACGAGTGTAAAATCTTCGACGCTACGTGCGTTGAATGCGGGGATGCCCGTCTGCACCGGGCTGCCATGCCCTCGCCTACGCTACATAACAACAAGACCTCCCCAGACCCTGCGGCTTTTGGGGAGTGTCATCCGCTGACCAGGACAGGCAGTGAGGAGAGCGGCAACAGTTTTAGTCCCGGGGCTGTGGTCACATCTTGTGGCCATTCGCCGACACAAACAGGTGCCACTACAGCTTTCACAGACACTTCATCGTCGGCTTCACAGCGAAAGAGGGACGCTATGGGTATACAGGTAAACTACTTTTTGGTTTGCTAGGGTTCAGTACCAATGTGGGTTACCGGGTACCATTTGTGTGAGTTCTTAGTTAAGAACTCATCTTACAAAAAGTAGGGTGGCGGGGGGGGGGGGGGGGTGGGTGTTGGATTGGACCCACTGTCGCCTGACAAGCATATCGTAATTCGTCTTCTTCTTCCTCTTCGCGTTCACCAGCTGTAAACCCCGACAGAATTTTCTGGTTGTTCATCCACTTCTGGACTACAGTACTGTTCCAGAACCTGAGTTGCATGTGCATCCGTTTTACATATCTGACTTATATGTATGCGGACTGTTGGTTCCTCTTCTTCCAACGCAGATTCACTCCGACTTCAAAGGAGGCTCCCAATTAGTCGACTCTTACGACATGCTTTTGGGGGATGCAGTGGGTCTGTTCTTGTTTTCCCCACCAAAAGGTGCAGATATGACAGCCTAGTTGTCATTCACAACACAGCGTGCCAACCGCCCTTTGAAAGGCGACTGCAAAACAAGAAAAAAGAAGTAGAAGAATCTTGTGTTTGCAGTTAGACTACCGCCTAAATGGGGTAGTAGGGCGTGTCATGGGAAGTAAAGGCGGTCGGTGAATGTTGACCTCATCATCTATAAAATGCATACAAATATGGGTTTAACTCTATATCCCTGATTCGCCTTTGGCTAAAAAGTCTCCTTCGCCTTTTTTTCCCTGACCTTAAATAGTTCAACAGTATAATGGCCAAATTGCGCCACTTTTATTACATCTAAAGATCAACATGCACACACAGAAGTAGCTAAGTTCGCTGTCCATACCAGCTTTTGTGATATCAAGCATGGATAGTCCTATAAGAAAATAAACGCAGAAAAACAACGTCTGGGGGTGAGATGTATAAGACCTGCGTTGGGAGAAAACAAGAAGAAACAGTTACCAATTGAGAATTAGGAACAATATACGATTATACGGCAGATTACCGGTGAATGCGATCGAAACTCACTGCTGGACTTTTTATCATGGTATAGGACGTCGCATGTCGACCCAGCCTAAAATGGGTACTAGGATGTATGTCCAGGATAGCAAAGACGGCCGGCCTAATGCTGACCACATTACCCACCGAGTGCCGATTGGTCTATAAAAACATGGATGCTCTTCCCACATGCCGGATGCCCCTAAAGGCGGGAAAAGGGATACTTACTTACTTGTGAATGGTTCCATAAGACACCAAAGAATCAAAGGGTTTAGTCATCTGGTCAGAATGTAACAAAATCGGACAACACCTGCTACATGAGAACAGCAGGCGACAAGGCAGGAAGCCGAACAAGAAAGGTATAGGGGGGAGGGAGACAACTACAGAAACGTTGAATGACATTAACACAAGCTATGCAACAGGCAAAAGGCAAAAAACTACATATAACTCACCTCTGCGACGCATTACGGCATAAGGACTGTTTTTAAAATAAAAAGCTAGCTGTGTATCCTTGCAGAACCAACTCCAGCATCTCTGGGCTGTTATGGTTTTTCTAGGAAAATTTTACGTTAAGTAGTTTGACTCGGCAGCTGAAATATTTTGGTCATATCAAGCGCCACGACGAACTGGAAAAAAATTATAGTAAAAGGCATGATACCAGGAAGGAGGGGCAGGGGCCGAGCGACACGAAGATGGGCTTAGGATATAAGTGACTCCTTGAGTATGAAAGTACATGAGGCAGGAAAACTGACGAGAGACTGAGTTTCTTTCAGGCATACTTTGAGGAGAGCGACGTTCTGCAAAGGACCTGCTACGTGATGATGAGTTGGACATTGCCTACTAAATACGCAACTGGCCTTTAATCCTTTACAGAACGTTGCAGAACCAACCATAGCATTTTTTGGCTATTGTGGTTTCTCTAGGTAAATCTACGTCCATTAGTTTGCCGTTGCTTCCTGGACGGTCAGCCTATCGATACCACTGTCGAAACCGGCGTAAGGCTTGCAGCTGGGATCAAACCCGGCACACCAGCATTACAAAGCGTTCGCAACGACTAAGCCACAGTCGCCGTCTTATAAAGCGAAACAAATGAATGATGCCATGCCCTCCCCTCTTCTGGATTGCAACAAGACTTCCTTAGACCCAGGAGTTTTCGGAGGAGTTACACCCGCTGAAACTCTCTAGTTCTAGCTGTACACTTTCCAAGACTGTCGTCGCTTAGTGCAACAAAGCCTGGCACATGATATCATAACGTCTAGTTTGAGAATGGAGGTGGAGGCAGTCACTTCTCCCCTCCGCTGGATTGCAACAAGACTTCCTTAGACCCAGGAGCTTTCGGGGAGTTTCACCCTCTGAAACTCTCTAGTTTTGGGTATACACTTTCCCAGACTATTGTTCGTTTTGTCCTAATATTATCTTCCCATTCGTATCGCTGTTTGTCTCAAGCCTGCCTGATTTTAACTTTTTCCTGCGGGTAGCTTGTATAAAAATATGGTTAATCATGTGGCTGAAATATTGTATTTGTCTTTGGTTTATTTCGGCTGGGTTTTTTTTTTTTTTTAGGTCATAGGACGTCTCTTCAAAACTCTTGTATTGTGTAGTTTTTGCATCCATAAAATACAAACTATTCTTCTGTGTGTTTTCATCTACGGAAACTCACTTTGACTTTTTTATTCGTTCTTTCTTCTCACTAGATCTCGTTCCGTCTTTCAGCGTCTGGTTTTTAAGTAGCATCCGCTGCATGCATTGGTGTGCTAGGTGATGCTGGTATTCTCGGCCTCGGATATTACATAAACTTATGTCTAGCGTAAACGCTTGCAATTTGAATGGAGGTGGAGGCGGCCACTGCAGATTGCCGGTGGCTAGAGAACAATATGCATACACATGTCGTAATTCTAACAGCATCTGAAAGCATGCTGAAAAACGGGATTGCTTCGAGCAGAGTGGCAAGCGTCATTTGTAAGGTCACAGGTAGTGAGCATACATTAGATCTTTTCTTCAGGCAATGCCGGTGTGGTGGGGAATGAACAGGCAGACAGACTGGCTGAATCTGCACCGCTGAGTGGTGAATTGATATGTGACAAGGCAGATGTGGTCATAGCCCTTTAGGAACAAGTAACGAAGTCAGAAAAGAAACTAGAATATTATGGGCTGGAGCGAATGATGCACCTGGGTGTGACTAGAGGATTCGGCCGGCACACTATGCTCAGAGGAAAGGCAAGACGGACATACAACCAGACTACAACTGGCACCTAGTATTGGAACTCTGCACTGGCTGCTGAGGATAGGGACGGAGCGCGTATGGGAATGCCTCGAGTGCTGTAATGTCAATTCTTGACTCAACTCAACTCAATTCGCTAGCTCTGCTTACGTTGTGTTGAAGTCACGGGGTTATCTTTTGTGATAGTTTTGACACATGTCCCAGCGATTTGATCTATTGTCTGTTGATGTAATTTAGCACTAGCTCTGTCTCAACTTGCAGGATATCAACCAACTCTTTGTCTTAGGGAGTCTCCTTGGCGAAGTGGTCAAGCTGTTTTCTTCTAGCTCAGAAGGTCGTGGGTTTGTATCACAGAGATCTGTGTTGACCGTCGCTGGGGCTGTGGAATTGATGCTTTATGCGACGCTGTCGATGGTCTCGGCAGGCGATATATCTGTTCTGCGCGGAGGGGCCGAGCAGTCTCCTGTAGTATGATACAGGACTTTGGAATGCCGCCTCTGATACCTTCGCGCTGTGAGGTTAGAAGTTCAAATTGTGTTTTGATTTCGCTGCTAACGCCGCCCTCCTTCTTACCCCTTACGATGCCGCCTGATGCGGCCTCGTCTCTATATCACAGCACGGGACTGCCCTAAGTTATGCAGGATAACGCCGATGCAATGCAGTCGATCCTCTTCACTGTAATTTTAACTCTTTTGTATCGCCATTTACATGAGCTTTTGAAATACCTCGATGAATGACACAGTTCTCTTACTCAACAGGAAGTGAAGCCAGTAAGTCGCGTAGACTTTGGTGACTACTATCCGGATGGTGGGTGGGGCTGGGTGGTGCTAGCAGCTGCCACTGTTGTTCACGTTCTGTGCAGCGGCTTCCACCTGGCCTATGGCAGTTTGTACCTCACCGTTGTCGACAAGTACACGCCCATCTCGGACCTGCAGACAGGTGAGTGCTCAGAAACACATTCACAGCTTCTTCTTTTTATGTCTTTCTAGCCCCCAATAACTACTAGACGAAAATTTACCTAGAGAAACCACAGAACAGCCAGGGGCTGCTGGGGTTGGTTCTGCAACGTCCTGTAAAAAGGATACGCAACTAACCTAGCTCCCAATGGAGCATATGCCCTCAACCAACTCACGCCAAGTCGTTCTGTCCTTTGATCGCATGCAGCTCTCCCCATGTCCTCCCCATCTTTCTAACTTCATTCTCCAGCTCTCTTATCTATGTATCGTAAACGGTTCTAACATTCCAGGTGCCAGTTCTGGAGGTTTTACTAGTTGAGAGGAGGTATGTCAACGATCCGGACTCGTTTCGGCTTTCTCCAAACCGTGTCATACTTCTTTTCCTTGAAGAGTCTCCCCTCATCTTGGTCGGCTCGGTTTACTTGAAGAGCCTCCCCTCATTTGGTTGCCTGGGTTTTACTTGCTTCTCTTGTTGATTTATCCATGGTTGGTTAGTTTTTGTGGCTATTGTTTTTACAGGATGAGGTAGCCAACCTCAAGCCCAACCCTACTCTTAGTCACCTCTTACGACATGCCTGGTAGGGTGCAGTGTCACTGTTCTTTGCATACTGTGAGGGCCCCGGTGACACACGGGCACATTCACAGCTACCTGGTCAGAAACATTTGCCAGAGTTGATTATGTTTGGCTGGTTAGATATTCATTGTGGCTGCAGTGTATTTGTTTCATTAGGTGCTAGTGGTAACTAGTGCTAGTTGGTTTTTTGTCTGGTTGTTTATTTAGTTAATTAATTAGGTATTTGATTGATTGATTATTCAGTTATTTTGTTAATTAATAGTTAGTTAATCAGTTAGTTGATTTACAGATTGGTTGGCTAGCTGGATAGCTAGTTTGCAAGAGTGCGAGGAAGTGAAACTCAAAGAGCAGCCTAGCGGCGCTGCCCGGGCAAACAATTCTTTTTTTAATCTACCCAAAGTATTTCAGGATCATCGCCTGTGCTACAGAGCCTGTGCACTGTGCTGAGCTTCTTCTGACTCAGATTTGAGTTAGAAAAAGAACGGAGCATTTATGGGTTACTACCCGTGTACCATGATGTTGATCTTTTGTTCAAAACTCAAACCTCAAAAGAAAGAGTGGTGTTTCTTACTACAAAAGTGATAGCTACGGGTACACTCGCACTGGACAAGGAAGATATTCTGAAGATCATAGTGAACGGATGTTGACAGATGACTCGAGATTAGCTGAAATAACGTGGGCAAGAATGTGTGAACCGGGAATTAGGAGTGGACCCGGCAAGGAGGGACGGGTGAGATGAAGAAAACGACGTGTGTATAATCAGTTTGCTACCGGAACAGTTAGCATCTACACCTTAAGAGATATATGGAGCCGCATTAGCGTAGCCGATAGGATGCTCGTTTTCAAATCCAGCTGCGATTCGCTGCAGCCACGGTTGGTGTTCGAAACCGGGCGGTTCCCGAGGTTCACCCAGCCTTTTGGAAATGGGTACCAGAGTTGACACTTGGGGTGAATGGAGGAACATCGCTGCAGCTACGGAGTTACGTGCGGACGGCGACACAGGGGGACAGTTTCTTATCAGCTATCCGTACTGGTGGCAGAGTACTTATGGTTTATAACCGTGTGCAATGACGCTGGTTCACATCTCCCGACTTTACCTTTACCTTACCTTTACCTTACCTTACCTTTACCTTTACCTTACCTTTACCTTACCTTTACCTTACCTTTACCTTACCTTTACCTTACCTTTACCTTACCTTACCTTTACCTTACTTTTACTTTACCTTACCTTTACCTTACCTTTACCTTACCTTTACCTTACCTTTACCTTACCTTTACCTTACCTTTACCTTACCATTACCTTACCATTACCTTACCTTTACCTTACCTTTACCTTACCTTTACTTTACCTTTACCTTACCTTTACCTTACCTTTACTTTACCTTACCTTTACCTTACCTTTACCTTTACCTTACCTTACCTTTACCTTACCTTTACCTTACATTTACCTTACATTTACCTTACCTTTACCTTACCTTTACCTTACCTTTACCTTACCTTTACCTCACCTTTACCTCACCTTTACCTCATCTTTACCTCACCTTTACCTCACCTTTACCTCACCTTTACCTCACCTTTACCCTACCTTTACCCTACCTTTACCCTACCTTTACCTTACCTTTACCTTACCTTTACCTTACCTTTACCCTACCTTTACCCTACCTTTACCCTACCTTTACCCTACCTTTACCTTACCTTTACCTTACCTTTACCTTACCTTTACCCTACCTTTACCCTACCTTTACCCTACCTTTACCTTACCTTTACCTTACCTTTACCTTACCTTTACCTTACCTTTACCTTACCTTTACCTTACCTTTACCTTACCTTTACCTTACCTTTACCTTACCTTTACCTTACCTTTACCTTACCTTTACCTTACCTTTACCTTACCTTTACCTTACCTTTACCTTACTTTTACCTTTACCTTACCTTTACCTTACTTTTACCTTACCGTTACCTTACCTTACCTTTACCTTACCTTTACCTTACCTTTACCTTACCTTTACCTTACCTTTACCTTACCTTTACCTTACCTTTACCTTACCTTTACCTTACCTTTACCTTACCTTTACCTTACCTTTACCTTACCTTAAGAGACTTGCTGGAGGAGACAAATCATCTACTGGTATGCACTATGTGCTATGATAACAGTTCTTGAGTCAGTTATCAGTAATCAGTAATCATCCCTATCTTCTCAAGCTCTTCCTTCCAGATAAGTACCTCGGATTGAAGATTTGCCTCTGATTTAAGAATTTTAAAACATGAACTTAATTTCTCTGTCACAGCATGGCTTGGCAGTTTGGGGATGGCTGTATCACTCTTAATCGCACCCATTGTCACCACTTTGTGCAGAAGAAAGTCTCCTCGACTTTATGGAGTCATCGGTGGATTGGTCTGCGCTCTCGGGTGCCTGTTCTTAGCTTTTTCCACACAGCCGGAGCAACTATTCATTAGCCACTGCGTTGTGTTGTCACTTGGATGTGGCGTCACTATAGTAACGGCAAACATCATGGTTGGAAGGTACTTCCGGCGGAAACGGGAGTTAGCAGAAATGATATTGGTGGCAGGAAGTGGTATAGGGGCAGCAGTTATGTCCACACTTTTTCATGAGCTTATCAGGTGAGTCAACTTTTTAAGTGTTGGTTATCAAATAGTCCGGTAGGTATGGGTCTAAGAAACCCACGCCTTTTAGGGACCCCATTGTTTTTTTTTTTTTAAAGACCTCTTGTCTAAACAGTGGCCATTTAGTGTTCAGGTTTAAGAGGTTACTCCCCCTTTCATCACATCTCATGTCATGTTGTGCTATGCAGTGTTCAGGTTTAAGAGGTTACTCCCCCTTTCATCACATCTCATGTCATGTTGTGCTATGCAGTGTTCAGGTTTAAGAGGTTACTTCCCCTTTCATCACATCTCATCTCATGTCATGTTGTGCTATGCAGTGTTCAGGTTTAAGAGGTTACTCCCCCTTTCATCACATCTCATGTCATGTTGTGCTATGCAGTGTTCAGGTTTAAGAGGTTACTTCCCCTTTCATCACATATCATCTCATGTCATGTTGTGCTATGCAGTGTTCAGGTTTAAGAGGTTACTTCCCCTTTCATCACATATCATCTCATGTCATGTTGTGCTATGCAGTGTTCAGGTTTAAGAGGTTACTCCCCCTTTCATCACATCACATCTCATGTCATGTTGTGCTATGCAGTGTTCAGGTTTAAGAGGTTACTCCCCCTTTCATCACATCTCATGTCATGTTGTGCTATGCAGCGTTCAGGTTTAAGAGGTTACTTCCCCTTTCATCACATATCATCTCATGTCATGTTGTGCTATGCAGTGTTCAGGTTTAAGAGGTTACTTTCCCTTTCATCACATATCATCTCATGTCATGTTGTGCTATGCAGTGTTCAGGTTTAAGAGGTTACTCCCCCTTTCATCACATCTCATCTCATGTCATGTTGTGCTATGCAGTGTTCAGGTTTTGAATGTGTTAGTTGCCCTTTCATCTAATCTCATCTCATCTCATATTATATTGCTCTTTTTGAACCACACGGTGTTCATAGTTAAAATGTGTTAGCCGCCATCTCATCTCTTGTGTCATGTTGTAGTGAATGATAAGAGTGGCAAAATGTCCGTTTGTGTGGTTGTACTTATCCATAAAGGACTGTAGATTACGCTTGGCTGATGTAGCTCTAACGGTTGCCCTCATTATAACTTTTTTTTAATGAGGTGGGGCGATTGACCGGGGTATCTGCCATGTGCCTCGTTGTTCTGCCATTCCGATCGAGTTTATTTAATCTCAGGATGGTAAGATAAAACTTTAGGTAGCAGTTCAGAGGGGACAAATCAGGCGATTGATCAATGTCGATTATTTTTTTTGCTTCCTAGATGTGGGTTCTGATGAACTCGGTTAGTCCCTCCGTCGCTAGGTTACATCGATGACCTCTCTTTCGATTTCGATATTTGACCTCTGAAGGATCAAAATCTCTTGAATTACAGGGATTATTCCTGTGTGCTTTTTTCTTCTTTTTTCTTATGAAGATATAAAAAGTTCGAGTTCTTTTTCAGGGAAATGCTAACATGTACATTTAAAATAACAACAGTAAAATTAGATCATCATTGCACTGGAACCCACAGGGGCTTAGAAATAAAAGAGGGCCAAAAATGCATAGAGAAGGGAACTAGAGAGAGACGTTAAAAAGATAGGGAGGACATGGAAAGAACTGCTTGCAATAGCGAAGAATAGAACGACTTTGTATGCGTTCGTGGGAGCCTATGCTCCATTGGGGTATTAGAAGGCAGAAGAAGAAGATCCTCGTGTGGGTTCCGGGGCCTCAGACGAGAAAGGGGATGGAAAGAACTAATGCCCCTTAACATCTGCTAGAGAGGCGAAGAACCAACAGTCTACATATAGATAAACCAGATCTGTAAAACGGATGTGCACTCAAAACTCACATTTTGTAACAGGTTAGAAGTGGGCGAACAACCAGAACTTTCTGCCGGAGTTTACAGCCAGCACACGCTTAGAAGACAAGTAGGGGATTAGAGCATTGGTTCTCAACCTTCCTAATGCTGCGACCCTTTAATACAGTTCCTCATGTTGTGGTGAACACCAACCATACAATTATTTTCTTTGCTACTTCCTAACTTTGGTGTGAATATGTGTTTTCCTGTGGTCTTAGGCGACCTCTGTGACCCTAAAGAAGTCGCGACCCGTAGGTTGAGAACCGTTGAATTAGAGCGTAGGTCTTCTGATGTGTGGGTGAGACATCAACATCTCTATCTTTCAGTCTATCCGGTTCACCTCTTCTTCCAGGTACCACATCTTCACCTTAGATGTTACCTCCCTCTACACCTCTATTGCACATTCGGATGCCCTCCAGGCTTTGCGGTTCTTTCTAAATCAGAGAGTCAGTCCTGCCATAGCCACTGACCCTTTGATTCGTCTGGCGGAGCTGGTGCTTACTCTAAACTCATTCGAGTTTAATGGCCAGTATTTCAACCAGATCAGCGGCGTCGCTATGTGGACCAAGATGGGACCCAGCTATGCCTGCCTCTTCATGGGGCACCTCGAGCACCAGATACGTCATGCATATACCGGTAGGCTCCCCGAGCTCTACATGAGGGATATCGATGACTGCATCGGTGTAACCGATATGCTTCTGCAGGAACTGCAGAACTTTATTCATTTTTTCTCTAACTTTCATCCTGGCATCCGATGCACTTCTAGCATCTCACCTTCGTCGGTGCATTTTCTGGATCTCACTGTCACCGTGAATTCTATGGGCCTTAGCACCTCGATGCACTACAAGCCTACTGATTCCCACGCTTTTCTTCTCTACACGTCCTCCCATCCCTCTTCTTGCAAGGATCCTTTCCGTTCTCCTAACTTCTACGCCTCCGCAAACTATGCCAGGAGAACGACGACTTTCACAACAAGACCCTGGAAATGTTGGACTTCTTCCGGCTTCGAGGGGATCCTGAACATGTCCTATCTGCCGCCTTTCCCCGCTCACGGTCTTTCCATCGTGCCCAAGCTCTCGCTTCCAAACCGAAACGTCACAACAACAGACCTATTCTAACACTTACCTACCACCCTCACAACAACAGACCTATTCTCACACTTACCTACGACCCTCACAACAACAGACTTATTCTCACACTTACCTACCACCCTCACAACAACAGACCTATTCTCACACTTACCTACCACCCTCACAACAACAGACTTATTCTCACACTTACCTACCACCCTCACAACAACAGACCTATTCTCACACTTACCTACCACCCTCACAACAACAGACTTATTCTCACACTTACCTACCACCCTCACCACAAAAAATATTTTCCTTAGGTAGAGTGGGTTGGGGGCGAATCCTAAATGTAACAAGGAGAGGCATGATCAGAAATGACAATACCAGACAACACGTGGGAGCAGGACCAGTGAAAAACTACATTACGGGAGAAGGATCCGATGGTTTGGTCATATGTCAGAAACTATCACGAGACAGTGCACCACAGAGAGAAGACTGGCGATGAGAAAGAAGTTTTGCGCAAATATGACGTCATATTTTCACTGTCGGGATCCAACCGTGATTCCTAATCCATACTCCTCACCCTGCTAATCTATCACCCCAACCTGCTAATCTATCACCTCACCCTGTTAATCTATCACCCCAACCTGCTAATCTATCCAACCCACCATGCTAATCTATCCATCCCACCCTGCTAATCTATCCATCCCACCCTGCTAATCTATCACCCCAACCTGATAATCTATCCATCCCACCCTGCTAATCTATCACCCCAACCTGATAATCTATCCATCCTGCCCTGCTAATCTATCACCCCAACCTGCTAATCTATCCATCCTGCCCTGCTAATCTATCACCCCAACCTGCTAATCTATCTATCCTGCCCTGCTAATCTATCACCCCAACCTGCTAATCTATCCATCCTGCCCTGCTAATCTATCACCCCAACCTGCTAATCTATCCATCCTGCCCTGCTAATCTATCACCCCAACCTGCTAATCTATCCATCCTGCCCTGCTAATCTATCACCCCAACCTGCTAATCTATCCATCCCGCCCTGCTAATCTATTCACCCCAACCTGATAATCTATCCATCCCACCTTGCTAATCTATCCATCCCACCCTGCTAATCTATCCATCCCACCCTGCTAATCTATCCATCCCACCCTGCTAATCTATCCATCCCACCCTGCTAATCTATCCATCCCACCCTGCTAATCCATACTCCTCACCCTGCTAATATATCACCCCAACCTGATAATCTATCCATCCCACCATGCTAATCTATCACCCCAACCTGCTAATCTATCCATCCCACCCTGCTAATCTATCACCCCAACCTGCTACTCTATCCATCCCACCCTGCTAATCTACCCATCCCACCATGCTAATCTACCCATCCCACCCTGCTAATCTATCACCCCAACCTGCTAATCTATCCATCCCACCATGCTAATCTATCCATCCCACCCTGCTAATCTATCCATCCCACCCTGCTTATCTATCCATCCCACCCTGCTAATCTATCACCCCAACCTGATAATCTATCCATCCCACCCTGCTAATCTATCCATCCCACCCTGCTAATCTATCACCCCAACCTGATAATCTATCCATCCCACCCTGCTAATCTATTCACCCCAACCTGATAATCTATCCATCCCACCCTGCTAATCTATCCATCCCACCCTGCTAATCTATCCATCCCACCCTGCTAATCTATCACCCCAACCTGATAATCTATCCATCCCACCCTGCTAATCTATCACCCCAACCTGATAATCTATCCATCCCACCCTGCTAATCTATTCACCCCAACCTGATAATCTATCCATCCCACCTTGCTAATCTATCCATCCCACCCTGCTAATCTATCCATCCCACCCTGCTAATCTATCCATCCCACCCTGCTAATCTATCCATCCCTTACTTACTTACTTAGTCGCTCCTCTTCTACCTTGGGGTGTAGAGGTTTGCCAGAGAGATCGCCAGACGTCTCTATCAGCAGTTTTCTTTCTGGCTTTGTTCCATTCCAGTCCTCTGTCAGTCAGGGACTGTCGGATGTTGTCTTCCCAGCGCACCCTGGGTCGTCCCGGAGGTCTGGTTCCCTGGTTCTTAGCCTCCCATGCTTGCCATGGTGGCCGATTTTCTCCCATTCTGCACACATGTCCAAACCATCGTAACTGTGACTGATCCACTCGGGTTAGTAAGGGCTGGGTATCAAGATCTTGACGTATTGTCTGATTGCGGACTTTGTCCCTTCTTGTCACTTGGACCACCTTTCTCAGGTATCTCATTTCCGAGGCCTGCAGCTGGCTTCTGTGAGCTGTTGTCATTGCCCATGACTCACACCCATAGGTCAGGACTGGTACACAGGTAGAGCGGTAAACAGCCATTTTCGTCCTCTTGCCAATTTCTCTTTTGCTAAGAAACCCTCGGTTTATGGCCTGGAAGAGTCTCCCATCAGCTGCTTTTCGTGTAGCCAGCTCAGTCTTAATGCCTCCATTTTGGTCTAATACAACTCCAAGGTATTTGAACTGGTTAACCTGCTCCAACGCATACTGACCCATCATGATCTGGTGTTTCTTCTCCTCTCTTGAGATCACCATGGTTTTAGTTTTGGAGACACTGATGGTCATCCCTTTCTTTTCAAGCTCTTCCTTCCAGATCCCACCATGCTAATCTATCCATCCCACCCTGCTAATCTATCCATCCCACCATGCTAATCTATCCATAAAAATAAGTAGCGCATCGGGTATATGGGCAGAGCGTCCCATATTTTTTACAGACTAATCGGCACTGGATGGGTAATGTGGTCAGCATTACGCCGGCCGTCTTTACTTCCCCAGGACAGCCATTCTGGTACCCATTTTAGGCTGGGTCGACCTGCGACGCCCCATACTACGATAAAAATCCACGCAGCCAGCAGTGGGTTTCGATCGCGTTACGTTGGATTACGAACTCGCAACGCCTAGGCCACGGATGCCGCTTACTTACTTTAGTCTATCCATCACACCCTGCTAATCTACCCATCCCACCCTGTTAATCTATCCATCCCACCATGCTATTCTATCCATCCCGCCCTGCTAATATATCCATCCCGCCCTGCTAATATATCCATCCCGCCCTGCTATTCCATCCATCCCGCCATAATCTATCCATTAGATATATGTATATATTAGATTATATGTATATACATATACATATAGCTTGCGATCAGGTTAAAGTAAAATACCCTTTTCAACACCTTCAGCCATATTTTGCATATAGCACTACACCCATATTTTATAGACCAATAGGCACTCGGTGGGTGATGTGATCAATATCACGCCGGTCGCTTCTACTTCCCAGGAATCTACCTGGTACCCATATGAGACTGGGTCGACCTTGGAGCAGGGGTCTTTTCTTTTTAAGGATAAATGGGGGGAGGGGAGTCGAGCTCCGTCAGAACCTGAACCTACGACTTTCGGATCCTCATGCGAGGGTCTAACCGCAACACCACTGTGGCTCCCGCGACCAGGTTGGTAACGCTAAAAATGGTCCGCACAGCAAAAATAGTTACCCAGCCCTGGTCTATACTCGTCTGCAACTTCGGACACCGTGATTTCTCTATATTTGTGCGTCTGCACTATACAATGACGTCACAGACCTTGGCGCCCGTTAACGTTGGATTTCATAACGGTGCTCGTTTAAACTTTGGCGGCGATTCGTAACAGGGATATTATACCAGTGCAGCACAAGTTCAGCACATAAGCCATATCAAGCGACATGTAACTTGAGATCAGAGCTTCTCAACTTTGTGGCCTTAGGGATCCCGGACATAGTAGTTCAGAAACCTTGAGCTTCCACGCCAATCCCACCCCACCTATCGCCACTGAATTGGCAGGATTTGTTTCTGGTATGGACCCAGTCTCATAAAAACAAATATAATGTAGTCTGTAAGAAAAGGTGTCGAAGAGGCGTCCATCTGTGCTGCTTGATATGTCAGGAAGTGCTATGTGTGAAGGCCTAATGGCAGTATCTTCTATGGGACTGCCATACCTTTGGTAAACAACAGACATTCATTAGCTGTGTGGCTTAAGGGGTTAGTGAATAAGTTTAACAATGCAATGATCCTAGAATGCCAGTGTTCGTTTTTTGCGTTTAAAAATGGGTAGTATGTTGTCATTTCTATGTGAGCAGTATGCACATCTGTTGTCATTTCTATGTGAGCAGTATGCACATCTGTTGTCATTTCTATGTGAGCAGTACGCACATCTGTTGTCATTTCTATGTGAGCAGTATGCACATATGTTGTCATTTCTATGTGTGCAGTGAGCACACCTGTTGTCATTTCTATGTGAGCAGTACGCACATCTGTTGTCATTTCTATGTGAGCAGTATGCACATATGTTGTCATTTCTATGTGAGCAGTATGCACATATGTTGTCATTTCTATGTGAACAGTACGCACACCTGTTGTCATTTCTATGTGAGCAGTACGCACATCTGTTGTCATTTCTATGTGAGCAGTATGCACATATGTTGTCATTTCTATGTGAGCAGTACGCACATCTGTTGTCATTTCTATGTGAGCAGTATGCACATATGTTGTCATTTCTATGTGAGCAGTACGCACATCTGTTGTCATTTCTATGTGAGCAGTATGCACATATGTTGTCATTTCTATGTGAGCAGTACGCACATCTGTTGTCATTTCTATGTGAGCAGTACGCACATATGTTGTCATTTCTATGTGGGCAGTGAGCGCACCTGTTGTCATTTCTATGTGGGCAGTGAGCGCACCTATTGTCATTTCTATGTGGGCAGTGAGCGCACCTATTGTCATTTCTATGTGGGCAGTGAGCGCACCTATTGTCATTTCTATGTGGGCAGTGAGCGCACCTATTGTCATTTCTATGTGGGCAGTGATCACACTTGTTGTCATTTCTATGTGGGCAGTGAATACACCTGTTGTCATTTCTATGTGGGCAGTGAATACACCTGTTGTCATTTCTATGTGGGCAGTGAATACACCTGTTGTCATTTCTATGTGGGCAGTGAATACACCTGTTGTCGTTTTTATATGGGCAGTACGCACCGCTGTTGTCACTTCTGTGTCTGCGGAATTTTAAACTGACCTTTGACTCGCATTTCGACTCAGTCTAGACGCAGCATTACGGTGTTTAAAATCGGCTATTGTGTTTGTTAGTGTTTCCTAAACTTGTCTTAGTAACGGCGCCTTTTTTCTATTTGTATCTTCGAATATTTCGCGGCGCCCCTGTGAAGATGTTTCGGCTCCCCGGTGCGTCGCGGCGCCCCTGTGAAGATTTTTCGGCTCCCCGGTGCGCCGCGGCGCCCGTGTGAAGATGTTTCGGCTCCCCGGTGCGTCGCGGCGCCCCTGTGAAGATGTTTAGGCTCCCCGGTGCGTCGCGGCGCCCCTGTGAAGATGTTTCGGCTCCCCGGTGCGCCGCGGCGCACAGTTTTGTGATTACTGGTGTTTGTTTTGGACCTGTGCTCGGTTATTATAAAGTTCTGGAAGATGTGCCATTCCATTGGTTATAGGCGTATTATGTCCGCATGCCACAGTTGTACATGCAGGTTGTACTATAGACATGGCTAATGTCCACGCCTTTAGGTGGGTGGGGGGAGTGTTGGTAATGCCTAGCTGATCGTGCATCTAAGTTCGTTTGTTTCTGCAGCGAGGCGCTGTCGTTGTCTGAAGGTGACAGGTTTGATTCCCGGCATGGTAACTATAGCATTCGATGTTTATGTTGCCTAGGGTGTTCTTCTGTCTTCTTTTTTTTTTTTTCTCTAAGTGCCGATCACTACATGAAAATTAAATATCATATTTCTACGGCCATCGGGAGTTTATATCTGTGCCTTAAATGGGTAACTGGAAAAGAGTGGGCGGCCGGCAAAATGTTGACCATATCCCCTAGGACTTTACCTCGTCCACATTAAGCTGTATAGGTCCATACGTTAGTCTAGCACGCGTACGCATAGACTTATACATCGGTAAGTCCTGGGAGGTAAAGGCTAACGGCATGATGATGACCACATCACCCCCCCCCCCCCCCCCCCCATGTCGATTGGTGTACAGCTGGGTCTAGCATCATATACCCAGTGCGCTACTTTGTTTAGAAACGGTCCCCCCCCCCCCCCCTCACTGTATGTATAACCAGTTTGGGTACATATCACGAAGATGCCCACATCTCGCAGAGCGCGACAATAAGAGTAAAACATAAACATCTCGAGAGGCGCGAAATTTTCCACATGCTGAGGTATGCTGGAGGGGTGTCACTTTTGTTATTTTCAACGCTATACCCCTTCTATGTGCCGCATTGTGAGCGGCCAGCACGTTCTATTGTCCACGTGGTCAGCGGTCGGCACTGTGTCTGTTACTTCCGTTGTGCGTTCGCTCTTTATCACTATCACTGCGGCGTCAGTTGGCGACTTGACCTTCTATGTCAACTGTCAGCGTTGGTAAGCGACAAGCAGAGTAGCTTTGTTTTTCTGTAACCTTTCACCCCCCCCCCCCCATATGTTTCTCCTTCCACCCAGACCGCCCAAAAGTGTCACCAATTCTCAAACCAGTAACGGTTGAAGAATAAATATAGCTGAGAGAGAAAAGAAAATTTATTTAAGACCCAGCTGACAAGGAGTTAAAAAAAAAAACCGTCACTTAATGTCGCCTGCCACAAAATAGACTTTTAGACTTTCGTGTGGGGCCTCGAACGAACTGAAGCTGCTTTCCCACGTACGGTGTGTATAGATGAAACAAGCGCAGGAACACAAATCCTACACCCCTACAACATATTAGTGCCCCTGGGAACAGGCGAAAGCATGAGTGCAAGTCGGCACGAAATCTAGATGGGAGTATGTTCGGGATATGTACCTCAGTTTAAAAATATGGGTGTGAATAATGCAAATTGGTAAGCAAGGCAACAATTTTATGAGTCGTCATTACTGACGACTGCTGGACTGCAGGTTTCATCTCCTGATGTAACCGTTACTTGTTCTCTTATTGTAAATTTATCTTCGCAATTGCCGGTCCCAAGCCCCGATGAAAAAGGAGAAGGGCTTATGCGTAAGGCCAGCTACCTCACCGCAATTTTTTTTTCTCTCATAGCTACAGATACCTGCAGAACAAACTAAAAATTCTGGGCTGAACTCCATGCCAGAAAATGAGGAGAGGTGCATACAGTAGAGCCGAGTTGAGGATTTAAATGCGAGCCCTGTTTAACGTCTAGCAGTACAAACGGATGATGAGGCTAAATTATAATTATGGGGGTGTCTGGGAATTTGCCCTTTTAATCTGCCATCAAGGGCGAGATTGTGTAATCTCAGCGTTTTAAAACGTTTAGGTAATAGCCTGGAAGGGACAAATGGTATGCACACATGCTGTGATGAGAGTGATGGCCTGATGATGATGATGATGATAATGATGAGAAGAAGGAGGGGGATGAGGATGATTATGATGACGACGACGATGTTGTAATGAACAAAAACAATATGACAGTGTGGTGAAAAGCGCAGTGGAGTACAGAGAAAATACGCTGACACGATGCGTGCTCCGTCTCCATCTTCAGCAACCAGCGCAGAGTTCCAATACCGATGGTACAGGTCACAATCTGGTTATATGTCCGTCTTGCTTTTCCTCTGAGTGTAGTGAGCCGGCCAGACCCTCTGTGTACACCCAGGTACCTCATTCTCTCCAGGCCATGAGAAACTTGTTTCTCTACTGATTCCGTTGCTTGTTTCTCTACTGATTCCGTTGCTTGTTTCTTTACTGATTCCGTTGCTTGTTTCTCTACTGGTTCCGTTGCTTGTTCCTAAAGGGCCTTGACCACGTCTGACTTATCATGTATCAGTTCACAACCCAGTGGTGCAGATCCAGCCAATCTGTCTCCGTTCATCGCCCACTACGCCCGCATAGCCTGGAGAAAAGATCCTAAGGATGCTCACAATGTAATAAATACCGCGTTATCCCTTAGTGTTTATGAGTTGTGTCGTTGCTAGCCATGTCTGTCCTCGACCTTTTATCTCGTGTACCTTCAGTCAGTTCTGACACTGATGATCTTTTTTACGCATGCGCACATACGCGAGACTGGCTATTGGTGTCATAAGAGTTACTTTGCATTTTACGTGTATAATAAAGTAAAGGAACTTTTTCCGCGCCTTTTGCATATTGGGCATATAGGGCTAGACCACGACCGGCTCCAGCTGACGGACCGTGCTGATGGCGTCACCGGGTCTGGCTAACATGTTAACGCGGCAATTCTCAAACAAGTAGTAAAGTGGCCAGGGAAGACAACTTAAATTTTAACTTTAAAGTATATACATGCCTTCTTTAATAATTTCGCAATTTTTAGCCGACTTTTCTTGATTTTTTTTCCGCGCGGGACCCCTGGCATATGCTCACGGCACCCCAGGTGTCTCGGCACCCAGTTTGAGAACCGCTGCGTTAACGCATCGTCAGCCCCACACAGTGACGTCAGCAGCACGGCCCGTCAACTGGAGCCGGTCGTGGCTAGGCCTTTGTACTTTCTAGACCAATCGGCACTTGCTGGGGGGTATGGCCAACATTACACCGGCCGCCTTAACTTCCCAGGACTGGACATGGTGTTCCTTTAAGGCTGGGTCGACCTGACATCCAAGACTATTTTATAACAGTCCGGCTACTTCAGGACCCGAACCCATGGTATTCCTATCCGAAGGCAAGCGTCTAGGCATACACCAGGGCGCCCCCCCCCCTTACTTACATGATAGGTTAGCTCTTGTTATGCTGCAGCTTTCATGTGGTAAAATGTTTAATTAGCATAATCTCTAGACATAAGTTTTCAAATTGAACGCGCTCTCCTGAAGATAATAGCGGGGCGCCAACACGAATATCTCGGCGCTCTCTCAAGTACGACTTGTCTAGACAACCTAGTATGTACGTAACAAACCGAATGGGAGTTTCAGCTTCTCACATTTAGTGTTTATCATGGCACATTTTAAGTACGGAGTCGCTGTGGCGGAGCGGCTACACGCTCGCGTGCAGGTCGGAAAGTCGTGGGTTTGCTCCCTGGTGGAGCCAGATTTTTTTCAAAAATGACCTTGAACCCCAGGTTGACCCAGTCTTCAATGGGTACCGGGTGCAGTCCCGGAAAGTAAAGGCGGCCGGCGTGATGCTGGCCAAATTGCCCATCTTGTGCCGATTTGTCTAAAAATATAGGTCTAGCCCTATATGCCCTATACGCCTGAAGGCGAGGGAAAGAAACCTTGTCTTTACTTACATTGTGAGTAATGACAACATGCGGAGCACTATACGGAGGCGAGTCGTTGACTATACGGAGGCGAGTCGTTGACTTTACGGAGGCGAGTCGTTGACTATACGGAGGCGAGTCGTTGACTATCCCGCAGTCTTCGTGGAAGAAAATCGTTGCTTTTGAGCTAAAACGGTACACTGTTTTCTTAGAAAGTCATGAGCCAGCGGGGGAAAAAAAAAATAATTGATGTTATAAAAGATCTGAACATCGTGGAATGTTGGCACCTAAACAGCATCTTGTCTCAAAAACAACTGTTTTGGCAGTATCAGATATAACAGTTGCTTGGAAAAAACAGTAAGGGCGGGCTTGAGGGATGGTATTGAGGCAGGGGCTGACCAGCATAAAGGTGGGCACTGAATGTAAGAGCGACCTTGTGAGGGAAAATGCATGGAGCAGTAAAACTGATGTATTTGTTTTCAAGGTCCGTGATAGGAGTGACGTTTTGTAAAGTAGCGGCTACCTAATGATGATGATGGGGATGATGATGAGGATGATGATGATGAGAGTTAGGAAGATGATGATGAGGAGGAGGATGATGATAAGGAGGAGGAGGATGATGAGGAAGGAGGATAATGAGGATGATGATGACATGGTTTTGAACAAAACAATAGGACAGCATAGTGAAAAGCGTAGTATATATAGTAAAGAGCCAAGTACTTTCAATGAATCCTCAGACAGGTGATCCTCCATACCATAATGTCAATCTGTCCAACATCTTCTCTCTCCAGGACAACAGATGAGTTTACACTCCCAACACGTTGTCATCCATCATTATCTCCCCAGTCACGTGATTAGTGTAACTTCTCTAAATTAAATGCAATATTTGATAAGTAGTAGTCATAATTATCCCCCCTTCCTTTTTTTTCAACAACAAAAAAATCATGTTCAACTTTCAGAGTTTCAACTGGTATATCCTCTCCTTCTTTTGCCTTCATCCGAAGATGTTATGGCGTTGTGTCCGTTTACAGCATGGCTGCGATTTTTGCACCTTTCGGCCAACACATCCGACTTCTGCGGGCATTTGTTGACCAGGTTAGCCTTCCTGGTTAACTGTGATTTATATATATATATATATATATATATATATATATATATATATATATATATATATATATATATATATATATATATATATAGATATAGATAGTTAACTGATTTCTCAGAGTATATATTTGTTATTTTATATTTATACCAGCGGTACTCGCCACAGGTTGCTGTGGCTCAGTCTGGTGAAATGGGGGGAAAAAAGAAAATAGAAAGCGCACGTGTCTAATATGGTTAATATCACAATCACTGTCTGTACAGATATAGAGATAGTCTGGTTTGCCGACTCTAGAACACGCAACCTATAAGTGTGTCTTTGTATTAGTTAAAATATAGTTATTTGTTTAACACATGCTGAAGTTTGATTTTTAACAGCTGAAAGCTATGGCTTACTACTGTACTTCTAAATGACCAGCAAATTCGTAACAACAAAAAATTTTTAATAGCCGAGGAAGCGTTATTAACATGTAAATAATTTTCAAAAATTAGAACTTTAAAATTATTTTTTAAGCTCTCTCAGTTAACTGTATCTGTGTGAATGTGACTGTGAATCTGTGTCTGCATGTGTGTGTCTCTGTGTTTGCCTGCACGCGTGGTGTGCTTGTGTATATATGTCTAAATGTGTGTGTGCGTGTCTATGTATGTGTTTGTGTGGGCTTGTGTATGTGTTAGAGTGTGTTTGTCAGCTTGTGTGTCTCTGTGTTTTTGTGTGTTTCTGTGTGCCTCTTTGTTGTGTGTGTGTGTGTGTATATGTGCATATGTGTATGTTTATATCTATGTCTGTGACTGTGTATATGTGTCTGCGGGGGTGTGTCACTGTGTTTTTGCCTATGTGTATGAGTTTATGTCTCTGGGTGTGTGTTGCGAGTCTGCATGTGTCTGTGTCTGGATCTGTGTGTATGTGTGTCTGTGTGTATGACTGTATATGTGTCTGTGTGTGTGTCTGTATGTGTTTGTCGGCATGTTTGTCTGTGTATGTTTGTGTGCGGGTGTTTGTCTGCGTGTTTGTGTGTACACGCGCGTGTGTTTTTGGGTGTGTCTGTGTGTTTATCTGTCTTTTATGGGTGTCTGTGTGTATATGTCTGCTGGTGTGTGTCTGTTTAGCTGTATGTTTGTGTCTGTGTGTGTCTATGTTTGTCTGCGTGAGTGTGTGTACCTGCGTATGTGTCTGTGGGCGTATCTGTGTGTGCATATGTGTGTCTCCATGCATGCATGCATGAATGTCTGTCTGTCTGTCTGTCTGTCTGTCTGTCTGTCTGTCTGTCTGTCTGTCTGTCTGTCTGTCTGTCTGTCTGTCTGTCTGTCTGTCTGTCTGTCTGTCTGTCTGTCTGTCTGTCTGTCTGTCTGTCTGTCTGTCTGTCTGTCTGTCTGTCTGTCTGTCTGTCTGTCTGTCTGTCTGTCTGTCTGTCTGTCTGTCTGTATGTATGTATGTATGTATGTATGTATGTGGGTGGGTGGGTGGATGGATGGATGGATCCAATTGTTTTCACAATATATCATTATATTAACATAGCATGCTTTATTGATAAACTACATGTGTGTATGTATATGTGTATGTTGTATCTACGAAACAGTAGGAAATCAGATGTTGGCATCCCCGAATCCTCTCCTTTATTAACCAGCTAAGCTACCTGTGCCAAACATATACTTCACAACAAAGCATACAAAAAAAAAAAAAAATAGTAACTACGGAAATGAGATGTCTTAGAAGGGCTGCAGAAGTGACCAGAAGTGACCAGAAGTGACCAGAAAGCTGACACAGAACCAATTCTAAATTACGTAGCAGGTCATGCTGTTTGTCCACTTAGAGAAAATGTCTTGTGAGGCCACACCAAACAAGACATACACCACAATAGAGAAGGAGTGCTTTCTCAATATCCTACCCCAAACAGGGGAAATCCACAGGTCACGGGACAGACTAATATTTCAGGAGGTGGTAAATAGGCTGCATGCAGTCGTGGGACCTAGGCTGCACTCTCTCGTGGGACGTTAGGGGGTTGGGGTTAGGGCCAGTTCTAGATGTTTTGGGGTCGTTTAAAAGCATCAGAAAGCCGGGAAAACCCAGTCTTACCACCCTCGGAAATGTTGGACTGTCCTGTGACGTCATCTGGGGTAGGATATTACGAAAGAACCAAAAAAAGAACGAGGGAATACAAGGTTAACCAAGAATCAGACGGAAAGATAACATCACTGAAACTCTTCAACAGCACAATGTGTCTGTGATCGACGCGACTAGAAGAGCATGATACAAAACCGTATATCTCCCTCCACATGCTGAGCGGTAAAAGAGGAAGTGGAGAAGAAGACTTACGTGAATGGATGCTGATCTAAAACATAATAGTAGAAGTAACCGTATGTGTGGGAATTTGGAATTAAGTGTCGATATGGCAGAAGAGGGTAGGGCGTGTGAGAGGAAGAGTTCAATATTTGTAAGATAACAGAAATTTACCGCTATGGTTGGGGATTCTATTTGTATGCTCAGTCTGTATATTAGCATGTTTTGTTCCGTAAAACAGACATAAAAATTATTTTTTTTTAAGCTGCCAGTACTCACTATAAAGTGTCTATTATAGTAAAGTAAACGTCCTTTGCACGCCTTAGGGCAGGGGTTCTCAAACTGGGTGCCGCAAGCATATGCCAGGGTTGCCGCAGCAATAATCAAGAATTTTTCGAAATCTGCTTGAGATCAGCGAAGGCAACAGCTTAAAACAGAAATACTGTGAACAAAGCCGAGAAGAGTTCTGGTTGCATTTATTCAGAAAACAGTGCTTTTTGCATGGCTGCAGTGCATCCTCAACGGTCGCAAGAGCAACCTTCGCGTGATTTGAGGGTACAAGAAACTAAACTTCCCATAAACATAAAGAAAATAATGAACGGTTCGTCCATAGTTTCATTCATCGCATTTAAGACAAAAGTTAGTTGCGTATCCTTTACAGGACGTTGCAGAACCAACGCTAACAGCCCCTGGCTGTTGTGTGGTTTTTCTAGGCAATTTACATCCAGTAGTTTGCCATTGCCCTTTGGACGGTCGGCTTTCTTGATACCACTGTCGAAACCAACGCAAGGCGCATTGCCCGCAGCTGGGATCGAACCTGGCATCCCAGCATTACGAAGCGAAGCGTTCGCATCGACTTAGCCACAGAGCCGACTTCATTTAAGACAACTGAACGTTAAATTTGCACCGTTTCATTTTTTTCCTAAGTATTGAAACCCCTTTAAGGGTGGGTGTGCCGCGAAACATGTATATGCCCTACAAGGGTGCCGCGCAAAAAAAATGTTTGATAAACGCTGTCTTAGGGCGTATTAGGTAAATATTGTATAGACCAGTCGGCACTTTGTGGGTAATCAGGTAATTTTAGTTTCAGCTTCCTAGCAAATAGTTGCTCCGCCAAAAAAAAAAAAAACACACACACAGAATGTTTATCACAGTCCCTTGTGGAAAGATTGACAGACTGCTGTCACAGAATATCTAGCATACACACGCATTAAAAGCATACGGTAGCCATCTGAAGTGCTAACACAAACAGTCCGACATTAGAAATGCAGTTCATCAGGGATGGTAGCAGAAGTCACCAACAGATTAGCAGTTGCACGCGTGATCAATTTCAATCACATAATGGCACCACCAATATTGCGACAGCAGGCATCGCACTATTTTCTGAATCTACAATTCACACTACCACGTTGGTCACAGTAGACAAACATTCCAAATGAAATCCGCAGCTCACAGTGTCACACCATCCACTTAGCTTAGAAGCTGGGCGCCGAAACTATATCCTTGCAGTCTACAAAATAGAGCAAAAATGCAACGGCCACATTTACCACGGCTTAAAACAGTGGCCGTACCTAGCGACCAGTTTGACCGAAAGTCGGTGGGGGATGTCAGCATCACGCCGGCCGCTTTTACTTCCCATAACTTTATCTGGTATCCATTTAAAGCTGGGCCGACGTGGATACCAAAGTCAAAAAAAAAATAAGTCTGGCCTTCGCAGGCGTACATTTGCCCGCTATAACTCGGAGGTCTCAGTCCATTACAGTAGGTCTGTGCGGGGGGAGGGAATCGCTCAAGTGATACTACAAAAAGATGCCGGTACTGCAAACGTTGCATACCGCCAGCGACCCCTTTTGGGGGTCGAACGAGCCTTTTACAGTGGTCGCCTAAGACCATCGGAAAGCACATATTTACTGATTTACAAAGAGCAATGAAAATTGTTTATAGTTTGGGGGGTCGCCACAACACGGAGCAACCGTGTTAAAGGGTCGCCGCATTAGGAAGGTTAAGAACCACCGGTATATAAGGAAAGTGACATAGCAGACACAAAACAAACAGCTGACCTGGTCAAATTCTTCATTAACTTTATGTCTATGTATTCCTCGTCTGATTAGAGTCAATACAGTTTTAGAATCTTTAATACTTTTCGTCTTTGTTGTCCGCGGAGCCTTTCTACCGGCCTCTCCTACTAATATAAACATAGCCTTTTAAAGAAGGACTTTGATTTCTCGGGCCCCCTTCCCCTTGCCTTCGTTTTCACCTGCATCACCATCACCTCACTCTCCTTCTGACAGCCTCATCAATCGAGAGGAACAACAAAATGATGTTTCCTAACCACGTTTATTCCGGAGAGCTGTGCCATAGATAGCCCGACCTCTACGCGGCTCGGTCCAAATACAGCCACATATTGACGTCACGCGCAGGGCTCGAGTCACTGTTGCCGTGGCAACATGACGCTAAGCGACCGATTTATACGGCTCTTATTGCAGGAGATTTGGAATGTCTATTAAAAGTTTGGCTTCATGGCCGATTTGATTTTTTTTTTCTTTCGTTTTCCTTATTCCTGCTTTATTTTTGTCTCTTTTTTTTTTTCCTGCCTTTGTTTGCACGTTTTCATTCAAACCGAAAATAGATTCTGCCGAGGTTATTCTCTTATTGCTGGTGTAAAATTGGTTCTGTCATGGAAGAATCGAGAAGTAAACAAACCAGATGGTGGATGCAGAGAAGGGGAAACTGGTTATGTACAATTTGTTAATGTTGTTAAAGTGTATCGGGATTTTTTTTAATGTAAACCTTGTTGTTTTGAGGAACATTTGGCGGGGCCTTTAGGACGTTGCGCTCTCATTCTGATATTAGACTTGTTCTGTCATGGACAAACAGAGGAATGTATAAACAAACTGGTGGAAAAAAGAAAAGGGAACACCCAGGAGGTGTTTTTTTCCTTCCCCAACTCTGTTGGGCCAAGGGGAGCTGTCGTGGTGTAAACGGCTAGACGCTCGCCTGCGGAACTGAAGGTCGTGGGTTCAGGGCCTGGCGGAGCCGAACTGTTCTCAGAAATGACCTCGGCTCCTAGTTGGCCCCATCTTAAATAGGTGCCAGGTTAAGTCCTAGGAAGTAAAGGCTGTTATGTTTACCACATCAAGATTGGTTAAAAAAGGTACATGTAACCCTATATGCCCAATACGCCTGAAAGGCGTGAGGAAAACAAGTTTTTTTTCAGTCCCAGAGTTGCACATCATCATCATCATAATTGTCTTATGTCCCACTTAGGTCGCGATCTATTCCTACATGTGGTCACCGGAATAACATCCTTTCCTGCCATTTCTGAAGCCAAATATCTAACGAATGGAGGATAGAGTCACACGCCAAACCCTCCTATTTTCTCACCCGGGCTTGAGACAGGCAGTGGTGTAGATAAGATTTTCACGGCAACTGCTTACAAAAAAAAAAAATAACCACAAGAGAAACTGGACTATAATGGCGATGAGATAATGATGCGCCTGGGTGCGACCAAAGGGTCTGGCCGGTTCACTACACTCAGAAGACAGGACAAGACGGACATGTAATCAAACTTCGACCGGCACCATTAGTATTGGTACTCTGCGCTGGCTGCTGAAGATGGGGATAGAGCGCATATAGGAATGCCCCGAGTGTTGTGATGGCAACTCTTGACTCAGCTTAAGGGGTCACTACACAGCATTAGCCACAACGAATACACCATGAGTAAGCTGTTTTAACAGAAGCAACATAAATAGTCCTTGTATCGAATATGGCAAGTGTTCAATAAGCGGCTAGATTACTTTCCTAGGCGTCAGGTGACAATACACGTTGTGTGTTAAAAAATAGCAATTGCAAATCATGCATGATGACTTGTTGGGACTGAAAGTGTTGGTATTGTTAAAATCATATCGACAGCACGTTAATATGAGGGGGCTTCAGGTGAACATAACGCTGCTCCTCTTTGGTGCATGTCAAATTTGGGCGGTCTTATTTAAACTACCCTAATGACGTCACCAACTTCGTCGGCATGGTAATGTCACGTGCTTAACACTCGTGGCTTACTTAACTATCATGTCATCCTTAACACTCTTGACATCCTTAAAAATAATATTGGCATGTTACAAGACAATGGCGCTCTTCTATGGCACTTTTAATGTTGTAATTTTAAGCCATCTCAAACTGTTTTACAGAAAAGCCTCTTCTCAAATCATTAGCGGGCTAGGTTAGGTTCTTTTTGTCCAGTAAAACTTGTTCGGTTAGTTCGCCGTTAGTCTCCCCCAAATAGAGTAGGTCACTTTTCATTCACAGGTTTGTTGGGCTGGTCGACTTTTCTGAAGGTTACGGGTGTGTCCCGCTCTGTTGTTTGGTTTCTGCGAAGTCTTGCGTCTACATTTTCATTCCGAGAAAGAGAATGCCTGTGACATACGTTGCAGCACTCTCAGGGATGGGGAGGGTGGTGTTAGACCCAGTTTGTCCATGTTTTTAGAGTGTTAAAAGCGATGGCGTACTGAAATATACAACACGCGATATCAACGGCATTGCCGAACACTCCCGTAACCGTGTGCGAAAGTTATGGAGCTCAGGGATTACCAATCAAAAGTGAGCTAGTGTGTATATGGGCGACGTCTGGAGAGACCAACATCGCGCTAACCAAGTTGTTCTTCCGCAGAAAGAATCGACGAATAAACAAAGCAGATGGTGTATACAGAGAAAGGGATATGTGTGTGTGTGTGTGAGTAATATATACAATTTATATCTATATATATACACACACATATATATATTTGTGTGTGTGTAGGATTCTTGTTTATGGGGGTGGGAAAAGGGGGGGGGGGCTAACATTGTAAAAGTAGGAAAGTAATGAATGAGTGTTATCTCCTTTCTGTGTTTCTAAACGGTGTTGGGCTGGTTGAGCGGTTAAAACGTTGGAACCCCCCCCCCCCCCCCACCCTTTCCCTTCCGTGAGGTGTTGGAGTTTCTCTATCGGGGGCAAAATTAAACATCCGAACCTGTACTAAAGTCTGTGGCGACAGAACTAGCCATGCGATCCTAAATCCTCAGGCTGACGATTTCCCCCCATCATATTTTCCCCATCTTTTTCTGCATATATTCCAAGAGTACTGAATGTATCACAAAAGTTCTGCATGCCGCAAAATGTTAAAGGCCTTTTTGAAATCGATGAATGCGTGGTGTAGATGGTTTTTGGTGCCAGCGATATCATTCTGATAATTGTCAAAATATTTTACGTCGAAATATATCAGTTGAAATATTGTTCAGCCTCCCATTTAGATTAGTTAAATAATACAGTTAGAAAATATAACGATAATGTTAAATCGTAAAGCCGACGGAGCAGAAATTGAGAGTGATGAAAACAGTTCTAACAAAGTGCAAACATTTAATAATTGGTAGCTGTGCAGAATAGAGGGAGTTGAATGCTATTATAGAATTACATAAACAGGAAGAGGCAGGGTCACCAGTGAAGAACTAATAATAATAGTAAACACGGTACCGGTAAAGATTTCAAAGAACGTCAAAAATGCAAATGGTTTGGTCATTGTATCAGAATGGAACAAAATCAGCCAGCATCTGGAGCTTACTACATGAGAATAACAGCCTTGAGAGCAAGAGGCGAGCAAAAGAGACACTAGGATACTCAGTGTGGCATTAACACAAGCTACGCAACTAGCAAAAGACAGAAAAACTACATATAACCCTTTTTTTGCGATGCTTTGCAGCATGAGCGCTAGGACAAAAGAAGAAGAAGAAGACATAATTGCAAGTGTAAGTGAAAGAGAACTGAACAAATTCCGTTCAATTAGGAGTTGAGAATTAATGCTGATGTTGGACAGAATATACTTTGAGACAGCCTGTCATATCTAGCTGGGATGACCTTGCACTGTAACCAACAAGATATGCGTGTGTGTGTGTATGTTTTGAGGAGACTTTAAAAAATCCTGGATAATGGAGTTAGAGAAGGTGGGGAAGGGGCAAACAAGAGGTAGGCACGCTTGTTAAGGGGATATTCGGAGTTAGAGGCTGAAGTGAGTAAGATTACAGCTTCTAGCTATGGTTTTAAACAAAAAAAAAAAAAAAATTGGAAGTCCCCAACAGAGATTCTGGGTAGAACCATCTTTAAGGAAGGCTCAAACATGGGCAACGAACCACCAGACATGGAGATCTATGATCTCTGCCCTATGAACCACCCTGGGTTCGAGAAGAAAAACTAACTCACTAATGGGGGTAGATGTCTCTTTGAGGGCTGGGGTGGGAGAGAAGACACCGAAGATGTAGGAATTTTCTAACTGTGGGTCTACATTGTTAAACGGTAAAAAATGTGCACCAGTTTATAAACATGTATTCTGTCGTTCCAGAGTCATTGATTGGATGCATGGATTGCAGTGTGTGGCCGGTCTTCTGGTCCTGACCATCATTGCCAGTGCCATGTACCGATCGGCCAACCTCTACCACCCTCGCAGAAAGGTCATTCTTCATTTAAAAAGTCAGAAAAAGAACAGAAGAGATAGAGAAGCGGAGAAGCCTCCATACTTAGACTTCAGTGCTTTGAGGATGAGGTCGCTGAGAGCATTGCTGGTGATTTCTGCTGTCATAGGTTTTGGAATCCATGTTCCCTTTGTCCTTCTGGTGAGTCAGCGATTTTTGTTTTTTTTTTTAGCATTAATATTAAATTGTGACCATTATTGCTTGCATACTTGTAGTAAGCAAATGATTCTTTTCCACGCCTTTAGGCGAATTGGACATATAAGGCTAGAGGTATATTTGGTAATAGTAACATTGGTCTCCCCACGAACCGTTCATATACACACTAGTTCACTTCTAATTGGTATACCTTCAGCCTAGCTTACTTCTGATTGGTTGACCTTGAGCCACCCTATCTTGGCACAAGGTCAAGGGGGGTGTTTCCCAATGCCGCTGATATCACGTCTTCTAACTTTCAGCATTCCAGCCCTTATAACACTACAAAAACATCAACAAACTGGGTCTAACACAAACCCCTTTAGAGAGTGATGAAACCTATGGCACAGACATTCTCTTTCTTGGAATTTAAAAAAAAGGCTAGACATCCCACCAAAGCAAACAGCAGAGCGGCACACCCATTTTGTCTAGCAGGTTAGACCAGTCCAAGACAGTTATAAATGGAACACGAGCTACTTTCTGTGGGGAGACTAAAGTTTGTTTGACTGACTGATGTATTTTATAGACCACCTGGCACTTGGTGGGTGTTATGGCCAGCATAAGGTTACAATGGCTTTGGTAACATACACTCCCCTTTCTCTTTCCCATGCATGAAAACCTTTATAAAAAGGAGATTAATCAAATGATTGCACACTAAGGAAACAGTATATCTACTGTGTTATGTTAGTGAGATTGTCTAATTATTCATTGTACAGTTTCTATCATAATCACATGCCAAATCAAAGCCAAATGTGGAACAATACAAATTATAAGATTGTCTAATTATTCATTGTACAGTTTCTATCATAATCACATGCCAAATCAAAGCCAAATGTGGAACAATACAAATTATAAGATTGTCTAATTATTCATTGTAGTTTCTATCATAATCACATGCCAAATCAAAGCCAAATGTCAAACAATACAAATTATAAGATTGTCTAATTATTCATTGTACAGTTTCTATCATAAACACATGCCAAATCAAAGCCAAATGTCAAACAATACAAATTATAAGATTGTCTAATTATTCATTGTACAGTTTCTATCATAATCACATGCCAAATCAAAGCCAAATGTCACATGCCAATTATCAAGATTGCTAATTATCATTGTAAAGTCTAATTTTCTATCATAATCACATATGCAAATCAAAGCCAAATGTATAAAGATTAAAATTATCTAATTGTTAATTATATTGTACAGTTTCTATAATAATCACATGCCAAATCAAAGCCAAAAATGTGGAACAATTCAAATTATAAGATTGTCTAATTATTCATTGTACAGTTTCTATCATAATCACATGCCAAATCAAAGCCAAATGTCAAACAATACAAATTATAAGATTGTCTAATTATTCATTGTACAGTTTCTATCATAATCACATGCCAAATCAAAGCCAAATGTGGAACAATACAAATTATAAGATTGTCTAATTATTCATTGTACAGTTTCTATCATAATCACATGCCAAATCAAAGCCAAATGTCAAACAATACAAATTATAAGATTGTCTAATTATTCATAGAAAAAAAAAAATTGTCCTAATTATTCAAATAATACACAGTTTCTATCACAATCACAAATATATAAGATATGTCGAATTATTCCTTGTAAATCACATGCAAATCAAAAATGCCAAATCAAAGCCATTGTACAAATGCCAAATCAAACAAACACAATAAATTATAAGATTGTCTAATTATTCATTGTAAGTTTCTATCATAATCACATGCCAATCAAAGTAGATGTGGAACAATACAAATTACAGTTTCTATCATAATCACATGCCAAATCAAAGCCAAATGTGGAACAATACAAATTATAAGCTTTTCTAATTACTCATTGTACAGTTTCTATCATAATCGTGATATATTCACATCCCAAATCAAAGCAAAATGTGGAACAATACAAACTATATTATAATCATATAAATAATTACAAGATGTATAAATATATTAATGATCCTCAAGTACTGTGGTTTGTTCCCTGCAGTGGACAGGGAAAATCAGTTCTCGTGGTTTTCTGACAATGGTACGAGAGTCGCACCATGGAAGAGATTGGGGCCTCACCATCTAATATTCCCAAAGAAAGCAGTGGTACACTACAGTCAACCTTCATTGTGGAAATGGCACAGTTTAAAAATATAAGTTTAAAACAAATACATACTGTGAGAACTCAGCTTAACACTATGTATTTCAAATAAAACCCTGAGGGCTGAACAATTGTTGAAAAATTACTACTACTCGCTATGGGACAGCCTGTATTTATCAGCATTCGGTTTTCTTCTTATCATATTGTCTGTGGCTCAGTCATTAGGATGCACTCTGTAATACCTTCATGTCGGGTTCAATCCCAGCTGTAGGCAATTAGGTAGCAGGCGGTGTTACATTGGTTTCGGCAGTGGTATAGAAAATTGACTGTTTAGAAAGAAATGGCAAACTACTAAACGTAAATTTATCTACAAAAACGACAACAGAAAGAACATGCTGCAGTTGGTTCTGCATCATCTAAAATCTGTTTTATTTTAGAATTGATTTCTAAACCTTGATTGCACATAGTACTACTGTCTACTCATGCCTGGTTTTTATACTTCATCTTGTCTATTTCTGTCTTTGCCACCCTCTTTATTCTCTACTGTTCTACACCCATTACTGTTGCCAGTAGATTATCTCATTTGTTGTGACCAAAATATCTCGACCTTATTATCATTTCTGTCCACAGCATTTCCTCTGTATTGATTTGCTCTAGAATAAGACTTCCTTATTTGTCGTTGTTTTTCATTCAAGGAACTCGTTCAAGCCTTCTGAAGACCTTCATTTTAAAGAGCTTGAACTGATTTTTTTTTTGTTTTTTGTCCATCCTATTATAGTCAAGGCTGTTCTCGTAATTGCTCCACTGTTTTAGTAATTACGTTTATAAATTGTGTGATAAACACTTTTTGTTTTTTCCACATTAGAAACCTTCGTCACTTGATTAGATACACTGAATAAAGAAATCTAGCAGGGTGGCAAAAGGTCAAAGCTTGAGTAAAGTCAGCCCTACTGTGTGGCACAGAAACCTGGACAATAAACAAGCCGTTAGAAAGTCGAACTGAAGCCCTGGAGATTGGAATGTGCCAACAAATAGGTTCTGTTTCATGGAAATGAAATAGATGGTTTGGGGGTAATAAGAACAAAAACAGAGAGTTGTTCACAAAAATAAGAGTACGGTGTTAGACTTCCCTTTGCCGGAGAGGAGTGGCCAGGGGATCTGGTCGACGCTCGGAACTCAAGGGAAAGGTGAGACGGGATTATAGTCATACTGTTACTCATCTCGCCTGCGGATCAGAAGGTCATGGGTTTGGATCCTGACAAGAGCCAGACTTTTTTCAAAAATGACCTTGGCTCCCAGGTCGACCCAGCCTTGAGTGGGTATTATGTGTAGTCCTGGGAAGTAAAGACGGCCGGTGTAATGCTGACCCACTAATAGCCGTTGGTCTATAAAATATAGGTCTAACCCTATATGCCCAATACACCTGAAAGGCGTGGAAAAGGGTCCTTGACTTTTACTTGTTCATTGGCTTTACTATTACTGATGCCACCGGAACTCTGTGCTTGCTCCTGAAGATGGGAGCGGAGCGCTTGAGGGAATGTCCAGAGTGGTGTTTTGTTGAAATTTAATCCAACATTCAACGTTTAAACCCACTCTTCTAAAGGGGAGGAACAGCTGGCTGAGTCGTTGCAGTCCTGAGATCTCATGCAGGAGACCCGAATTCGGTCCTTGTTGAGATGTGGAGATATTTTGCTATCTTAAAAAAAAAAACATGAAAATCTCACCCTGTGCAGTTTGTGGGGACTGCATATGTTATGTTGCCTTAAATCCCCAGGCTCGTATTGCCCCCCCCCCCCCATTTCCCCCACTCTTTTCCTGCCTCCATATAGTGCCCTTAAAGGGGTATACACATACAGCAACGAGTGTTATCATCATCATTATCATCAAGTGCTTTGCCGACTGGCATGGGCGATCATGCCTCTCCACAATCTGCGATCTGCAACTGGGTGTATTAGTTCGTGTGTTGACACCCCTACATGCAATGACAAAAGACTGTAAAGAATTTTCTCACGCTGTCTTCCTTTCTCTCTCTCTCTCTTTCTCTCTCTCTCTCTCTCTCTTTCTCTCTCTCTCTCTCTCTGTCTCTCTCTCCACAGATCTTGCCAGTGGTCACTACATGTTCCATTTCCCCTCTTCTGATAACATAATAAAAAAAATTATGACTGTCTCTTTCTGATGTTTGTGCTAAGTTGTCCTCGGGCATTCGCCTGTTTCAAAACATCTGGGTTGCTCTTCTTAGCTGTCCAAGAAATTCTCAAAACTGCAAAACTCCATGACGTGGCTATCGGCTTGTAAAAAGCGCCTTTATAACCTCTCCGGACTGCTGCTTTGTAGGGTGTGTCTCTTTAGACAAAGGCTAATGGGGTAAACCATAAACAAAAAGGCAGAAGGCAAGGGAAAACCACCGCTGTATTTTCCTTAGTAAATCATGCCTCTGCCAGATTGACCCCAAACTTGAGTGGGTACCGGGTGCAGTCCCGGGAAGTAGAGGCGGCTGGCATGATGCTGACCACATTACCCATGTTGTGCCGATTGGTCTATAAAATATAGGTCTAGCCCTATAAGCCCTATACGCCTAAAGGCGTGGACAAGGGTCCTTTACATTTTTTTTAACCACCATCATCATCATAACCACCATCATCATCATTACCACCATCATCATAACCACCATCATCATAATTATCATCATCATCAAAACTACCATCGTCATCATAACCACCATCGTCATCATAACCACCATCATCATCATAACCACCATCATCATAACCACCATCATCATCATAACCATCATCAGCATCATAACCATCATCTTCATCATTACCACCATCATCATAACCACCATCATCATAACCACCATCATCATCATAACCACCATCATCATCATAACCATCATTTTCATCATAACCACCATCATCATAACCAACATCATCATAACCACCATCATCATAACAACCACCATCATCATAACAACCACCATCATCATAACCACCATCTTTATCATAATCATTATTGTGTCCTCCTAATGAATGTCATTATCACCAACATTATCATCATTATCACCATTATCTTGTCATAATCAACATCATTATCATCATCATCATCATCACCACCACCACCACCATCATCATCATGTGTATGTTTTGTAGCAAAAGTAAAGGACCCTGTTCCCCGCCTTCAGACGTATTGGACATCTAAAGCTAGACCTATATTTATAGACCAGCTGGCACTCGGTGGGTGATGTGGTCAAAATCACGCCGGCTGCCTTAACTTCCCAGGAGTTTCACTGGTACCATTTTAAAACTGGGTCTACCTGGGAACCAGGGTCACTTTAAATAGATGTCTGGCTCCATCGAGACATGAACACACGATCTTTCAGTCCGCTGGCAAGTGTCTGGTTCTACACCCTGGTGGCTCCAAAGTTTTGTAGTTCTGATTCTCATTTGTCAGTAGATTCAACCAATGGGGGGGGGGGGGGCTGCGTGGTCTTGAGGCATAGCATCCGCCTCGAGTGCTGGAGGTCTCGGATTCAGGCCCCAGTGAAGGCTGGGATTTTTTTCATGTTGACTTCTAGTAATTTCTCCTGGTCTCTGGGTAGTAAGATAAGACGCCCGTGTGTAGTGTTACGCACATAAAAAATCCCTTGCCAGTTGGAAATTGAAATATAGTAGCCTAACGGCACTGCCTGAGCAAAATTTGGAGAAAAAATCTACTCAAAGTATTTCAGCATCTTCGCCGGTGCTACGGAGTTCGTGCACTGTGCTGAGATTTTTCAGACTCGGGCTTGAGTCAAAAGTAGAATGGATTACTTATAGATTACTACCCTTGTGCCATGATGTTTGTCCATCGTCTAAACCAGAATCAACCAATCAATCAACAGGTCAGGACAGCCCAGAAGAACAATGAAGAACCTACTCGTTTGTTTCTGCTGAATGTCTACCTCGGTTTGGGTTTTGTTGTTGGCTGTTTCAGCCAAGGCTACATCACCATTAAAAACAGCAGTGAATGTTACATTTCCAGGTAAGTGGTGCATTGTAAGGCCATCGTTACCTTTTTGTTTGCATTCACCAGCTGTAAACTCTGGCGTAAAGTTGTGGTTGTTCGTCCACCTCGAGACATTAGTATTGTCACAGAATCTGAATGTTATGTGCACATCCATTTTACAGATTTAACATATGTATGCAGACTGTTGGTTCCTTGCCTCTCATGCTAATGCTCTCCAATTTTGAAGGAGTTAGTCGACTCTAAAGACATGCTCACCAAGGGAGACAGTGGGTCCCATCTGGTTTTCCCCGCAGTGGGGTCCCAGAACCCACATTGAGACATAGTTACCTGATATTGCCTACTTTATATGAAAAGTGAATTGAGTTGAGAACCGACACCACAGCATAAAAAACATTCCCATAAGCGATGTGTCCAGAACTTCAACAGCCAGTACTGAGTTTTATTACTAATAGCCCCAGCTACAGTTTATCCTTTTTTTTTTTCAACATTAAGACTTTGATTTACCATCCCCACCCAGATCAGGGCTGTGACAGATAACTGAATAGATAGATAAAGGAAATCTCTTGACACATATGTACCCATGTGATTTCACTGTCGGCGTGAGGCAAAAATTTACATAAAATACACATTGTATTTATTTGTACAAAATTATCAATATAAACTTCAATATAGGAGTAGTAGTTTACAGAAATATATTGTAACACAATAAACCTAATCACTTTAAAATAATCTGTAATCTTCTTCTGTGTCTTTGGGGTTTTTTTTTTTTAAAAAGACAATGACGGATAACAGAAACTGACAAGTGACGGTTAATTCAAGTTTTTATGGACCATGTTTTCATTAAGTGATGTACTGTAGATGTTATCATCACGTAGCAGGTCCTTTGCAGAGCCTCGCTCTCATCACGGTCTGCCTGAAAGAAACTTGGTCTCTTGCCAGCTCTCTCGCCTCATGTACTTTCATATTCAGATAGTCACTTATATCTTGTGCCCATCTTCATGTTGGTCAGTCCATGCCCCTCCTTCCTGGTACCATGCCTTCTCCTATTATTTTTCCAGTCTGTCATGGCTCTTGATATGACCAAAATATTTCAGCTTCTGAGACAAGATGCTGTTTATTAGCCAATCTTCCTTGATGTTCAGATCTTTTGAAATGTCAGTATTTCTTATCTTTTTTGTCCAGGATATTTTGAAAATCTTTCTAAAGCATTTCAGTTCAAAAGCCCCTATTCCTTTTCTTAAGGACTGAAAGATAGTCCACGACTCACATCCATATGTTGCTACAGGGAAGATGCATGCTTTCAAAATTATAATTTTGATCTTCTTTGCTGGTGTTTAACCACAGACTTTAAATGATATTTAATCTTTGCATTGCTATGGCCGTCCTCCTTTTGATTTCTGTCAGACAGTCTCCATTGCTATTTCTTAGAGAGCCTTGATATTAAAAGTTTGTGATATTTTCAATTTCTTTATCATTTATAGTTTTTTTTTTTTTTTTTTTGGGTGACAGCCAGTTTTGTGTGTGGACATTATTTCTGTTGTCTTAAAATTCAAGAATAGGTTTTTAGTCTTTACTGTCCATGTTACTTTCACATAGCTAGTTCAGCTTTGCATTATTTTAACTCATTGGTTGCAGACATTGTAATCATTAAATGCAAATGATAGCCAGTGTCAAAATAATAGCTGCCTGTGGATGGACTGAAGGAGTTAATTTTAATGCTTATCTTGCTTTCCCACTGAGTTTGGGGTGTCGACTAGATCCTCTTCTTCTTATTCTTTTGTTTACCTGTAAAAAGTTGTCTATATCAGCAAGTCTGCATCTGTGGCTTAGGAGTTGTGATGGAACTTTGTAATGCTGGGGTGTCGGGTACGACCCCAGCTGTGGACAGTGTGTCTTGCAGTGGTTTCAGCAGTGGTACTGACTATACAATAAGCATTGGCAAACTACTGAAAGTAACCACAACAGACAAAAAGTGCTGGGGTTGGTTCTGGAGCGTCCTATAAAGGATGCACAGCCAACTTAACTAACATCAGCAATTTTGTCTCTCTTATAAATTTCTTTGTTGTTTTTAGGTCGTTCAGTGGTTCTAGCAAGTATGTTCCACTTTTGTTCTTTCTAGCCAAAATGTTTGCATTAAAGGGTCAAATTCTCTGCAGTCCTGGAGTATCTGTTCAGCTGTCTGGGGCACCTTTCCACTGCTCCATATGGCTTACGCATATCTTGAATTTTGTGTACAGTAGATTCTCTGATCGTTTCCCTTTGAAAGAGTAAATTAACATAAAATATAGCTAAACAAGATGACCAAGCAGGCCGACTGGAGATTATTTTGCTGCTCAGAAAAACAGAAGGAAGTATATTGAGAGGTGGAAAGACAAAAACTAAACCCATACTAAGCTATATCAAGAGACAACAGAGGAATGGTTCATACATGTATAAAGACTACCACTAGATAGTACGCCACAGAGAGTCCTGTCACTTAGAAACAATGGAAGCAGAGCTAGAGGTTGACCACGCAAGCAGTGGATAGATAGAATATGTGAAGCAGTAGATACCAGCATCTACATAGCACATGCCAAGGCCCGCAAATGACACCTTTTCAAAACCTGTTGCTGAAAGGCAGAACGGGAGAAGAAGAAGAAGAAGAAAGAAACTAAAAGGCCATTTTTACATCATTGATACATTGGGCACATAATAAGTAAAAGACCCATTTAAACACTTTCAGGTTTATTGGGCATATAGGGCTAAACCTATATTTTTTTTAGACCAGTCAGCACTAGATGTGATGATGTGGTCAGAGCATGTCCTTTCTTTACATGGTACCCATTTAAGTCTGGGTCAAGGGTCAACCTAGCTGACAAGGTCTTTTTTTTTTAAAGAAAAACAAAAGGTCCAGCTTTATTAGAACCAGAACCCACTACCTTCTAGTCTGATTCGATGGGGATTCAAATCCAAAACCTTTGGCTTGGCAGGCAATGGTTCAGCTGTTGAGCTACTGCAGTTTTTCATACTGAGAGGGTGACCATTCTGACAATTGGCATCGATAATAACATTGTCCCTCGGAATCTCTATGCAGGCTCTGTCCCATTGATAAGACTCCATCGTTTCTACATGAAAAGTTTGACAAGGAGGTCAAAAGATCTCAGTCAAAAACCACCAACAGATTATGAAGGTTTCACACTATAACACTAAAAAAAAACAAAAGTCTTAGTGCTGATGGCACACTAACAGGGCAAGCTCACATACATCATATTAACTTCAAAGAAGTTATATTTCGGGCACCAAAATGGCCACACCAGCCTGGTGTCATCTGCAGTCCCGTGCCCGTAAGGATGTATTGCGAGCCTTGTATGATGATGATGTGGAGAAGTATTTGTGGAGATCAAGAAGTACTAGTTGGCAAAAGAATGATAATGAAATGTTAAACAGGAGCAAGATTTTGATCCCCCTTTTTCTTAAATCAATTTATCTTTGTTATGAAAATCTCAGAATACCATTAACCGTGAAAAAAAAAATGCTGACATCTTAACTCTTTGAGTCCCAAGGAACGCATCATACGTTCATAGATTCCTACCTAGATGCCCAATAAACGCATGATGCGCCCATTTAATGTCTCTCTTGGGCCTGTGATGCTAAACCCCCTGGGACTCAAAGAGTTAAAAGATCCAAACATCAAGTAAATTTGCTGATTAACAGCATCTTGACTTTGAAACTGAAATATTATGGCCATGTCAAGTGCTGATGGTTGATTGAAAAAAGAATAACAGATGGCATGATACAAGGAAAGAGGGGCAGCAGCTGACCAGCACAGATATGGGCACAGGATATAAGCAATACCTTGGGTAGGAAGGTGAGGCAGGAGAGCTGGCAATAAAACGAGTTTATTTCATGCAGACTGTGATGAGAGTGACATTCTGCAAAGGGCCTGCTACATGATGATGATGATGATTATCAAAATTAAAAGATGTCTAAATTTTAAAGAATTGACTTCATTGCACCAGGTTGTCCCATTTGGCTTGGTCTGATGCTACGGAACTGCTGGTCATCTGCCGAGAGGTTCACTTAGCACAACACATTAATTCCATAGCTTCAGGAATGACGGCCAAAAGTCTCTGAAACAAAGGGAATTTTTCTTCTTCTTCTTCTTCTTCTTCGCGTTCACTGGCTGTAAACTCTGGCGTAAAGTTCTAATTGGTTATCCTCCTCTGGATTTAGGTCTTGTTGTAGACACTGAATGTTGGGTGCACATCCCTTTAACAGATCTGACTTAATTGTATGCAGATTGTTGGTTCCTTGCCTCTCAGGCAGATGCACTCGGCCTTCAGAGGAAGCCCGCAATTAGTCGACTCTTACGACATGCTAGTTGGGGAGGCAGTGGGTCTATTCTTGTTTTCTTTATGATGAAACCCCAGAACCCATATGGGGAACTCCCAATTATTTGATCAGAAACACTTTCTCATGTTGTCATCTACAATTATTTCTTGTGTTTTTTTTTCTTCACACAGATATAGATATTTAACTCTTTCAATACCAGCCTGTAAACACTATACCTCTTTCTGTCCTGATAAGTTTAGGATCAAGGTTAAATTAGAGTGGATCGACATCATTGCACCTGGTTTTATCCCATATGGCTTGGCCCCTTTCAACAGAATGGCTAGCCACCTGCCATGATTGTCGCAAAAAGTATGAACTCCATATCTCTGGCAATGATCCCCAAGGATCTCTTCTAAGTTCTGCTTGAAAGCAGTCAAGCCAGTTTGAGTATCAAGAAGCTGAAGTAACAGCAGTATGGGACTTAAAAAATTAACCATTAATTCTGACAGAATCAGTTAATATCTTCTTCTTTGTTTACCGGCTGAAAGCTCTGGTGGAAAGTCCTTGTTTTCATTCAGGTAGATTTGGCTTTGTGCCAGGATTTGAGTTCTGTGTGTACATCAGTTTTACTGGCTTATTTGTGTGAAGTCAGTTGTTCCTTGTAGTTCATGCAGATGCACCCGACTTCAAAGGAAGTCGACTCCTAGGACATTCTTTTTGGGGAGACAGTGTTTCTATACTTGTTTTCCCCACAATGAGAGTCCCGACACCCACATGGAAAAGTTAATATAACAACAGTCTTTGATGGAAGACAATTAAAGAAGTGTGCTGTCTTCAGACAAACAAATTCTTCTTCCGTTTCTGCGTTTGTTCTTTAATTGGTAGTTAGAGCATAGTTTACAGCTAGATTGCAATAACTCCATTGTTTTGGTCCAACACATCCAATTTCCTCACACATGCACAGCTAAATTTTGTAATGGCCCTTTGGGAGTGAGTGAACAGTGTAGATGTGTTAATAGATGTGTTAATAGATGTGTTAATAGATGTGTTAATAGATGTGTTAATAGATGTGTTAATAGAAGTGTTAATAGACCCAACAGTCTGAAGAGAATGGTGTATAGAGGAGTAACCAGGTTGTGCTATGATGTTGGTTCTCAACTCATAACTCATCAGTCTTACTAGTGACAGTGGGTCTTATCACTTTTCCCCCAAAGTGTCCCCCAAAGTGGGGTCCTAGAAGCCACACAAGGATTTTCTTTCCCTAAAATGGGGTCCTAGAAGCCACACAAGGATTTTCTTCCCCTAAAATGGGGTCCTAGAAGCCACACAAGGATTTTCTTCCCCTAAAATGGGGTCCTAGAAGCCACACAAGGATTTTCTTTCCCTAAAATGGGGTCCTAGAAGCCACACAAGGATTTTCTTTCCCTAAAATGGGGTCCTAGAAGCCACACAAGGATTTTCTTCCCTTAAAATGGGGTCCTAGAAGCCACACAAGGATTTTCTTCCCCTAAAATGGGTTCCTAGAAGCCACACAAGGATTTTTTTCCCCTAAAATGGGGTCCTAGAAGACTTTCTTCCCCTAAAATAGGGTCCTAGAAGCTACACAAGGATTTTCTTTCCCTAAATTCCAGCAGAAAGTTCTGGTTTTTACTTGTCCCTTTCTGGACTTGTGCCAGAACCAGAGTTTTGTGTGCACATCTGATTTACAGATCTGACTCATCTGTATGTGAACTGTTGGTTCCTTGCCATTCAGGCAGAGGCACTCTGACTTCGAAGGAAGCTCCCATCTGGTTGACTCTTACATCATACATTTGGGTAGGCAGTGTTTTTTATTCTTGTTTTCCCCACAATGGGACTTTGGAACCCACACAAGGATTGTTTTCCCTACAGTGGGACACCGGAACCCACAAGGGGAACTAACAAAATTACCATAGGGTGAGTTGCTTGTTACAGACATATTAAATTTTATTGGTATTTTATTTCAGACGTCACTTGTGCCAGACATCTGCCATTCTCTGTGGTCTGTTTACGTTGCTGCTCATCCTGGCAAGCGATGAAAGCTCACATGCCTTGTACGCTTGGGCTTTTGGCATCTGCTGTGGAAGCTATTATTACAGGTGAACTGTTGACATTTGCAGGAGAGAGAGAGAGAGTCTGTTGGTGTTAAGATGCTACTGTAACTAATAAAAGATCAAGGACACTAGGTTTATCAGACATATAGCTCTAGACGTATATTTTTTTTTTAGACCGATTGGCACTCAATGGGGGAGACATGGTCACCATCATGCTGCCAACTTTTAATTTGCAGGGCATTTCAAGGTGCCCATTTTAGGTTAGGTCTACAGTGGAGGCAAAGTCAGTTTTTAACAAATCTGCCTTGATTCTCAGATAAGCTTGTATGTGTTTGTGGGTGGGTTGGTCTGTGTGTGTGCACGTGTGTGTTTTTTTTTTTTTTTTTTTTCATTTACTTTTTAGCAAAGAAAATTTGACCTTAAGTCTCCCCCCCCCCCCACCCCCCAAAAAGGCCTTTTTCTTAGCTTGAAGGCATATTTGGCATGTGCATATTGTGCAAGTCACATACTTTCTCGGTACTTATTGATACCTTAGATGATGTGGCCACTATATCAGTGGGCCACATTAACTTCTTTGAAAATGTTTTTTTTACATATCTTAGGATAGGTCAGCATAGAACATGTTCTCTTTTATTCGCTGATAAGTGCTTATCACATGACTATGACATGGTCATATTCAACTCAGACAGCTGCGCACGAAACGGCACAAACGGGTTTCACAGGACCGCTCCTGATAGTCAGTTTGTTATCAGTGCAATTCCTAGCAGAAGCAGGATTATATTTTACTGTGATAACAGCAGCATCATCCTAGCCTCATCAAAAACTAGAACCAGATAATTTTCACCCGTAAAACAAAGATCTTGGTATATAAAACATTGATAAGACCAATGAGGCACCTGGGTGTAACCAGAGGATCTGGCCGGCTCACTACAGTCAGAGGAATGGCAAGACGGACATATAACCAGATTGTGACTGGTACCATCAGTAGGTATGGAAATGCCCCGAGGGCTGTGGTGTCAATTCTTGACTGAACTCAGCTCAACTGATAAGACCAACCGTTCTATTTGGCTCTGAAACCTGGAATACAACTTGAAGCTTTTTTACAGACTTTTCAGACCAGAGACTTGTGATAAATTTTCAGACTCAGTCATAATCTGTTTAAATCACCACTAATTAGTAAATGAGGACTAATAGATTGCAGTGATAGGTAGGTAAGTAGTTAGGTAGTTCGACACGCCTACACTGCAATAACCTTACAGTTGAATGGGGTTTTCGGGACCTCTCCACATGTGATCCTCATCTGCCTGGTGGCACTTTGTGTCACCGGGTGTTTATCGCTTCATGTGAAGTCCTGGTGGGGTACAATTTACTTAACTTACTTGGTAGGTAGTTTGTTCCCTTCAAGATTAACACCTTAAGGATGAGAATCAAACAGTTGTAAATCCCAGAAGCCACATAATAGTTATATTGAAACCTTATGACTATGTAGTAATCTGAAGTCTGGACCGGGCAGAGAAGGTAAGTTACAGTGATACGGGCATAAAGAGAGAATGACATATAACAGAGAGACAACAAAAACTGCATACACAAAAGAGTTGAATGGGAGGATTGATCAGCCCCCAACAGCACTTAGAAATTCTGAGGAGGAGATATTAACACTCATCATCATCATGTAGCAGGACCTTTGCAGAACGTCGCTCTCATCACAGTCTGCCTGAAAGAAACTCGGTCTCTCGCCAGCTCTCCCTCCTCCTGTACTTTCATACTCAAGGAGTCACTTTTATCCTGTGCCCATCTTTGTGTTAGTGGGCCCTGCCCTCCTTCCTGGTACTATGCCTTCATCTATAATTGTTTCCAATCCGGATATTAACACTGATGGATTTTAATAAGTCTTGTGATATGTCTTTCCCTGGAAGGCAGAAACCAGTTGTGGGGCAAAGAAATGAACATATACCAGCCAACTCCTGGGTACAGTGAACATGTAGACACTGAGAGAGCTGCTGCATGGGAGGACGAGCTCAAATGGGTTGGACCATGGTGCTAGGTTGATGATAATGACAACATTGCTCATTTTAGAGATCTTCATCCCACGCTGGACATGATTGACAGGTTGATAATAAGGACACAATGAAACAATTAACAGTATTTGCATAATGTAAATTAGAGTATGTTACTAATGTGAGATCTCATTTTGCAGTTTGAAAACATATACGTATGAGCTTGTGAAGACAAAACTGATGGAAAGAGCTTGGAGTTTTCTGTGTGCATCAAATGGCTTCCCTATTTTATTTGGAGCACCAACTGCTTGTAAGTTTTCTTTCCTTATTTATTAACTTGCTTTCTCCTTTAAGCACCAGGGCCCCTTTCTTGAGGGAAGACAGACCCACATCCCTAACAAGCAAGTCATGCAAGGCGATTATTTAGGGGCATTTCATTCCCAAAACAAAAGGAGTGCATCTACCTGGGAGGTTAGGAACCAACAGTCTGCATATAAATAAATCTAGATCTGAAAACTCGATGTGCACGCAAAACTCAAAGAGTATGACCAATGACCTGAAAAAATGAACAACCGGAACTTTTCACTGGAATTTATAGCTGGTGAGTGCAAAGGAGAAGAGTTGGTGCTTTTTTTTTTTAGCAGACCACAAACGACATCATGGGATAGTCCAGTATTTTAGAGGGTAGTAAGAGCGGGTTTTCCATGTTTTCTGGGCTTTAGCATGTTTCTTCCAAGGCCAAGGTTTTTGCGTGTAAACCTAACTCTAACCCTAACCCTAACTTAACCAAAACTACACACTTAATCTACCACCCCCTGAAATATTTGAAAGATTAACTCTTTCGATATGAAGCAGTTCATCATAAATTTATTGGTTAATGTAAAGGCAGTACACATTTCTAACTCTCTTCTGTCAGACACTTAATAAGTTAACTCCTTGCATTCGAATAAGTCTTTCTTCCTCAAATTTTATGATTTTAATATCTTTGGACTGAAATATTGACAAATTTGAAGTATAACTTTTTATATAGGTAGAGTTAAAGTAAAAGTTAAGGCTGGCACCAACAGAGTTTACTCTTTGAAACTTAGACATGCTACTTTAACTCATTTAATCAAAATAATTTGTTACTTCCACTAACAGATGTTTGAGTCTGAGAGAATTACCATAATAATACAATGTGGCAACAACAAAAAAAGTTGAATTAACAACTAGGGAAAGTGAGTTAAAATAACAACTGCATGGGGCATAGGGAGATAAGAAAGGGCTGTCATATAAATAGAAATCAACTAATGCATGATGTGTTGCTTTGTTCTGAAAGAGTTAAGCCTCAAAATCCAATCATGAACAGGAAAGCTGAGATTATGGGAAGAACCAGACAAACTCCATCAAGTCCAAGAATGAGAAAAGGCAGAATAGGAAACACAGAAAACCTGTCAACCTAACTAGAAAGACCTTTCTCTGGAACCCCCAGGGCAAATAAATTAAAGAGAGACTGAAAAATGAAGGAAGGAGGCTGAAGAAAATAAAACATGCTCCGGATTCCCTATCAGCTGACAATGAACAGCTGGTGAATACAAGGAGAGAGGCAGAGGGGTTAAGACAAAAAAAAACATGGAACCAATCTTTTTCAAATTTCTTTGGAATGGCATGCTAGGAAGAATGAATAAAACAAGCAGTATCAATCGTAAGATGTGAACATCCTTGTTGCCATGCATCTTCTTGAATCTAGTTTTGTCGCCCAGCTAGCTAGTTGAGTGCATAGCATGACACTGTGAGCTGTAAATAAGGGACAGTGATGGACATTTTGTATGGTTTTCCTTGGCTCAGGAATGGAACAGCTATAGGGTGACCAGTTATGAAGTCTAACTGCGTTGACCTAATTATCTGATTCTAGAGTCTTTGAAAACCAGGAAACTAGGGTCCAGTTTAGTGAATATGATTTCAACGCCAGCAGTTTGTGTCCAGATACAGATTACAGTGATGGGAAAATGTAGGAACGACAACAGAGTCTGTGTAGATGTGATGGATCACCAGAACTGCCAGAAGAGGTACTTCTCAGTCACACTGAAAAGTTCAAGGTGGAAACGTTGCTTCCTACTCTGGAAACTAATTTTTGAAATGTTGACATGTGCAGAAGCTTATTCACGTATTGTAAAACCATTGCTTCTGGTGAACTAGAGAAAAAGGTGTGAACATCTGGCTAATATGTATCACATTTAACTTCTCGTCTTTTTAGGACGAAATTTTTCGTTATTTGAAGCCCTACTCTGGCTCTTGCCAGGGGCTGCAATATAGCCTGGCCATAAATATGGCCTAAAGGCTGAACGTGGTTTCTGGGACCTCTCCACGGTGATCCTCACCCTCATGGTGGCACATTGTGTCTTTGGGTGTTTATCACTTGTGTGATGTCCTGGTGGGGTAGAAAGTCAGTTGGTCAATATGTATAACAAATAACTTAATTATAATGACCTTTTAAATGCGGGTGGAGAATCTTGGGCACTACATGGGTCTCAACGAACATTTTGAGGCTCTCCCTGCAGACAAATAATTTTTGACAGTTTGAAATCTATTTCCCCGAATGTTGAAAAAAAACTGCACCCAAAGTGTCAATGCAAATAATGGTAACCAAATGTACAGGAGAACATTCTTTTTCAAGAATAAAACTGTTTTTTTTTTCAACTATGCTTCGAAGCAAAATGAGATAGCATTGCTTGAACTCGCTTTCACTCAAGTGCATGGAAAATGACATCATGAAGACCATTTACATTTTCTTCAAACCAATAACAAAGCAGTTCTGTGGAAAAAAATATGGCTAATGCTTGTTATATTAAGAAGTTAGTAGTAACTTCATATTGTGCCATGTAATCTATGTTTATGTTTAACACCAGTTCTGTTGAAGTGCCAGTAAAATAAATGTGTGGTTAATACAATCGACCATTTACATTTCATTCCTGTGAGTGATTGTCTTAGGGGCCCCAGCACCACTTGTTTTTCCCGGAAGCCCGTAATGCTGTTAAAATGGCCACGGTATGGCTTGGAATATATGAAGGTCCAACACTTCATACCCCAACAGGCCAGCACCTTTATTGTAGGCCGAGAATAAGTAGATTCATTGTGGAGATATTAAGACAAAGACTGCAACAGACAAAGACAGGACATCTTTCTTTTCTAGTTAAAAATTTTTGGCATCTGGCATAGCCAACACAGTATGTAATGCCAAAATACCTAGTTCAATTCCAGCTACAGATAATTTGGCAGCAGACTGCTTTGTGTTGATTGTTAACAATGATATCAAAATCCAACTGTTCATATGCAAACTGATGCCTGCTGTTAATCACACGTTGTGGAGATGCATATTTGCCTGCAGTCAGCATGGCACTTGATGGTAGTGATAAAGAGGGTGAAACACTTCAGTTTAAGATTTAAATTATTCTAAAGGAACTTTTTGGTAAAATATCTTTAACTAAAGTATTAAACACTTCTTTTAATATATTTTACTACTTTCTTTTCCAGCATATTTGAACTCTGCCTATGAATCACACGTAGCAGGGTATATTTTTGCTGGTGTGGCCATGATACTGGGAGGACTTCTGTTTTACGTCATGCCCATATTTGAACGTCATCCATCTAATAATGAGATACTTCAGAAGCATAGCAGCTGCCTATTCAACCCAGCTATGACAGAAGCTGCCGCTCTTCTTGATATTGATTTCTCAGAAGGAGCTTTGAGTGGGAAGAACCATCAGGTAGCTAATAATGGACACACGCCATTGAAAAACAGCAAACACAGCAGCAGTAGTAGTTCCAATGGCAAAGGAGATGGTGGTGTCCGTGTCCAGCTGCAGTGTTTTGTCCAGCACAAAGACCGTGACAAGCCAAAACAAGCTGTCCTCACCAAAATCGCTGAAGAAAAGGATGGCTTTCGAAGTAACGGCTCTCCGGGAGATTGCTGCAAAAGAGGAGGTCCTGGCTGCGGTTTAGCCAATCAAACTGTTGAGCTTAGTGTTACTAAAGCAGATTATTCAGAACATACTGCTGAAGGTCCCTCGGAAAATATTTTCTGCAACCATGCTGAAAAATCTGGCAGAGATGCTGGCGGTGCAACTGGGTATGAAAAGCTGGAAAATAAAAAGAGTAAGAAGAATGATGTGAGGATAGAATTGTTCGATCCACCTAGTCAGGAAAAGGAGTCCACGGCCACAGTGTCTTATGACAGTGACTTGTATATCAATCTCTGTGAGGCCCAGGTGTGAGTAACAGTTAAGGCAGTTGTGCCTTATAAATCTCATCTATCTGAAAGAAATATAAATACTGTATGAATTGTTATGCTTTTTTATTTTTTTTTTGTTTTAATGTGTGAGGATAATGTAACATATTTTATTATTCCACATATGTAAATAATGTTACACTTTACTGTTTAAACTTACATGCTGATTGGTTAACTATTTTTGGAAATCAATTTAGTAAATAAAGATCAGCCAGATATTGGGTTCGAAAGAAAAATAAAAGCTACAATAATTGTATCTTCTTTACGTCCTCTTTTACCGCTTCGCGTGTTGAGGGAGATATAAGGTCCTGCTTCGTGCTTTTCTGGCTGCTTCGACCAAAGACACATCGTGGTACTGTATAGTTTCTCTGATGCTATTCTTCCATCTTGTTCTTGGTCTCCCTCTTGCTCTACATCCCTCTCCTCTTTTGGTATATGCCTTGAATGGTATAGCATCAGAAGGCATTCTCTCCAAGTGGGCAAACCATTTGATTTGCTGTCTTTCTATGTAATTTAGAATTGGTTTTTTTGCCGACTGTATCTCGTATGAACTCATTCCTGATTTGATCTCTTCTGGTCACTCCTACAGCCTTTCTCAGGGTAACTGTATCTGCAGGGTAAAAATGTATGTTCTTCTTCTTCTTCTTCTTTTGTCATCTTACAGTTGCCAGGTTGTAGCCCAGTGTCGTGGTTTACAGTATTTGTCTTGCACTTCCTGGGTGGCTTGGGTGATAGATTTATTCATCTTTTTGCAGGTTTCAGCTACACCATCTGTCCATGTTTTTCTTGGTCTTCCCCTTATCTTCCTCCAAGATGTTCTGCTGTAAATAAAAAAAAATCTCATATGCAGTTTGGTCTGTCTGCATTCTCACAAGATGTCCGAACCATTTCATTCTTTTTCTGAGAATATAATGCAGACGCAGTCTTATTCCAACTGTCTCTCTAATGAATAAATGTAGGTTTCAGCTACACCATCTGTCCATATTTTTCTTGGTCTTCCCCTTATCTTCCTCCAAGATGTTCTGCTGTAAATTTAAAAAAAATCTCATATACAGTTTGGTCTGGCTGCGTTCTCACAAGATGTCCGAACCATTTCATTCTTTTTCTGACAATATAATGCAGACGCAGTCTTATTCCAACTGTCTCTCTAATGAATAAATGTAAACCAGAGTGGAATAGTCCATTTAATGTGATAAATATTTATTTTAATTATGTTTGTACTGGCGCGATGCTGACACACACCCATCTTGTGCCGATTGGTCTATACAAATGTAGGTCTAGCCCTATATGCCCTGTACATCTAAAGGTGTGGAAAAGGGTCCTTTACTTTACTTTTTACTATGTTTATGCTACAGCAGGTAACGTTGATGTTACCTGCCCTAGTGGGCTGCAGGTTATTTCTAACCATAGGGAGCCTGAATATGAGTGTTTTATCAAATTTAAAAGGGTTTCTCAGATTTATTCCTGTTGGTTTCACATCAGAAAAGTGGTCCTTTGAGTCACAGGGTGTCAGACCTGACAAAATTGGGGGGGGGGGGGGGGGGGGGGGGGGGGGTAGTTTTTTTTTTTTTTTTACCCTTTTGCGCTGAGCAGCTGCAAAACCAACATTTCCAGTTGGCTTCAATTCCCCGTAAATTTCACTTTTCTGACTAGTGAACTGTCTGTTTCATTCTGTTGTCTTATTTCCTACCTCTGCAAACATTTACAAGGTCGGGATATGAATATATTTACTAAAAATAGCGTTTGGGGTATTTCCCTATTAGCTAAATAGTTTTCTTAAAGTCAAGTTGATGTTAGATGTTCCCTTAATCCTCAGTGGCAGAGGTCACAGGGTCACAGCATGAGTCACTGGATACATGTATTGTTTTTGTTTTAGTCTCTGGGCATATTTTTTCATTTAGTGCTGCATCCTTTTCATGTTTATATTGAAAATTTATATAAATACATGTTAAAGAAATTTTTTAAAGTAAAGGAGACTTCTTCCATGCCCTTCAGGCATATAGGGCTAGACCTATTACTTATTTATACCTTCATTTAGCACTCAGTGGATGATATGGTCAGCATCACGCCGGCCACCTTTACTTCCCAGAACTTTTGCATGCTACTTTAAGGCTTGGTCGACTTGGGGCCCCGGTCATTGTTTCTTTCAGTCTAGCTCCTTTCAGGTTTGAACCCATGACCTTTGGATCCGCAGGTGGGGATCTGGCTACTACACCACAGCAGCTCCCAGTTTTATTAATGACCCATGTAAAATGGGTTTGTTTGGTTTTTTTAAAGGGGTTTTCTGGAATTCCAGCGGGGTCGTGACCCATTTTTTTTCCAGTATTCCTGGGGCAGAAGAGTTAAAATTAAAATGACAGTTTAGTTGTTGGAATCTCATTGTTACACACACATGTCTGAATATCTGGAGGCTGCAGAAGTGTGGTTTTTGAGACTGGAGTATCACATCTGTGGCCTACAGAAAGTTAATGACAGTAAAACAGTATAAATGACAGTAAAACCTTGTTAATGATAGTAAAACATAATTATTGACAATAACACATTATTAGTCACAGTAAAACATAATTAATGACAGTTGAGGTGAGTCAAGAATTGACATCACAGCACTCAGGGCATTCCTTTATAAGCTGCATCCCCATCTTCAGCAGCCAGTGCAGAGTTCCAACACTAATGGTACCAGTCGCAATCTGGTTATATGTCCATCTTGTTTCTCTGAGTGTAGTGACCCAGCCAGACTCTCTGGTCACACCCATTTTTATCATTCTCTCCAGGTCATAATAATCTTGTTTCTTTACTGATTCCGTTGCTTGTTCTGAAAGGGCCCTGACCACATTTGCCTTGTCATGTATCCATTCACCACCCAGTGGTGCAGATCCAGCCAATCTGTCTGCCTGTTCATTACCCACCATGCCAGTGTGACCTGGAGAAAAGATCCAAAGTATGCTCATACCCGTGACCGTCCCAGTGAAGCATGCCACTCTGCTTGAAGCATCCCTGTCTTCACCTTTCTCATCATGCTTTCAGAGTCTGTGACAATAATGACATGTGTGTGCATCTTGTTCTCTAGCCACCTGAAAGCTGTAGTGACCGCCTCCATCTCCATTCTCATGCTAGATGTTGTGATATCATGTACTAGGCTGTCCTGCCCTAAAGATTTTCCACTGGCTTTCACTACAAACCCCCAGGCACTTCTTTTCCTTATCAGCACAGAGCCATCTGTAAAGATAATTAGATCATCTGGGTGAGATTGTCATAACTCAACTATTTGACTTCCGCCTCCATGGCACCTACTGACCACTCTCTGCACATTTTGCCCAATGTGGTTCTGACCTTATACTGGTCCGACTTTTCCTCTGGTACTCTGGCCCACACCTCTCTTTGTCCAGTGTTCTCTAGCAAGCATAAGACTTATTCTGTCTTGTGCTTGAGCCATTCATGATCCTCCCCTTTTCAACCTCTGACCTTTACCTGCAGCCAAAGCTTCAAGCAGAGGGTACTTTTTGTCTGTGGCTGCTCTGAGAAATGACAGTCTGCAGCACCTTTAGCCTATCTGCAATAGTCGGCAATGCAAGGATGTATCGCAATCGGGGTGTCTCTTGTTTTTATTATTATTAATGTTATTGTTATTATTAATGACATTAAAACTTTATAAACAACTATATGAGGCAGTGCTCTTTGGTCGTGGGATAAGAAATGAGGAATTAGAGAGCATCATGACAACAGCATGATCAGCATGAGAAGAGACAGACAGCCACAGACAGAGTTGATGCGGATGGATCTGTGATGATAAATGAAGGAAAATCATCAGTGGAATTGATCAAGAGCACCAAGGACTTCTTTAACTGCCTCCATTCTTTGCTAGTTATTTCTTTAGCTCCACCAATTCTTTGTTAGTTATTTTTTTTAGCTCCACCCATTCTTTGTTAGTTATTTCTTTAGCTCCACCCATTCTTTGCCAGATACTTCTTTAACTCCGCCCATTATTTGCTAGTTAATTCTTTAGCTCCACCTATTCTTTGTCAGGTACTTCCTCAGCTCCGCCCATTCTTCAGAGGTAGCTGCCATGGTGTAGCAGCTAGACACTTGCCTGCGAATCTGAAGATCGTGGCTTCAGATCTGAATAGAGCTTGGCTTTTTCATTTCACAACCTTGCTTCCCAGGTCAAAAGTCTCAAATGGGTACCAGAAAAGGTCCTTGGAAGTAAAGGCGGCTGACATGATGTTGACTGCATCACCTACCGAGCACCGGCTGGTCTGTAAAATATAGCTCTAGCACTTTATGCGCAATACGCCTGATGGCAAGGAAAAGACTTTTTTTTTTTTTAATCTATTCATTTTTTGTCATCCTCTTGTTGTTCAGTTAAATGTCACATGGGACTCACAGTTTATTCGTTGCTTTATTAATATCCTACCCCAAAAAGGGGAAATTCACAGGTCACGAGACAGTCTAATATTTCAGGGGGTGGTAGATAGGCTGCATGCAGTCGTGGGACCTAGGCTGTACTCTTTTGTGGGACGTAGGTGGGTTGGGGTTAGGGCCAGTACTAGATGTTTTGGGGTCGCTAAAAGCATCAGAAAGCCAGAAAACCCAGTCTTACCACACTCTAAAATGTTGACTGTCCTGTGACATCATCTGGGGTGGGATATTAATAAAGTACCATTTATGTATCCATTCCATTCTATCCAGTTTTTATATCAGGGATGGAATCCAATTCTGTACCTTTGACCTCTCTCAACAGTGATTGTCTTAGAGCTTCACTTGGACATCCATTTTTTTTTGTCAGGTGCCTGTTCGTCCCAACTCACTTTTTCAAGTTACTGTATCTTCATCCCACTCCTTGTGATTACTTCTTAAACTATATCAATTCTTTGAGCCATCCAGTTCTTTGCTGGTTAGTTCTTTAACTTCCTCCATCGATTTCCAGTTAATTCTTCAACTTCACCCATTCTGTGCCAGTAACTTCTTTAACCCCACCCATTCTGTGCCAATTTATAAAAAGAACTCATTCATACATTCACTAATTTAATTCCTTGTCAGTTACTTCTTTGATTTCATCCCATTCCTTGCCATTTACTTTTTTATTTTAATTTTTACTAATCCCATTCCTTGCCAGTTATTTCTTTCACAAATCTTATTCCTTGTCAGTTACTTCTTTCACTAATCCTATTCCTTGCCAGTTATTACTTTTACTAATCCCATTCCTTTTATGGGTTTTTTTTTCTTTCACAAATCCTATTCCTTATCAGTTACTTCTTTTACTAATCCCATTCATGACCACTTATTTCTTTCACAAATCCTATTTCTTTTGCTATTTACTTCTTTCACTAATCCCATTCCTTTGCTTGTTACTTCTTTCACAAATCCTGTTCCTTGTCTGTTACTTCTTTTACTAATCCCATTCCTTACCAGTTATTTCTTTCACAAATCCTATTACTTGCCAGTTACTTCTTTCACTAATCCTATTCCTTGCCAGTTACTTTTTTCACCAATTCCATTCCTTTGCCACTTACTTCTTTTACTAATCCCATTCCTTTGCTGGTTAATTCTTTCAAAAATCCTATTCCTTGTCAGTTACTACTTTCACTAATCTCATTCTTCGCTAGTTGCTTCTTTCACTAATCTCATTCTTTGTCAAATACCTGTTTCTCTAATTATTTTTTTTTTGGCCAGTTACTGCTTTCACTAATCCCATTCTTTGCCAGTTACTTCTTTTGCATCATCCCATTCTTTGCAGTTCAAAATTAATTCCTTCTTTAGAAATGTGTTTACCTGCTTCTGAGACAAATAATTGTTGTCGCAAAGTAATAGCTGTCTGAAACAGAACTCTTCTCTGTGCCCAGGTTTTGTCTCTGCTGTCAGCCATTCTTTCTGTATGGTTAGAGCATTTAGAGATAATGGCAGATAATAGACATAAAAACGGTGTACACAAAACAGTCAAACTTGATTAGACTATTAGGTAAACCAAGAAAATTATGAAGAGATAAAGTACAGGCAGACATACAAACACCCAGACAGATTCACCGACTGGAAAGAGATGGCCAGTCACAGAGATAAAAACGGTGTACACAAAACAGTCAAACTTGATTAGACTATTAGGTAAACCAAGAAAATTATGAAGAGATAAAGTACAGGCAGACATACAAACACCCAGACAGATTCACTGACTGGAAAGAGAAGGCCAGTCACATAGATTAATGGAGGTGGTCGATATCTGTAGCAATCATTCTCAAGGGCTTTGAAATGCTGATGAAGAAAAAACTGAAACTCATAAATGATAACTAATATGTTGGCCAGGAAATCTATTGTATGACTTAAAGATTCATTTTTATGCCATAAATATATTACATCCCCAAAGAGATATACTTTTTGTGTTTCTTAGCAGAACAAAATAACAACTGTTTTTTCTCCCTGAAGTTCCTAGACTTTTCATTCCTTATGACTCTTTTATAGAAATTCATGCCTGGCTCTCTAGCGTAGTTGGCTAAACCGGATTGTGTGGTGACTGGGGGACGAACTTCTTGTGGTCCGGGTTCACTCCCGGGGGTAGGCAGGAAAGCCACATTTTCTCCCAGATTTACGGTATTTAAAATGGAATCAAGGCCGAAAGGTTGCGATATCCATAATACCATGCCTAAGGGTTAACAACTCATGACTTCTAGATACTAAAACAAACAAACAATAGAAATTCATTGTAATTATTGTCGATTTTGCTTTCATGTACTATGTGAATGTGTATTGCATACATGAGTAGATCTTTTATTTAAATATGATGCTGGCTAATTGTGTTTTCCCACTGTGTATGGTTTACCTGCTGCTGTAGAACTGAAGTAACATAAAATGCAGTGTTTCCTAACTTTTGTATGTGAGTGTTTGTCTATCATGGCCACATATAAGGTTCAGGGTTAAAAGGATCGACGTCATTGCATCAAGTTTTGATCCCATGTGGCCCAACAGCTTTTCTTCACAGAATGGTAAGCCGCATGTGGTAAGTGTTACACAAAGCACAAACTCTGCAGATCAGTGGTCTACAGCCTTTTTCAGGCCCCCCCCCCCCCCCCGCCTCCCTCGATAAGTATATGGCAAGACCCCCACAACCCCTTTGAGTTCATGGCAAGACCCCCATGCCTCCCTCATGGCAAGAAGCCCCCACGCTTCCCTCATGGCAAGACCCCCATGCTTCCCTCATGGCAAGACCCCCACAACCCCTTTGAGTTCATGGCAAGACCCCCATGCCTCCCTCATGGCAAAACCCCCATGCTTCCCTCATGGCAAGACCCCCATGCTTCCCTCATGGCAAGACCCCCACAACCCCTTTGAGTTCATGGCAAGACCCCCATGCCTCTCTCATGGCAAAACCCCCATGCTTCCCTCATGGCAAGACCCCCATGCCTCTCTCATGGCAAAACCCCCATGCTTCCCTCATGGCAAGAAACCCCCACACCTCCCTTATGGCAAGACCCCCGCACTTCCCTCATGGCAAAACCCCCATGCTTCCCTCATGGCAAGAAGCCCCCACACCTCCCTTATGGCAAGACCCCCGCACCTCCCTCATGGCAAGACACCCACACCTCCCTCATGGCAAGAAGCCCCCACGCCTTCCTCATGGCAAGAAGCCCCCACGCTTCCCTCATGGCAAGACCCCCGCACCTCCCTCATGGCAAGACACCCACACCTCCCTCATGGCAAGACCCCACACTTCCCTCATGGCAAGACCCCCCATGCCTCCCTCATGGCAAGACCCCCACACCTCCCTCATGGCAAGACCCCCACACCTCCCTCATGGCAAGACCCCCACACCTCCCTCATGGCAAGACCCCCACACCTCCCTCATGGCAAGAAGCCCCCACGCCTTCCTCATGGCAAGAAGCCCCCACGCTTCCCTCATGGCAAGACCACAACGCATCCCTCATGGCAAGACCCCCACGCATCCCTCATGGCAAGACCCCCGCGCATCTCTCATGGCAAGACCACAACGCATCCCTCATGGCAAGACCACAACGCATCCCTCATGGCAAGACCCCCGCGCATCCCTCATGGCAAGACCCCCGCGCATCCCTCATGGCAAGACCCCCGCGCATCCCTCATGGCAAGACCCCCGCGCATCCCTCATGGCAAGACCCCCGCGCATCCCTCATGGCAAGACCCCCGCGCATCCCTCATGGCAAGACCACAACGCATCCCTCATGGCAAGACCCCCGCGCATCCCTCATGGCAAGACCACAACGCATCCCTCATGGCAAGACCACAACGCATCCCTCATGGCAAGACCACAACGCATCCCTCATGGCAAGACCACAACGCATCCCTCATGGCAAGACCACAACGCATCCCTCATGGCAAGACCCCCGCGCATCCCTCATGGCAAGACCACAACGCATCCCTCATGGCAAGACCACAACGCATCCCTCATGGCAAGACCACAACGCATCCCTCATGGCAAGACCACAACGCATCCCTCATGGCAAGACCCCCGTGCCTCCCTTAGGTATATAGCAAGACATTCCCACCCCACCAACAAAACAAAATGTGATTAAAATGAGGACAGTATATTCTGCAACAAAGGAAAAAGAAAGTACTGGTATACGTTTTAGCCATAATGTTTTCTTAATCTATAATTAAATGCTTGTGTTGTAACATTAATTAGATTTTTAGGGTTTTCTTCTTTTTCTGTTCCACCCTATAGCTCATCAAAGTGTGGGGGGAAGATGTAACATTCATTGGTGAGCTCTGTGAAGAGCACTATTAATACTGATGTTCATTTCTATAAGGCTGTTCTTAATTCCATCACTCCATATTTTCCAAGGTCTTCCACTTCCTCTATATCTGTTTTAACGTTTTAGTATGGTTCGCTGTGGCAGATAGTACCAGGGCATTCTTTTTAGGTGTCCAAACCATTTCATTTGTTGTTCTTTTTTTGGGGAGGGAAGGGGGGGACGGGGGGATGTACAAACCGCCCTATGAAAATAAAAAGAGCCTTGTCATTTTGTTTCATAAATAGTTTAAACAATTATTTTAGTTATAGTTAAAAAAAAACAAAATCTAAATATAAAGGACTATTACAATTACGAATGCATTCAGTTACAAAATTACTTTATGCCTCCCCATTATATGTCCATCTTGCCTTTTCCCAAGTGTGAAGTGTGGACCAAATCCCCTGGTCAGACCTCACTGGAGTCTGCAGATTTCTTTAGTATGCTAAGTCAAATTGTGTTAGATATTGTTACACACAAAGCCATATCCGGAGAGACTGATTCAGCTTACAGTGAGCAGAGGACTGATAGTTTTGAGCAGTGGTTCCCAAACTGCGCCGCGAGGCCCCGGGAAGCTGTGACCTCTTCACAGGGGTGCCGCGAAATATTCGAAGATACACAAGTTTTATTTTTTTTATCTCTTTCATTGAAATAGTCATACTTTTATTTAGGTTAGGGTGCCGTGGAAAAAATTTTATTTGAAAATGGCGCCGCTACTAAGAAAAGTTTGGGAAATACTGGTTTTGAGCATTCAGTGAAAAATGCAGTTACATTTTGATCCACTTGCAGCTGACACCATCAGTATTGAAACTCTTTGTTAGCTGATGAAGAAGGGGATAGAGCATTGTGGGAAATGTCCTGAGTGTCAGTTCTTGATTCATTCATTCACTCAGTCAATAGCTGATCACACATACCATCTTTCACTGAAAGTAAGACCAAACCTGAACATAAGCCCTAACAAGTTTTTTTCTAAATGCTTGTAATGTAAGCCATACCCCAAATATAAACCCTAGTCATAATTGCCATTTCTGGATTCATTCATTCACTCAGTCAATAGCTGATCACACATACCATCTTTCACTGAAAGTAAGACTGAACCTGAACATAAGCCCTAACAAGTTTGTTCAGGATGCTTGTAATGTAAGCCATACCCCAAATATAAACCCTAGTTATGATTGCCAGTTCGACGGATGAATTTCATTTGTCTCTTAAAGAATATGGCAGAGTTCTGAATTATACAGAAATTAATGTATAAATAACTAAATTTTTGACAATAATGTGCTTTAAATAACTGATAATATAAATTATAATAACTGTGTATAAACTCATAAGCGGATGCATTTTTGTACCTGAAACAAAATTTTTATATCCTGCGACTGCTTGAATGTCTATAAATTACCCCTGATTACGGAAAACTTGCTGCACATAAACAGCCCCAGAGAGCTGCGTGGCAAGGTCAAGCAATTTATTACTAGGACTAAAATCTATATATAAAAGAGTACAGAATCCTTGTGCCAATTTTTGAAGTCGTTTCCCCTTAAAATAGCACACTAAGGAAACGATAAATCCACTATGCTAATGACACAGTGCTATCAAGATTGTCTAATTATTCATAGTCAGTGTCTGGTAGTCTTAGTTTCAGGGTCATAGCAAACAGGTCACCCCATCGTTGCTCCGCTCCTGTGCCAACGAAAAACACACTGAATGTTTATCACAGTCCCTTGTGGAAAGATTGACAGACTGCTGTCTCAGCATATCTAGCATACACACGCATTAAAAGCATAGGTAGTCATCCTAAGTGCTAACACAAACAGTCCGACATTATAAATGCAGTTCATCGTTGATGGTAGCAGAAGTAACCAACAGATCAGCAGTTGCACACGCGATCAATTTAATCACATTAGGGTACCACCAACATTGCTACAACTGGCATCGCACCATTTTTTGAATCTACAATTTACACCACAACGTTGGTCACAGTCGAAAAAACATTACAAATGAAATCCGCAGCTGACAGTGTCACGTTGTGCATTCAACTCAGAAGCTAGGCGACGAAACTATATCCTTTCAGTCTACAAATGGAGCAAAAATGCAACAGCCACCATCTAGCAGAAGCAAAAAATTAGCCTCCAAACAATGCCCCTGCCTAGCGTCCATTTTGACCAGAAGTCAGTGTCTAATTATTCATATTACAGTGTCTATCATAATCACAATCCAAATCCAAGCAGAATGTCCCAGTGTGTGTTTCAGGGCCCCTTTGTGGGCAAAACAAGAATGGACCCACTGCCTCCCAGATTTCCAGACAATCATTTTTTTTTTCATTTGTGATAAATGAATTTTCTCTTGACTTCTTCAGCATTGACATTGCATTATTTTTTTTTCCTTATCACTTTTTTTTAAATTGTTGTACAATCCATGGCCATTTTCTTTTTAGCATTAATATATATTTTTTATAAGTCTTGTTTTTATGCTTCCACTTTACAACATGGTAACTTTATTATTAATTTTTTTATTATTTTGTCTTTCCTGTGTTCTGATGAATTCAGAGTATCTCAATTAGACTACATGAAGTCACTTAACATTTAAATTAATAGCTAACTATTTTGTTTGTGGGGTTTTTTTTTGGCGAAAAAAATATGCTTTCAGGACAACTGATAACACCAATTCTATGTTGGTTCTCTGTTTTTCTGTGGCTATCATATCTGGCAACACTGCATATGACTTGAAATTCTCATGGTCTTGTTAAGGTTGCAAATTCACCATCTTCTCCTGAATCATCTACTTGTTCTGGCTCTGTGGGAGCGCTGAAAAGATTTTTCCGCTCCATTGCTTTTTTTGTGCCTACCCTGGCCTTGCAGTCAAGCCAGTCCTCCTAAGCCCAGAGTTTCCTGGCCCCAAAAAATTAAACCAATTACTGTCATGTCAAACAAGAATTCCTCAAAGACTCCTTAGTCTTTTGCCCATCCTAACTCGATCTTCTTAAATATGTTCATGGAATCAGTTAGAAAGGGGGAAGATAGTGAATATAGTTCCATAGCAGAAACAGCTCCTGAGGTGTGATATGTTGAGCCGTCACAGATTTTAGGTCGTGGCAGGTGAGGTTAGGTATTTCTTTGACACAATTCTCAGAAAATTCTGGGAATTATGTAATAATCATTTTTATGAAATGTGAATGAACAAATTAAGGGAAAACTTGGAGGCCATAGAAAATTCTAGAAAAATATAATAATTTTTTATGGAACGTGAATCAACAAATTAAGAAGAATCTGGAGGCCATGGAGGTGTGGTTTCTGAGATATATGATGCTAATATTGTGGACAAAGTCGAAATGCATCTGCTTGAGAGGAAAGGCACCAGTACTGCGCTTACAAATAAGCCAGATCTGTAAAAATGGATCTCCATGCAAAACTCAAGTTGTGGATAAAGACAAAAATCAAGGAGTGGATGAACAGCCAGAACATTCTGCTGGAGTTTATAGCCAGTGAATACTAAGAAAAAGACAAAGAATTTTCATTGTTCAGCCAAAGCAAGAAACTAAAAGCTTTTATAAATTTCCTTATAGGCAGTCATTATTCTTCTTCTTCTTCTTCTTCTCTTCCACCTTGTACCTCATCAAAGCGTCGGGGGGAGAGGTAATGTTCATTGATGAGCTCTGTCAAGAGCACTATTAAGACTGCTGTTCATTTCTGTAAGGCTGTTCTTAATGCCATCACTCCATATTTTCCGAGGTCTTCCACTCGCTCTATACCCGTTGTACCGTTTTAGTGTGGCTCGCTGGGGCAGATAGTACCAGGGCATTCTTGTTAGGTGTCCAAACCACTTTATTTGTGGTTCTTTGATGACCTGTAAGACTTGCTTTATTCCTAGCAATAGTCCGATTTCATGATTTCGTATTCTGTATTTCTTTGAAACTCCTGCAGCTCTTCTAAGGCATTTCATCTCTGTTGTCACAATTTTACGTTCATTGGAGGATGTAAGTGTCCATGTTTGGCACTGATAGCATAGTGTTGGCAGTCATTATTGTAGAGATGAAAATCAGTAGTTTTGTTGCCTTCCTGAAACAAGAGGTGAAGAAAAAATGCTGGCATTGGATATCGTCTTCTTCTTCGCATTCACCGGCTATAAACTCTGGCGGAAAGTTCTGGTTGTTCATCCACCTCTGGATTTTAGACTTGTTCCAGAACCTGAGTGTTGCATGCACATGTTATACAGATCTTACGTATTTAAATGCAGACTGTTGGTCCCTTGCCTCTCAGGCAGATGCACTCTGAAAGAAACCCCCAGTTAGTCGACTCTTATGACATGCTTGTTGGGGAGGCAGTGGGTTTATTCTTGTTTTCCCCACAATGGGTCCCTGAAACCCACACGCGGAGCAGTGGGTATGATATACACTGATAAATCTTGAGTACAGTATCAATAGAAAGACTTTACACTGGAATATACATGCCTATCAGTCATCCCCCTTGTGGGATGCAATTTTTCTTTATTTTGAAGCCCCACCCTGGCTCTTGCCAGGGGCTGCAATATAGCCTGACCATAAATATGGCCTAAATGCTGAACACGGTTTCTGGGACCTCTCCACGGTGACCCTCACCTACATGGTGGCACATTGTGTCATCGGGTGTTTATCGCTTGTGTGATGTCCTGGTGGGGTAGAAAGACAGTCAGTCAATCAAAGGGGTCCTTTACTTTTCTTTACTTGACTAACTTAAGCCCACATTGGCACACCTTCGAAATATGTCCCTCAAAAGTAAACTTGTTTGGGGTATGTTTTGTTTTTCTTGTGAGTTAAAATTGAAAGATATTTTATTTTTACAGTGATATTCTGTTGGCTTACAAACAGTCATTAGTTATATGTCCCCAATCTACCATTATTGTAATGGCACACTGAAATGTTTCATTTAACCTGCCACCAAAAGTCACTTGGTTTGGTATAGATTTACACTAACAAAAAATGAGACTGATTTTATCGCCCCCACCCCCACCCCAAAATGCCACGCATGAAGCAAAGCATGTCATCCAAACAGGCATCATTCCCCTGTAATATGGCAAAACTGTTACATTGCCTGTTCAATAGACAAGTTACTAGCCATTTTGTTTAGCTATTGAAATGTGTGTCTTTACGTATGCAGCATGAGGCCAAGGCTGAACATTGATTCCAATTTCTGTTCATAATGATAAATTCATTGTCGAAGTCAAAATGGATACGCAAGGATCGATGTTTGACTGTGAGTTGATGGCAGATGATAAACATTGTTCCTCACTAAACCTATTATGATTATTGTGGTGATATTTACTGCCTCTTTAGTGTTTAAAAGCTATGTTTGTTATGCGATATTTTCATAACTGGATATGTTTTAGACCCTCCTTGAACTTTGGTACATATAAACATATTTTTACACATTCCTTGTTGTACAAAGGAATATTCATTTCATTGTCTGCCATAAAGATCACCATTCCCCATTGCTTCCTGTAACAATTATGTTTGTGTATATTTGAATGTTAATTCCAGTTCTGGATAATATGGCGCCCGTATTTTAAATGATAGGAAATGTTTAGTGAATTGACGTGCTAATTTCTTTCATAGCTATACAGTTGAATCTCAGGATAGGAGTGTACACAGGAGGACAAAGACCAGGGAAACTGGCCAACACAGGAGGACAAAGACCAGGGGATCTGGCCAACACAGAAGGACAAAATCTGGCCAACAGGGGATCTGGCCAACACAGGAGGACAAAGACCAGGGAAACTGGCCAACACAGGAGGACAAAGACCAGGGGATCTGGCCAACACAGGAGGACAAAATCTGGCCAGCAAGGGATCTGGCCAACCCAGGAGGACAAAGACCAGGGAAACTGGCCAACACAGGAGGACAAAGCCCAGGGAAACTGGCCAACACAGGAGGACAAAGGCCAGGGAAACTGGCCAACACAGGAGGACAAAGGCCAGGGAAACTGGCCAACTCTACACTCTGAGGATCGACAAGATGAATGTATAATCAGACCACTAATGGTAGCATGAGAATTGAAACTTTGCACAGTCTGCTAAAGAAGATGACAGAGCTTGTGTATGGGAATGTCCTGATTGCTGAGATGTCAATTCTTGATGCAGCTCAGCTCAGTTAAAATTCTATAATGTATTCTGTGAGTGCAAGAGTTCCAGAAATCCCTTGGGCTTGTCACTGGAGCTGCAGGGTTTGTGCTGTGGTAGACAGCAAGCCACCCTGTTTGAGAGAGAGAAAAAGCCATATGGGATAAATCTGGTACAGTTAAGTCAATCCTTTTGCCTTTTAACACACTTTAACTCTCTGTCTCAAGCAGTGTTAACTCTTTTGAGTCCCAGATAATGCATTATGTGAATCTATCTGCTGACTCTCATCCATAGCTTGATATGTTATCTTAATTTCTGTATTTGGTCAGAATACACTGAAGAAATCTGGCTTATCCAATATTCACTTCTACTAGTGTTATATTACTATCTTGAAAGTAATGTATTGATGAATTTTAATCCCAAGTATTTCGTCACTGACATCATACTTTTATAGGCTAATTGACACTTGGTAAGTAAGTAAGTAAATTTTACCCCACCAGGACATCACATAGAGTCATAAATACCCGGTGACAAAAAGTGCCACCATGCGGATGAGGATCACCCGTGGAGAGGTCCCAGAAACCACGTTCAGCCATCAGGCTTTTTTGCGGCCCCTGGCGAAAGCCAGGGTGGGGCTTTAAATTAACCAAAAATTGCGTCCCATATGGGGATGACCTTGGTTGGTTGGCACTTGGTAGGTAGGTAGGTAAGTTGTACCTCACCAGGACATTACACAAGCTATAAACACCTGGTGACACAAAGTGCCACCATGCGGATGATGATCACCACTTGAGAGGTCCCTAAAACCCTGTTCAGCCACTAGGCCCAACTATATTTAGGGCCCCTGGCAAAAGCAAGGGTGGGGCTTCAAAATAGCTAAAAATTGCATCCCACATGGGGGTGACAAGCTGTATCGGCACTTGGTGGACGATGTGTTCAACATTATGCCGACCACCTTTACTTGTTTTGCCTAATAAAATAAAATTATTTTTTATGTTTTATATATTCATTTCTGTCTATGAATCAAGAATATTTTGTATTTATTTTATTTTTGTCTTTTTGACTTCCATAACTGCATAATAAATGCACAGTGCATAATTTTGAGTTTTTATATACATTTGTCTGTGATTGTGTTTTTTTTTTTTAAGTTCCCTCCCCCTTTTTCCAGTGTTTTTTTTTTTTTGTCTGGGTGATTCTGTATTTCAGAAATTCTGTCCTAGGCGACTATTGTGTAAATGGTAAAGTTATGTAAGTATATAATTTCTGGAAAACTTCAGTTTGCTCTTCTGCTCAGATCAGCTAGGAATACGGTGAATTAGTGAGCTGAAATGCCAGCCTGAGGGTGTACCAGTTGTGAGGACAATCGAATACACCTTTTCCTCGACTTTTGACCATCCGCACTTACAAACACTTGTCGCAGTAATGGGTATTATCACAGGTTTGGACACTAAAGTTGCTTTCTTAATCATCAGCCCTTTCACCCCAAGAAGCCACAAAAACATAAGTCAGTCAGGATTATACTCATTTCTTCTAGTTATTGAATGTACAAGTCATTTATGAAAATTATAATTTTACAAGACTTACAAGTCATTAATAATAGTTTAATTTTACAAGTCTTGCTAGTCATTTATGATAGTATAATTTTACAAGCCATTTATAATAGTATAATTTCTTTTGTTTATTAAACAAGAAAAGACTTTTGAACAGGAGTCATTAATTTCTTTTATTTATTGATAGTAGGACCTATAAGTAATTTCTGACAAGTATAATTTCTTTTGATACTGAATTTCTCCACAGTAAGTCCTTTATCTAGTCTGGTTTCGGTTGTTATTAACATATACAATACTTATCTGTATTATAAGTTGTTAATGACATATAAAATACTTATCTGTACAATAAGTTGTTAATGACATATAAAATACTTATCTGTGCAATAAGTTGTTAATGACATAAAATACTTATTTTTACAATAAGTTGTTAAGACATGAATATCTTTCTTTAGGTTTTTTTTTAATGTAAAAGACTACCACATCATTTATGGTTAGTCTAATTTCTTTTGTTATTTATTATTTAGAAATATCTTGAAACGGACCCATCTGTCCATATACTGCCACACTGGATGCCCCTTGGCATCTATGGGGATAATGTTCATCCCCCCCCCCCCCCCCCCCCCCCCCCCCCCCCCCCCCCCCCCCAAAAAAAAAAGGTATACCATGCAAAGCAAAGCATGATATCCAAACAGGCATCATTCCCCTGTAATATTGCAAAATCGTTACATTGTCTGTTCAATAGACAAAAGTCCACCGCAGTCAAGTCTAACATGCAAAAGAAGCAGAGTCAGTCAAGTCTAACATGCAAAAGAAGCAGAGTCAGTCAAGTCTAACATGCAAAAGAAGCAGTGTCAGTCAAGTCTAACATGCAAAAGAAGCAGAGTCAGTCAAGTCTAACATGCAAAAGAAGCAGAGTCAGTCAAGTCTAACATGCAAAAGAAGCAGAGTCAGTCAAGTCTAACATGCAAAAGAAGCAGAGTCAATCAAGTCTAACATGCAAAAGAGCAGAGTCAGTCAAGTCTAACATGCAAAAGAAGAAGAGTACTTGTGTAGATAATCGAAATTCCAAGTCTGCTGCGCCCAGTATATGGAAGTGAGATTAAACAGTCAGGAGCAGGAGTGACCATTCTTTGGATGAACCCAGTACCAGAGCACCATGTATTGGCTCTGCATTTTCGGAAGCCTCTTTGGATGGCAGGGAATGCTCATGTTCTTACCCTGCCTTCTCTTAAGGGATGACCAGCCTTACATAGCTTCTCTGGACAAGCCTTATATGGGGCACCACCTGTGAGCTAGGAAACAAAGATGACCACACAACTAGGAAGCTACCCTGGTCAACATATACCTGCAGAAGTCGGTTGTGTCGGCTGCAAGGTGCAAATATCACAGCCATGCTGTAAAGGGAGTCTCCGTGGTCGAGCGGCTAGACGCTCTCCGTGGATCGGAAGGTCATGGGTTCGCTCCCTGGCGGAGCCGGACTATTTTCAAAAATGACCCGGGCTTCTTGGTCGACCCAGCCTTGATTGGGTACCGGGTGCAGTCCCATCTTGTAAAAATATTGGTCTAGCCCTATATGCCCTATACGCCTAAAGGCCTGGAAAAGGATCCTTTACTTACTTTTACAGTGCTGTTAATGGACACAGTGCAGTTACATCTTCAGATGAACGCAGAAGAAGATTTAGAAATATTTCTACACAATGTTGTTTATGACCTGTTTAATTTCCGCTTGTTTAAAAAACATATCGTAAATTTGGTGTACAAGTTGACCTCCAGATTTGTAGCTCAAAAGTTTGAATTAGGTCTATACCTACCATATCGACCCTCAAACATATTCACGGCCAAACATAGTTAGCTGTCAGTGTGGTAATATGCCAGGTATGTTCACCAGATACATGTTTTAGTGGGATATATTTGTGACAGCCTGCTTGGGATACCTGTAGTAGATTACAGTTATTGTTAAGAGACAAAAAGAATCTTCAACTGTTCTGCTGTGTGTAGCAGAAACTGGAACAATGAACAGGCGACCAAGAAATTGAATTGAGTCATTTGAAATGGGGATATACAGAAAAATTAGTTTTATTTCATGGAAATAAAAACAGTCATTTACAGAGGTTCTGGAAAGCTTATGAAGGAAAATAAAAATTGCTGAAAGAAATAGAAATTAAAAATGAAAAAGTAAATGACAATTTACACTTTTGACCACATTAAAAGACAAACCATTCTTTTAGAAAACATAAGGTCGAGGTCAGGAGAGCAAGAGGTAGACAATGTTACAAGTGGGAGGACAACATCAAGAGATGGACAACCAGCAGTCTGAGAGACTGTACAATCAGGACAAGAGACAGTGAGTGTTGGAGATCCACTGCAGCCAACCTTCATTGTGGAGAAGGCACCTGATTAATCAACGGAAGAGTGCTGTCCTGCTTGTTTACATTTAATTGCCAAAGGTTTACATTCTTGAACTACCATTGCAGTCAACATCTAGTTTTGGAAAGATTATTGTTAGCTGAACACTCCACTGACATGCCTTAATTTGCAGTAGCTGTACAGTAGGTCGTTTATGACTAGTTTAATTTCTATTGCAAGCCGCTGTGGTATAGCAGCTAGATTCTTGCCTGTGAATCCAAAGGTTGTGGGTTCAGATCCCAGTGGAGCTGAATTTATTTTGTTGTTTTTTGTTTTGTTTAATGAGCTTGGCTCCCAGGTTGGGCCTGCCTGAAATGGATACCAGGTAAAGTCCTGGGAAGTCAAGGTGGCCAGCGTGATGTTGACCATATCACCTATTGAGTACTGATTGGTCTGTAAAATTTTGGTTTGGCATCGTGTGCCCCATGTGCCTGAAGTCGTGTAAAAGGGTCCTTTACTTTGCTTCATTTTTTTTTGGTTATTGAATAGCAGAGACTTTCCTAGTCTAATTTCTTATGGTTACCAAAACTTGACTATGGTACCACTTTTTAGGCTGATGTAGATCTTTGAGTGTCGGCTCTGTGGCTAAGTCGATGCGAATGCACCGTGATGCCGGGTTCGATCCCAGCTGCAGGCCATGCGCCTTGCGTTGGTTTCGACAGTGGTATCAAGAAAGCCGACCGCCCAGAAAGCAATGGCAAACTACTGGACGTAAATTTGCCTAGAAAAACCACACAACTGCCAGGGGCTGTTAGGGTTGGTTCTGCAACGTCCTGTAAAGGATACGCAACTAACCAGATCTTTGAGTCAGGGGACTTTTGGCTGTGTTTATTTTGCTTTTTAAATAGAAATGAGCTCTCTCCACGATGTAATTTATTAGTGGTCATATTTCTTGTGATAATGGGAGTCTTTTATGACTAGTCTATATTTTTTTTTACCCAAGGGGTAGTCAAGAGAGACGTAAAATCGGTGCATCATGCGTTCATTGGGCTTCTAGACAGTAACCTATGAACGTATGATGTGTTCCTCGGTACTCAAAGAGTTACGTTAGTGAAAATTGCAAACAATATCTATCTGTACAATAAAAGAGTCTTAACTAGTCATGTTTTCTGTTATCATAATTGGCAGAAAATGTTCGAGTTTTGCTTATTATTTACATACAATGTATGATGATTTGTATGTGTGGCTATGGAATTAAACAAAAAAACTTGTACAGTATTCCATATGTGTCCATATATATATATATATATATATGTAGTGATTTGTTTCCTATGTGAAAGAATATATTGGTTGTTCAAGTTCTGCTTAATATTTATGTAAGATAAATATGTATTATTGAAAACTTTGTATATATGATTTCCAAATACCTATTGAAAGCTCATTGCTTTGTTTTCTATTCGTGATGTATCTATAATAAAAGTCAAGTCTTGTTTCAAAAACAGAAAACCTTCTGTGTGCAGTTAATCGTTCTAACATACTTGGTGTTCATATTTTGGCAAATTGCATGGGTAAGTCAAAACCTAGTTTAAAAAAGCGTTTTAAACACAAAAAAACACAAAAACAATCTTTTCCACACCTCTAGGCGTGTTTGACATATACAGCTAGACTATATTTTATAGACCAATCATCACTCGGGTGGTAATTTGGTCAGCATCACGCCGGCCACCGTTACTTTCCCAGGACTTTTGCCTGGTATCTATTCAAGGCTTAGTCTACCTGAGAGCCAAGGCCAATTTACGAGAATTTAGACTTGAACAATAATCTTGATAATCTTGTCAGATGACTTACCATAATCACCTTTTCTTGTCAACATGACACATGATGATAAGTAATTTGTTTATGTATATTTTTAGCGCTGTAATTTACTGATACTGTCGTCTCGACTGTATCCATGCCAGCTGCCATTGTCACCATCATCATCATCATCACACCAGTAAAGACTAGCAATATCAGAAGCTGGGAGCTCAGACACCCTGATACCCGTTACCTCTTTTCTACAAATGTTTCAAGGAGGCTAAGTACACGCCCCCGCCCTTTTTTCCAACATGTATAGTGTATAGACTGTCCAGAAAGCAATGGCAAACTACTGGAAGTAAATTTGTCTAGAGAAACCACACAACAGCCAGGGGCTGCTGGTGTTGGTTCTGCAACGTCCTGTATAGGATACGCAACTAACCTTCATAATGTAAAGACGCGGCGTCCGTGGCTTAGGCGTTGCGAGTCCGACTCGTAATTCCAGCGTACCGCGATCGAAACCCACTGCTGGCTGCCTGGATTTTTATCATAGTATGGGGCGTCTCTGGTCGACCCAGCCTGAAATAGGTACCAGGTTGACTGTCCTGGGGAAGTAGACAGGCCGGCGTAACGCTGACCACATTACCCACCTAGTGCTGATGGTCTGAAAAAATGTGGGCCCTCTTCCCATATACCCGATGCGCCTAAAGTCGTGAAAAGGGATCGTTACTCTACTTTACTATAGTGTATAGACGTTATCTTTTTAAGTATTTGCTTACATATTTCGTAAGGGTCTGTGGCTTAGGTGTTGCGAAATAGCTTCATACTGCCGGGATGCCGGTTCTATCCCAACTGCGGATGATTTGTCTTGCATTGGTTTCGACAGTGGTACCGAGAGCTGACTTTACAGAAAGCAATGGCAAACTACTGGCCTAGCAGACTGATGCAACATGCTTGAGGGATGTAACGCCATCTAAAACAGTCTTGTGCAGCAGTCTCTCACGTGCCTGTGTTGATGCCAAAAGAATTGAGAGCAGTTTTGAGAGTGTTTTATAGAGCTTTTTCTGTCCTCCCTGGGACCTATTCGGTTACTGGAGCTCCCCGTAAAATAATCTCTTTGGGAGGCGATAGTCTGTCATGCGAGCTAGGTGACCAACCCAGCGCAGATGATAAATTTTCAGTATCATATGGATGCAGGTTTGCCCTTATCAAGAACCACAGTATTACTGATCTTGTCTTGCCGTTTGAATTTGAGCAACTTTCTGAGACAAGTTATATGAAACTGATTCAGCTTTTTAGCATGGCGCTGATACACAGTCTGTGTTTCGCAAGCGTAGAGCAGTCCTGAAAGATTTACAGATTTATAGACCTTTAGCTTGGTCGTGCTCAGCAGGGAAATACCATTTCTGTTCCAGACACTGGTATAAGCCTGCCGAAACTGCCAATGGCCTTTGAGATTCTAGCGTTGATCTTGTCGTCTATGTTGACTTTCTAAGATAGGGTATTGCCAAGATAAGTGAATCTGTCGACTACATTTAGCTTTTGATCATTTACGATGATAGTGGGATCACAGTAATTTTATCCGTGGGCCGGCTGATAGATGACACAAGTTTTACCAGTGTTGATAGTTAGCCAGAAGTTGATACAGACTTCAGAAAATCTATGGATGCTGTGCTGCATACTGGCCTCAGAGCTGGAGTTTAGAGCGCAGTCGTCAGAAAATAAAAGGTCCCTAAATTTAGTTGTTTTAGTCTTTGTTTTAGCACGAAACCTTCTCTAATTAAACAAGCTGCCTTCTGCACGGTAATTTAAAGCAATTCCTGGACCATCACAGACAATGACAAGCATTGCAGCAAATGTCATACTGAACAGGACTGGTGCATGCGCGCATCCCTGCTTTTTGCCATTTGAGACAGGGAAAGAGTCCAACGCTTTTCCCGTCTCCAGCACTCCGGTCTGCATACCTTCATGGAACTGCTGTGCAATCCCAATAAATTTCTGAGGACAGCCAAATTTAGCCATGATTTTCCACAGTCCCTCTCTACTGACTGTATTAAAGGCCTTTGTGAGCTGCGGGCCATAAATTGGGATGTCATCTCAAGGCATCTTTGGTTTCCCTTTGATGTCAGGTCTATTGGCTGTTGCCACATGTTGCTCCGCAGCTCCACCAAGAGCTGACAGTCTTGCAAGACATGTTCTGGAGTCTGTTAAGCACGAAGACCCTAGCAGAGAGCTGTCTGGCACATAAATAATTTATGAGTGTTTGTTAAGTTTGCAGTGTCCAGAGGCTGGACTAACTCGTCGCCCTTCAAATCCCAATTCATTGCCACAAAGTGGCACTTATGTCACCAATAATGCTTCCAAATCTAGTTCCAAGTCAAGTTTCTTCAAAAATCAAGTCTTTTACAAGACAGGCAAGGGGCAAGTGCTAAAACACAGATTAAAACCGGAAACGGAAGTGTGAAAAACTCACTGAGCTTGATAAATCGAAAAAGAATTGATTTTCTCTTATTTTATACAAAGTTTTTTTTGAATTATGTCGTTGATCACCAAACCTCACAGTGGCCAGCCACTAAAAATAAGTCGCACCGAGTTGTGAAAGCTGCAATTCGAGTCGTGAGCTTTAAATTTATATATTGTCTAACGTGTCATATGACCAGGGCCATTTTTAGGATGCATGACGTACCTGTGTAGTCAGTTTCCCTATTTTCCTCTGCTAAACACTTATATTTTTCCGCTCATAGAATTTCGCCGCCTCAAACTTTCCCCCAGTGTGCATCTGCACATACTATACATAACTTCACCATGACCCTGCGTGTAATATATATTTGGGCGCTCTACTTGTGTCAGTGTAGATTTTCTTCTCCTTCTTTATCTTCTCCTTTTTCTTCTCTTCGTCTACCAGCCGTAAACTCCGGGGAAAGTTCTGGTTGTTTACTCACTTCTTGATTTCCGTCTTGTTTCAGAACTTGAGATTTGCGCACGAATTCATTTTACAAATTCTGGCTTTACTTGTATGCAGACTGTTATTTCCTAGCCTCTCGGGTAGATGCACTCTGACATCAGGGAAAAAAAACTATTTTTTGCCTTTTAACGTCATGCTTGTCAGTCGACGTCTGTGGAGTAGGCGTTGTGAACGAGCTCGTAATGCCCAGGTGCCGGGTTAGATCCCAGCTGCGTGCCTTGCGACCTGCGATTTTTTTCCGACATTGGTATCGAGAAACTGACCGTTTAGTAAAGCAATGGTAAACTACAGGACGTAAATTTGCCTAGAAAAACCACAACAGCAAAATAAATGCTGGGGGTTGGTTCTGCAATGTCCTGTTGAAGATTCACAGCTAACTTTTTTTGTTAGTAGCAGTGGGTCTATTCTCCACCCCCTCTCTAACCTCTCCTTCATTCCCCCCCCCCCCCCCCCCCCCACACCCCTAATGTGGCCCTAGAACTCACACGAGAAAGTGTCGATCAATGCTCACGAAGTTGCCGAGCTCTTCTGTCTCAGGAATCAACAAGACGAACACCAAGACGAAGCTCTTCAATGAAAAGAATTACAACCGACCAGTGTGTCTGAATGCGTGCACGGAGTTTGAGTTGATTTCACAGCCAGTGTTAGTTGAGAAGCTACAAGAATGCAAACTGTTCAAGCTTGGAGATTTCATGCACCCCTGACTCAGCTTTGTATGCACAATAATCAGTGTTCTTCAAAGTTACAGAAATTTTTGTCTAAGAAGGCAAGTATTTACTTGATAATTTAATGTTTTTGTTTTCTTTCATTTGCTGTCTCTCAGCGGGTGTTTGAGGGGAAAAAAAGTCATTTCCAGTCAGCATCCCGAAGGGGAGCTTTAAGGTATAATTGTGACTAGGTTATGTGCGCTTTGTAAAACGGCTTAGCATTGCATGCATCAAGAACTCTAAAAGGGAGTCCTTCAGTGCTGATGCGATCGAGGGAGACAGACCCAAATACTATCCCCACCAGCAACGAAGTCGTCTACTGGCAAGCCCGATCTGGTTGCCGATGTGATGTAGCTCTCGCCACGATTTGCCTTTTAAAATCTGTCTCTTGCCATTTTCCCATGACTCGTGTATTTTCAGATATAAAAGTGTCTCAACCTTGCCATGGTGGGAGAGCTGTTTCTTAATGACCCTGCCATCTATGCCGTGGATAGTATGGCTACTAGATCTAAGAGATCAACGGGTAGAGAGTAAAGAACAAAAGACACATTGATCCTCAAGGTTGGGCAGCTGAATCTTGTGACCCAGACTTGTTTTTCATAAAACCACATTTTACCCTAAAACATATATAAACATTTGATTAGCTGTCTTTGTATGTAATTTAGAATTGGTACTCTACTGACTTTATCTCATATGACCTCATTCCTGTTTTTATCTCTTCTGGTCACTCCTAACGTCTTTCTCAAACCCCTCATTTCTGTGGTTACTAATTTTCTTTTATGTTTTGTTGTGAGTGACCCTGTTTGGCACTGGAAGCATAAGGTGGGAAAGAATAAGCTTTATATAAGATGTTTCTTCGTGCTGATTAGGATTGCCAGGTGTTACTTGGGTAGTTTTCTTCTAAGTAGTTTAAGATGGTTGTCCTTCCTTCTGTTAAATTTTGAGTAGTTCTTTTTCTCATACCAGGAATATTTTCTGTCACTTTAAGAGGCGCTGTTGTTTTTAAACAGAGAACCTGAGTAATGTGGATGGCTTTGGATGTTCAATATATTATAGGATCTGCCATGATCTGTATTTTTGCATTTTCTAGAAAGCTGATTCACTAGTCTCTTCCTTGCCAGACTATTAATCTTCAGATTTTTAAAGTTACTTTTCATGCTTGGTTTGATTTGTCAATCTTCTAAATTTGTATGCTACTCCTGGGCTCTACTAACTTAACAGTGCATGGTGCAACACTATGAGTTGCGAATTTCATTTGAATGCTTTTTGGCTGTATCCAATGTGGTTTATGTTGTTCACTGCAGATTCAGAAAATGGTGAGTGATCTATTGCCACAGAACTAGTGGTGCCTTATGCAATAATTGCCTGTGCAAATACTGATTTGTTGTAACTACTGCTTCCGTCAATGATAAGCTGCAGTTCTAGGGGCATACTCTTTGTGTTGGCACATCTGACATGAATTTGATATGTGGATATGCGATTGGATTTGCGAAAGTGCTCTCTGTCTTAATTTGTTCACAACAAACAGCGATGGGCTTTTCACTGATACAGGAATGGAGCTGTTGTCAAGTGACCCCTTTGCCGTGAAGTTTGAACTGTGATTACATGATTACCTGTTTTCTTGTCTCCAGTTGTAATCTTCACTTCTTGTTTCTGGATTTATTTTGATTAAGTTTCACTTAGCACTGTTGCCCATGTTGCAGTAACACATTCAAGGATGTACCTTACTCATCCATTGCTTATGTTGCAGTAACACATTCAAGGATGTACCTTACTCATCCATTGCCCATGTTGCAGTAACATATTCAAGGATGTACCTTACTCATCCATTACCCATGTTGCAGTAACACATTCAAGGATGTACCTTACTCATCCATTGCCCATGTTGCAGTAACACATTCAAGGATGTACCTTACTCATCCATTACCCATGTTGCAGTAACACATTCAAGGATGTACCTTACTCATCCATTACCCATGTTGCAGTAACACATTCAAGGATGTACCTTACTCATCCATTGCCCATGTTGCAGTAATGCATTCAAGGATGTACCTTACTCATCCATTGCCCATGTTGCAGTAACACATTCAAGGATTTACCTTACTCATCCATTGCCCATGTTGCAGTAACACATTCAAGGATGTACCTTACTCATCCATTGCCCATGTTGCAGTAACACATTCAAGGATGTACCTTACTCATCCATTACCCATATTGCAGTAACACATTCAAGGATGTACCTTACTCATCCATTGCCCATGTTGCAGTAACACATTCAAGGATGTACCTTACTCATCCATTGCCCATGTTGCAGTAATGCATTCAAGGATGTACCTTACTCATCCATTGCCCATGTTGCAGTAACACATTCAAGGATGTACCTTACTCATCCATTGCCCATGTTGCAGTAACACATTCAAGGATGTACCTTACTCATCCATTGCCCATGTTGCAGTAACATATTCAAGGATGTACCTTACTCATCCATTACCCATGTTGCAGTAACATATTCAAGGATGTACCTTACTCATCCATTGCCCATGTTGCAGTAACGCATTCAAAGATGTACCTTACTCATCCAATATATGTCTTCTTAAGAACTGTGTAATCTGCACCTGGTATTGTACAGGCAAGCTTTTTCATGCCTGTTACTAAAACAAAATGGAAATTACTAGCAGTCTTAAATTGCATCAGAAAGAAAAAAATAGTCCCATGTGCATGGACCGGAGCTATTCTAATACCAGCACGGAAGAAGAAAAAAGACAGCAGAATCAGACACCTATTAATCAGTCAGTTTACTTAGTTATTTAGGAAATTTGATGAAAAACAGTATAAACAACAGGCTAATGGGACATCTAGAAGAAAACACACTTCAACTCACAACAGGCTGGATTAAGAGTATAGATCCACGGAAGAACAAATAATGTATACAGCTGAGAAATAGTTGTCACCCAAGAGGAAAAACACACACTAGCACGCTAGATAGATTTAGGAAAAGCAAGGGAAAGTATACAAATGGTTCAGTCACTATGTTAAGAAGAGAACCACAGTGTCAAAAGTACAAGCACAAGTAAACAACAGAATGATGCTACAAATAGGTAGGTAGGTAGTTGTACCCACAAGCGACAAACACCCGGTGACACAAAGTGCCACCATGCGGATGAGGATCACCTGTAGAAAAGTCCCAGAAACCCCTTTTAGCCACTCGGCCATATAATATGGCTATGCCAAAGCTATGCTATATTCAGGGCCCCCAGCAGAATCCAGGGTGGGACTTTAAACAAAAAATTGCATCCCCTAGGGAATGACTATAACATTCTTTATGATGCTGTCGGCTCTGTGGCTAAGTCGATGTGAACGCTTCGTAATGCCGGGGTACCAGGTTCGATACCAGCTGCCGGCCGTACGCCTTGAGTTGGTTTTGACAGGGGTATCAAGGAGCCGACAGTCCAGAAGCAATGGCAATGGACGTAAATTTGCCTAGTGAAACCACACAACAGCTGGTGGGGTTGGTTCTGCAACGTCCTGTCAAAGATACGCAATTAACTTATATGATTCTACAGTAAGGTGTTCCCAAGGGGTGGAGAGTTGCTGACACAAACATTATTTATAAAATATAAAAATGATGTGCCAAAATATAACTTTCCAATCCAACTACACACTTGGTTGGGGGGGGGGGGGGGAATTGGGGAGGAGGCCAGTGACTAAGCTGTGATTTCTGAAGAATATATTAGTACAACTAACAATAAGATTCAGCAAGCCTTATCTTATCAGTGTTAGAGTATATATCAGTAAATAGTAAACAACATGCAGTTTTGTGTGCTTTATCTCTCTCTATCTCTCTCCCTTTCTCTCTCTCTCTCTCTCTCTCTTTCTCTGTGTGTTTGTGTGTGTGCGCTGTCTTAATGACCTCTTTAACTTGTCCCTGAAGAATTTCCAAATATTAAGAAATATTATTTCCAAAGTAGGCACTTCCACATTGTAGCAAGAGGACACCCAAGTTTAATAGTTTAAACACACACACATTACATTAAAAACACCTTAAAAAATGTAGAATTTATTTATGACAAATAATTTTTCAAATGGAATGCCGCAAAGTCTTTGTTAGGAATGTTATTGATTTTTTAAATTTACAGATCTGGACTAAAGACGATCGTCAAGAAATCCTCAACACCATGGCTGATCTGTTTCTGTTAGGTGGTGACTGTGTTGAGGATCTATGTATATGGTTTGGTCCCCTACTGCTGGAGATTCTGGCCCGATCGACAGAGTCAATATTATACTCGGGACACCTCCAGCTGAGGCTGCTGAAAAAGATGGCGGTGGTGATGTGTAGGGGTTTTCCCATCAATGAGCTGCTTGTGAAGTTAGTATGAGTCAATCATGATTTATTTTTTGCTTAACTCTTTCAGTCCCAGTTGGTTTTAGAGTTAGTTGTTGATTGTGTAAGAAATCGCCATGGCAGCATTCGGGACACCCCTATAAGCGCTTTGTCCCCATCAAGCGAAGAGTTCCAGTTCTTACGGTACCAGTAACGTGTCTGATTGTGTATTCTTCTCACCCTTTTCTTGAGTGTTGAGCGTCGGCCAGGTCTCCTGGTAACACATTTATTAAAGTGGGAAGGCACGAGTTTTGGAAATGCACTGTAAGTATGTTCGCAGACTGAATCTACCACTGATGTGATTGCAGATGGTCCTTCACTGCAATAGCTTGACTGCTCATATACAAATTAGGGCCTATCTATGGAGTCCGCAACACAACAGGTCCTTGCAGCACTTCTTAGCAATCAGTTATTGGCATATGGGACTGGACTATCCACCCTGACATATGTGTGCGCCTGTAAACAGGACATGGGCATCATAAGCATCACTGACCATTATTATGCGTCTGGAGTGGTCCGACTGCCTTGACCACAAACTTACACCAACATAAAGCATTTAGAAACACACAGTCCTGAATAACAGTGCTACAATCTTCCTGTAGTCATAATCTCATCAGAAGTACAGATTACACTGACGGTATATAGCTAATTATATGATTTTTGTAAACAATTCGCGACATTAAAATGACAGCCACCATTTTGTTGAGTCCAGTGCTTGATACCATCTTCAAGTGGCAATTTTTAAGCTAGATGCTGTGAGGGCCCTTCGGGAGCAAGTGAATAGTCTGGAAGCACAAATTCATCATTATGGTCTGAGGAGAATGGGGCTGCGAAGAACTACCAGTGGATCTGGCCGACGTTCAACACTCAAGGGAATGGTGAGACGGATATACAATCAGACAGTTAATGGTGCCATTGGAATTGGAACTCTTTGTTGGATGTTGAAGATGGGGATGGAGTGCTTATGGGAGTGTCCCCAGTGCTATGATGTCAACTCTTCATTCAACATTTAAGCACAGAGTACACACTCCATAGCTCCGGCGATGATTCTTTTTATTATTAGGTACAAAATCCATAGAAAAATGGGGAAATCCTATTTGGCACAATAATCATAGTGAAAAAAGCATCACTGTATGACTTCCAAAGATACAGCATATCATTATCATCATCCTTTGTGTACTGTTGAGACATCACATAAGGCTTGCATTCAATCATTCCACTCTATTGCATGCAACTCTCTCAATTTCTGATACAGAGTTCAGCTTAGCATTTTTAGCTTCTGGTAATGTTCTTAATATTTCCCTTTGACATTCTCTTTTTTTCAGACCTTTTGTTTCCCATTTTAGTCCTTTTGTAATTCTTGTCTCGTTTCCTCTTAGTGTACCCAGTATGTCTCCACCTTCTTTGTCTTATTGCAGTTAATACATGTATTTGTCCAGACATTTCTCTGATCTTTTTGAATGCATCCTATTTTATTATCATGATTTTTCTCAGACATTTTTTTTTTCATTTTGCATTTAACTTTCATTCTATATCTTTGGTGGTTCTCCAATTTTCACTGGCATATGTTAGAATTTAAATAATTTTAGAACTAAAGATTCCTAGTTTGATTAAAGCTGTAAAACTTGGAGCTGCATATTTTGTTAAGGCTTTTAGAGACTGTTGCTAATATATATCATAATTTCCTGTGTTATATCTCCCTGTGAGTCAAAATTGCTACCCAAATAGGCGAAATGGTACAGCATATACTGGACTGCATTAAAAAATATTTGGCCAGATTTCTTTAGCATACCAAGACCAAACATGAAATAGTAATAACACACCATGTGTTGCACAGAAACACACATACATAAACTGAGCACACACAGTGCATTGCCTGGGACAGAAGGAGTTAAGTACTTTCAGTAGGTTACAATGTGTGCATAATGGCAGTACATATACTTGGTGGGTAGGCACAGTTTTGCCTATAATGGCTTCCTCTGCTCTGCATAGTTCAAGTGCTAACCAGTTCTGAAAATGTTTAAGCTGCTGTCTCTATTTCTCCATAACCTTCCTGCCGTGGCTTTATACAACCCTGATATCCCTGGGGTGTATCTTCTACATATTTCAATGAGGTCCTGTACATTTTGTGGTTGATTTTCACATGCTTAGCCCACCAGCTCCAACATCAGCGAGCCTTGCCATCCATAAAATCAAGGATCCTTGATATCCCACAGGGACTCTTCCATCGCTCAAATTTGAAGCCAACTGTATATAATTTTTTTTATAAATGTGACTAGGTTTTCCTCAAGTCCGGTAACCTGCCAACCCAGTCACCAACCATCATTGTGATATAATAAAGTGTCTCTCTCCTCCTTCATGGATTCTTCTATTACTTAAATGAATGAATCAAGAGTTGACATTCCCACATGTGCTCCGTCCCCTTCTTCAGTAACCAGGGAAGAGTTGACATGCTGATAGAACCAGTTGCAACCTGATTAAATGTCGCCTATGTTTCCCACTCAATGTTGAATATTTTCTAGAACTTCTCCACCCCCCCCCCCCCCCCCCCATCATTCAGCGTATGGATTCTCTTTCTTTTCTTTTGCACTCTCCATAGACCAAGGCTATTCAGCTAGAGGCCCATTGGTCATGTCTTGCCCGCAGAGGCCTAGTGGCCCGTGGATCACCTGCCAGTTGTATTATACTAGAGTTCTTTTTGTGCTAGGGCTGGGGCCTCTGGCCCACGAAAGTCCCCATCTTCTAACATTTTGGCCCCTAAATATACTTAGGTGAATAGCCTTACCATTGTGCCCCCACCACATCCATTTTTTTCACACAGTAGACAGCCTAGAGGTGCAGCAGCACCTAATCTATCAGCCTGCTCGGTACTCCGCACACCTGAATATCCTGGGGGGAAAAATCTGTATGCTCTTGATCTGGGTCTTGTCAAGGGATGCAAGACACTGTGTGCAGGACACCACTTCTAGTTTTCTGTTACTTCATGGAGATGAAACAAAGAATTTTGTTCCTTTCTTTTGGATCATGGAAAAGGGGTTGGAATATTAGAGATCATTGGACATGGAAACAAAGTTTCTAGCAGATTTAATCCCCTACACTGTCACTCAGTCACCGGAAGGAAGCTGGACAGCATTTACTTGAGAACATGTGTTGACTTCCGAGGCAAGATAGCAGCGGTCATTGTTGTATTTTCTAACCGCCACTATTAATGCGTGATGAGAATGGAATCCGTTTATAATTAGTGTGATGCAGAAGTAACAAAGGAAGTCAATTTAAGATTTTCGCTGGTGCTACGGAGTTTCATGCATCTGAGCTGAAACCATCTTGAAAAATGTTCAACAGTGTGTGACCGATCTGACATATTTGTTGGTTATGAGTCGCCGCCACACACTAGGGGATATATTGCTCACAGGTGATCTGTACTGTGAGAGGTTGGCCAGCTTGTATTATGTTTAAAATGACCTGGGCTCCCAGGGTAATCCAGTTATGAGTGGGTACCTGGTACAAGACCTGGGAAGTAAAGGGGGCGGCTGGATGCTGATGACAGCACCCACCAAGTGTAGATTGGTCTTTGAAATAAGTCGAGTACTTCTGAAGGCATTAAAATTAGAGTTTTACTTTTTTTGTTATGTTTAACATTATCAGAATAATGAGTTCATAATGATAAACTAATATTTCCTCTGCTTAGTGAACTGTCTATGCTCTTGTGTCTATGTTGTGTTCGATAGTAATCTGCTGTCTGCTGGGGGATAGTTGAAGAAGAGGAGGGCAAAGAAGAAACTGGAATGACAACATCAAGAAATGTGCAGGACTAAGTTATCAAATGGAAGAAACATGGCAGGTTTTTTATGCTAGTGCTTCCATATATACACACCTCCACAACCCTAATGGGTCGAGGGTTATGTTATGATTATGTTGTAAGAATTCATAGTTATTTTTTCTTGTTTGTTTTCTAGCTTCTGTAGCCTCCATCTGTTATAAAAAGTGACATTAGTATTTTTTCAAGAGGTTTTTATCTTACTTTCTTGAGTTTGATTCCTCTTATTTTTTTTCCAAAAAAGTTATTCATATTACTATTATTATTGATTTCTTCTGTGGGTTGTCTGTACCAAAAGCAGTGGGCGCACTTGTAAGGTTGTCAGTGTGTCAGGATGGGCACAAACAGCTAAAGAAGGACCTAGGCAGTGTAGTGCTAAGTTTTTCTCATCCCAAGGGTAGCGCTCAGTTTTTCTCATCCCAAGGGTAGCGCTCAGTTTTTCTCATCGCAAGGGTAGCGCTCAGTTTTTCTCATCGCAAGGGTGGTGTTTATTGGACATATGATGTATCCGGGCTCACACCTAATGGGGAAAATACAAGCCACTAACAAACCTGGTTCTCAAAACAGTAAGACAAACCATCCCAGCACTGGATACAATATTAATGCACTTGATTATGGTAGTGGTGTACCTAAAGAGGGAGGTGGCTGTTGGTTGGTTGGTTTGCGTTTACTGACAGTAAACCCTGATGGAAAGACCTGGTTGTTCGTCCATTTCTGGACTTTAGCTTAGTTCCAGGAACAAAGTTATGTATGTGCATCTGTTTTAAAGATCTTGCTTAGGTGTATGCAGACTGTTGGTTCCTTGCCTCTTGGGCAGATGCACTCCGGCTTTGAAAGGAAACCCCCAGTTAGTCGACTCTTATGACAGGCTTGGCTTGTTAAGGAAGCAGTGGATCTATTCTTGTTCTACCCACAATGGGACCCAGGAACTCTGGGAGCAGGTGGCTGTGATAACTGCTATTTTTGTATGGCTTCCTGTGCTCCATTATCACCCATTAGAGCATAGCTGCCAATCATTTTACGCCACAGCATCCGTTCATTTACCATTCTCGTATAGTGCTGACTTTTACAGTAATGTGACTTCCGGTCCATTATGGAGGACATGGCAGGGCAAAATGTTTAGCTTCAAAGTGTTTTTTTTTTTGCTTCTAGTGCTTTGCTAATGCAGTTTCCACATATAGACGGTGGTCTATGATTTTGCTGCCTGAGCTACTGAGTTTAATGCAACCCTCTGTGTAATTTTTTTTACGTGGAATGCCTTTCATTTGTTCAGTGGGTGAGTCACAGTATTCGATGTGGCTGGTAGCCGGTTTACATGTGGGCTGATAAAATACCTTATGTAATAATTATGTGTGTGTATAGCCTGCTTTTCACGTCTGACTTCTTCTTCTTCGCTTCCTCTTTTACCGCTGTGGGTCTCGAGGGAGATATAAGGTTCTGTTTCTAGCTCTTCTGGCCGCCTCGACCATAGGCACGATCGTGCTGTTGTAGAGTTTTTCTGATGTTATCCTTCCATCTTGTTCTTGGTCTACCTCGTGCTCTACGTCCTTCTTCTCTTTCCATGTATGCTTTGTATGGTATGGTGTCACACGTCTGACTGCTTTCGACAAACTGCATTTCTGGTGACAACTGTTAGCTACTGCCATATGAATTTATTGCGTGCACATATTTCTGGATTGTGCCGGGGCTAATTGTTTGTTGACCAGCTTTTCAAATTTAATTTGATTTGCACTGGCACAGGAATGGGGCAATTATGTGGTGACCTGATTGCAGTGAGGTTGAAACCTCGATTAAGACATTGTTTGCTTTAAAATCGTCACTCTTTTCCTCAGGTTTGCTAGGGATTTTGTTCGGCATTTTAACCCCTTTACCACAAAAGATACAGACAGTGAAGAACCACCTCCAGAGGCGGACAGGAATAATGAGGAAAGTAAAGAGGCTTGTGTGGATGCGCGTACCCAGGCAAGTAGTTTATGTGAATCTAAGCCAGTCAGTCAGTTACTACATGTAAGTTAGTCACACTTATTGTTATATATAAGCTAGTCAGTCGGTTATTGTGTATGAGTTAGCCAGTCACTCTTCTTGTAGTGACATGTCAATCTCCTTGTAGTGACGTGTCAGTCTCCTTGTAGTGACATGTCAGTCTCCTTGTAGTGATGTGTCAGTCTCCTTGTAGTGACGTGTCAGTCTCCTTGTAGTGACGTGTCAGTCTCCTTGTAGTGACGTGTCAGTCTCCTTGTAGTGACCTGTCAGTCTCCTTGTAGTGACCTGTCAGTCTTCTTGTAGTGGTGTGTCAGTCTCCTTGTAGTGGCGTGTCAGTCTCCTTGTAGTGACATGTCAGTCTCCTTGTAGTGATGTGTCAGTCTCCTTGTAGTGACGTGTCAGTCTCCTTGTAGTGACGTGTAAAGTCTCCTTGTAGTGACGTGTCAGTCTCCTTGTAGTGACCTGTCAGTCTCCTTGTAGTGACCTGTCAGTCTCCTTGTAGTGACGTGTCAGTCTCCTTGTAGTGACGTGTCAGTCTCCTTGTAGTGACGTGTCAGTCTCCTTGTAGTGACGTGTCAGTCTCCTTGTAGTGACGTGTCAGTCTCCTTGTAGTGACGTGTCAGTCTCCTTGTAGTGACGTGTCAGTCTCTTTGTAGTGACGTGTCAGTCTCCTTGTAGTGACGTGTCAGTCTCCTTGTAGTGACGTGTCAGTCTCCTTGTAGTGACGTGTCAGTCTCCTTGTAGTGACGTGTCAGTCTCCTTGTAGTGACGTGTCAGTCTCCTTGTAGTGACGTGTCAGTCTCCTTGTAGTGACGTGTCAGTCTCCTTGTAGTGACGTGTCAGTCTCCTTGTAGTGACGTGTCAGTCTCCTTGTAGTGACATGTCAGTCTCCTTGTAGTGACGTGTCAGTCTCCTTGTAGTGACGTGTCAGTCTCCTTGTAGTGACATGTCAGTCTCCTTGTAGTGACCTGTCAGTCTCCTTGTAGTGACGTGTCAGTCTCTTTGTAGTGACGTGTCAGTCTCCTTGTAGTGACATGTCAGTCTCCTTGTAGTGACCTGTCAGTCTCCTTGTAGTGACGTGTCAGTCTCTTTGTAGTGACGTGTCAGTCTCCTTGTAGTGACGTGTCAGTCTCTTTGTAGTGACGTGTCAGTCTCTTTGTAGTGACGTGATGATGATAGAGAACTACAAGTTAAAACAGAAAACTTGTTTGTACATTAAACAGAAAAAAAAAAACCTGTTCATAATAATGAGACGGCATATAATATAGGTTAGGTCAACCTGAAGAACACCTGTGTGAAAGGCAAAGAATGGGTGAGGGATGATTGAATCCCGAAAGAATAGTGGATGTATATGGGCAAAAGTAGTCAGGCACATGAGTGTGTGAAAAGGAGAGAGAATATGAGGGCATTCATTAGATTGGACCCCAAGAGTGTAGGTTAAAAGTAAGGTATGCTCCAGATAAGATTCGTGTGAAGTTTTGTTTGGTGTGGGTCTCCACTCCTGAGGATGATTTAGCGGTGTGCTTGAGTGGTGAGCTTGCTGTAGCCAAACATTTAGATATATTCGGCAGTGCTGTGCGTTGTCAGATAAATGAGTGTGCAGGAAATACTACTTGAGTTCTAATTATCTATTACTGTATTTTGGATGATTGCCTAAAGGTGGAACGGAACAGTTACCAATTGGTAGTGCAGGTAATAAGTGACTAGGGCCGATAGACAGATGCCATATGTAGCAGTCAAGTGTGGCAAATAAACACTTGAACAGGCCAAGTTCAACATGCAGCAGGTATAACATGAAAATAAATACTACCTTAACTGAAGTAATGCAAGACAGCAGAATTCCTAGTTTGAAGCAAATTGAAGAATTTAAATGTCTAGGAAGTATATTCTCAGTAGGATGAGAGATTAGATTGGGAAATAGAAACAAGATGCCAACAAGCCAGTGCCCTTATATACCAACCGACACCATTATTAAGGCATCCAAACATAGGTATTAGCGCCAAGAAACATATTTTAAACAGCATATTCATATCAATAGTGTGCTAGGCTTGTACGTAATCAGAGGCTAACCAAGTAAAATTTATACATGTGAAATCAGATGTCTGAGAAAAGCCGCCAACTTAACCATCCGAGACAGAAATGATATCAGCTGGACTGTAGGACCAACACCATTGAGCAAATTTGAGAAACAGTAGATAAAATGATATGGTCATCTAATAAGAATGCAGTTAGAACAACTCTCAGTGCAGGCGCTATACAGGAAAAGACCTGTATTAAAAGCAAGAGGCCACCCATTAAAGATCTTACATCAGCACGGACTGACAGTAGCCATTGCTGCCCATCTAGAGTCGATCACAGACTGTTTCTTCCCAAAAAAGTTTAACATCAGATGTAGAAATAGATGATGATCAAGGAATTGTTGTTTGATGCTTGGATGATTTATATGGACACAGGATGAGATAGTTTCTGCCTCTTCTGCTCTCTACATTACTAGATAATAGCGGTAACCTCCTAACTCTGACCTTATAGACCAGTGGTTCTCAGCCTGTGGGTCGTGACCCGTTTGGGTTTCCAATGACATTTTCACTGAAGTTAATTGTATCGTTGGGGGTCATCACAACATGAGGACAAGTATTAAAGGGTTCGCAGCATTGGGAAGGTTGGGAACCACTGTTGTAGACCGTAACTTTTTGTCATGGAGCATTAGTAACAGCTTGTAACACTAAAGGTGCTGCTGAATACTGCACGCAATGAGGACTTCCCTGGGGAGTGATCTCAACAAGAAGTTTCAGGTCATCGGAAGGCGCTCCTTTCACTTCTGAGCATGCTCTGAAGCAGTGGTTCTCAACATTCCTAAAGCCACAACCCTTTAATACACTTCCTCATGTTGTGGCAACCCCCCTACCATAAAATTATTTTTGTTGCTACTTTATAAGTTCAGTAAATATGTGTTTTGCAGTGGTCTTAGACTACCCCTGTGAAAGGGTTGTTCCACCCGCAAAGGGGTTCCAGACCACAGGTGGAGAACTGCTGCTCTAAGGGCATAATTATCAATTTATGACAGCTGTCAATTAAAGTGACAAATTAAATGAGACAGATAACATGGTTAAGTCATATTGTTAGGATGCAGCTAGAACAACCACCAACACAAGCAATAGGGCCTACACATGATATGATCTAATATGAAAGCAAGAGGTTCCTTTCTAGAAGATGAATTGATGACATTAAGGACCTTCTGTATCAACATGGAATGACAGATGCTAGTGCTACCCATCAAGCAATGGGACAGTTTCTTCCCCACAGTGCTCAACTGCAAAAGTGGAAATTGTTGATGATGATCAAATACAGTAAGGTATAAATACTTATTTCATTCATTCATTCAGTAGCATGTCCCTCGCGGAACCTCGCTGCCATAACAACCCTCCGGAAAACTTCTCCTTCTCATGAGCAAGATGTCCTGCGTTGTGCCCCAGGCGTCGATCATCTGCCATCATCCTGCACCCATCTTCTCCTTGGGCTTCCTCTTTCTCTCTTCCCAGGCATATACCCCGTCCATGTTATTGTTCTCTCTAGACTTCCATGACGTTTCAAGTGACAAAATATTTCAATTTTTCTTGTTTTATTGTCTCTTACTAGCCAACCCTCTTCAATGTTCAGCTCTTGAAGTATGGATGCATTTGTTCTTTTCTCACAAGATATTCTTAGAACCTGTCTGTAACATTTATATTCAAATGCATTATGCGCTGTTCCGCTTGTTTAGTAAGTGTCCAGGTCTCACAGGCGTATGTTGCAATGGGAAAGATGCATGCTCTTAAAAATCTGACCTTTAAATACTTATTTAGTTAGGTGCAAATATTCTTCAGGACTACACAACAGCATTTGTTGGCTGTGTGAGGTTTTACTAACCAGTTAAAATTAATGCCTTTCATTCTTGCCTGATACCCGGGTTTGAATCTTTGATAAAGTGATGGGCATGTGCTTCTTTTGCCGGCATTAAAAAAATCTAACTATTTGAACAACTTGTGGCTGAAGATTCTAAACCAATTCCCCCTTCCAGTAATCTACACCCACAGTAAAAAGTAAAAAATACAAGCGGCAAAGAGAAGGTTACAAAGAATGTTAGCATTAGAGAGAAAGTTGGAACAAGAACGTGTATGAATTATATTGACAAAGGATAAAATGGTTCAGCAATCTGGTAAGAAAGCAACCAGACCAAACTGCATCTGGAACTTTTCACAGCAGAACATCTGGGAGGAAAGCAAGGGGAAGACCATGAAAGAGATGGATAAATGAAGTGGCTAAAGCGTGCAAAAATAAGAAACAAATCCATCACCCAAGCCCCTTGAGAAGCGCAAGACAAATACGGGAAACCACGACACTGGGCTGCAACCTGGTATCAGTGAGATGACAACAGAAGAAGCAGAAAGACTGTGTACCTAGTTTTACTATGCGCAGGGTATGTTCACCAGTTTTGCCATTCATTTCTGAATGGCGTGGCACTTCTACTATTCTCATAATCGCAAAATTTAAAATTACATAAAGTAATAAGAAGCAAAATAGAATATTACATTTGTTTGAAATTGACATTCTTTTGTGTTCATGTTATTTTTGTGTTCATCTTATTTTTGTGTTCATGTAATTTTTGTGTAGATCTCTGACTTGGACTGGTGTCATGCCATGTGGAGCTACATGAGATTTCTGCCCGAGTTTGCTACAACAATTGACCTGACACCTCTAGAGGATTACTTGTCTTGCACTGATCCTCTTGTTAAATGGTAAATAGAAGTTACTGATAGGGCTTAGTTTCAGCCCTCGTGAAAAGAGATACAAGTAATGAGGTGCTGCTGTTGTGTGAGGTAACAGAAATTGCTGTATACTAAATCTAGGATCATTATCAGGGGGCAGCTGAACCCAGACCTTTTGTCTTTTGTTAACATTGAACCTAGACCTCTTGTCTGATGTAAAATCTCAACCTAGACCTCTTTTTGTTAACATTGAACCTAGACCTCTTGTCTGATATAAAGATTCAACCTAGACCTCTCTTTTGTTAACATTGAACCTAGACCTCTTGTCTGATATAAAGATTCAACCTAGACCTCTCTTTTGTTAACATTGGACCTAGACCTTTTATCTGATATAAAGATTCAACCTAGACCTCTCTTTTGTTAACATTGAACCTAGACTTTCTGATCTAAAGATATAAAGTTGAACCTAGACCTCTTGTCTGATATAAAGACCTAGACCTCTCTTTTGTTAACATTGAACCTAGACCTCTAGTCTGATATAAAGTCAAAAGACCTCTCTTTTGTTAACATTGAACCTAGACCTCTTAACTGATATAAAGATTCAACCTAGACCTCTCTTTTGTTAACATTGAACCTAGACCTCTTGTCTCATGTAAAGACTCAATCCAGACATCGGTCTTATATGGACATTAAGCCTAGACCTCTTGTCTGATGTAAAAACTCATCCAAGACCTTGGTCTTGTGTGAACATTGAACCCAGAAAACATTGACCTGATCTGTGATTCTGGTGATTGTGTTAGATATTACGTGACAGCCTATGTTTACCGGCACAGCATATAATGATGATGACATAATTGGTCGGATTTTGTGGTTTATAATTGCTACTCTACATAAAAACTGACTATTTGTATCTTTCATTCACTGTTTGTTTCAGGGCTGCATTGGGGGGGGGGGGGGGGGGGGGGGGGGGAAGGGGGGGGGGGGGGAACAAGAGTAGATCCACAGCCTTCCTTTCAAGCATGTCCTAAGCTAATTGGGAGCTTCTTTTGAATTCAGAGTGCATCTTTCTGAAAGACAAGGAACCAACACTCTACACACAAGCTAGATCTGTAAAATGTATGTGCACGCAACACTCAGGTTCTGGAACTAGACTAAAGTACACAGGTAAATGAACAAGTAGAACTTTTCTGCCAGACTTTACAGCCAGTGAACATAAAGACTTTTGCCATGTGCATTTTATTTCCACAGTAAGTACTCATTTTTAAAGAATTTGAAGTAGGAGAAAAACCCAGCCAGTTCATGTTATTGTTAACATAAAATTGACTTTTCCTGTTTTCAAAGTGTTTGTTTTGTTTCTCTGAAAAATCAGGTACGCTTCACTTGCATTGAGCAGATTCCACGCCTTTTCGAGTTCAGAAGAAAAACAGTTTCTAATCCAGCATTTTCCTCCAGCAGAGCAAAGCAGGCTTTCTATGCAGTTAGTATTATCACTGTCATTGAATATATATTTTATTTCCTTTATGTTTTCTTCTTCGTGTTCGCCAGCTGTAAACTTTGGCGGAAAGTTCTGGTTGTTCATCCACTTTCAGACTGTTCCAGAACTTGTGCTGCATGTGCATCTGTTTTACAGATCTGACTCATTTGTGTGCAGACTGCTGGTTCCTTGCCTCTCAGGCTGACGCACTCCGACTTCAAAGGAAGCTTCCAATTAGTCGACTCTTACGACATGCTTTTGGGTAGGCAGTGCTTCTATTTTTGTTTTCCCTATAATAGGGCCCCGGAACCCACACGGGGATTTCCTTTATGTGAATTTTGGCCCGGCGCTCCAGTGTAGTTGATAGCGCACTGGACGTTGGGTGACAATCCCCATGTGTGTGCGGAGCAGTCTTGGGTTCGAGCCAGGGATGGCAGAAAAACTACATACTGCCAAGATTAATGGTGTATGTGGCCCCGAGGCTGAAGGGTTTTGATACTCACGACACTGAGCCAAATAGGCTCTGCTCAAGTGCTTCTGGTTCAGACCCCCAAAAATATGTGAATTTTGAATGTTATATAACAGATGCTTGAACTCGAGCTTGCACTCAAGTCGCACTACTTTGGATTTTGTCCAGTGACTTCGATGACTTGATACATCTCGTTCTTCGTGGCCAGCCACTGTGAGGTTTGATGATCGTCAGTCTAATACGTCCTGAGATAACAATAGGAACTACTAAATTTATCAAGCTTTCACATTTAGCTTTCTTTCACATTCAACTTTTTTAGCTTTTATATATATGAGACAGCTAGTTTTTTTTAAATTTATCAAGCTTTTACATTCAACTTTTTTCGCTTTTTTATACATGGAACAGTTAGTTTTTCCGCACTGCCATTTCCGGTTTGGTATTTTCACCATTTTTGATTGATTGTTATCATCGTCCTAGGCACAACTTGCAAATGACTTGATGCGTAAAGTGAATTGACTCAACTTGGAAGCATTCTTAGTGACTTGATAATTGACTTGGGACCTCCTGGCAATGACTTGAGACTTGACTTGGGACCTCCTGGCAATGACTTGAGACTCGACTTGGGACCTCCTGGCAATGACTTGAGACTTGACTTGGGACCTCCTGGCAATGACTTGAGACTTGACTTGGGACTTCCTGGCAATGACTTGAGACTTAACTTGGGACCTCCTGGCAATGACTTGAGACTTGACTTGGGACCTCCTGGCAATGACTTGAGACTCGACTTGGGACCTCCTGGCAATGACTTGAGACTCGACTTGGGACCTCCTGGCAATGACTTGAGACTCGACTTGGGACCTCCTGGCAATGACTTGAGACTCGACTTGGACTTTAAGAGTGACGACTTAGTCCAACCTCTGCTCTCTGAATATTGAAGTTATGATTTCTGTCACTATTTTGTCAGTACGTATATCAAACAAATTTTCCTATAAGAAATATGAGAAATTTTTTAATTCATTTCCACTAAAAAAGATTCCTGTTGTTATTGGCATATTATACATTGGTTAGGTTGTATAAAATAATTTATATACTGGCTGATACTTAAATAAAAAAGCTTTCAGATGAAATAAATGAAAATGTTATCTCACTTACCTTCCTGTTAAAAGTTAAATTATTGTTTTTTTGTCCTTTTCTGTGTCTTTTTGCTATCTCTATCTGTCTGATGCTCATCAGTTTTGACTTTTACTTAACATCTGCCCACAGAACTTTGTGCTTCTGGCTTTTCCTCAGGATGTTTCAGAAATGTGACATTGTCTGATCATTCCAAACAGTGCTGGTATACCCTCTTTGAGCTTTGTTTTCTTCAAAGTTGTTGACATCTGTTAGGCTTTTTCTTGAGGGGGGTAAACAAAGATAGCCTGAAGTGTCGTGTTTAATTTTAACTTATACAAGTTCAAATTCCAAACAAAGGTTGTGTTCCAAACAAAAGTTTTTGCATCTAAACAGGGCGTATACCAAGTTTTTCACATGTACCTAGTAATTTCCCCTCGTCTCTGGGTAGTAAGACCATAGGGCCTCCATGGGCCTTAATACCCAAAACACAAGTGTTGGGACTTATTCAGGCTTCATCTATTAAAAAATTTACTCAAATTTTTTTTTAGATTAGTCATTTTTGTTACCAAGTTTAAAAAAAAAAAGAAAGGGTTGAATAAATTATGCAAATCAGAATAGTGGATGTGAATAGATGTTGAGAATTCAGTGTGGTTTATAAATATTATGTTAGCTCATTCAATTTCCTACACAAATATTTACAATTTTATACATGTTATTGAAACGAAGAGACAGTCACAAACGTCAGCATTAGAGACAAAGTTGGGACAAGAGCATGCATGGAACATATTGAAAGACAGAATGAAGTGGTTTGGCCATTTAGTAAGAATGCAACCGGATCAGATTGCCTATAAGGCCTTTTACAGTAGAACATCGGGAAGAAAGGCCAGAGGAAGACCCAGGAAAAAATGGATAGATGGAGTAGCTGAATACGGCCAGAAGATCCAGAAAACTGTCACTCAAATCATGCGAGAGGCACAAAACAAATATTTTAAACCACGACACTGGGCTGCAACCCGGTAAAAGTGAAGAAGACAATAGATATATTGAAACACTTTATTTTGTGTGTGATTGTGTGTAGACTAAGAGAAACACCTCATCAAGGCTCTGTCTTCTTGGCACTGAAACTCCAAAAAGGCTCCGTCTCTAAAGAGTTAAGTCTTTGAGTTTTTCATGCACATCTGTATTTACAGGTGTGGCTTATTTGTGTGCAGATATTGGTTCCTCGCATCCCAGGTGTATTCACTCTGAATTTGAGGGAAGCGCCCCTAATTAGTCAGGCTTACAAGATGTTGTTAGGGAAGCAGTGGGACTATTCTTTTCCCCCAAAATGGGGCTCGGGGACCCAAATGGGAGTGTTGGCGTTTGATGTTTGAGACCAGTGTTCTTCAACCATTTTATACCCGCGGCCCACCAAAATGGGATATTTTTTTGGCAGACCACATGACAGGTAACCTAACTCAGAAACAACTGTTCAAACCGTTGGGTTATGTAACAGGGTGCTGTAATATAACTTGTATGCGGTTCAACAAGGTTTCCAGGATTTATGCATTAGTGAGGTGTTAATCCTACATACTGCAACCCCAGGGTGTAAATACTACCTGCCTTACCGAGTTATATCTTCTTCTGTGATCACCGGTTAAAAGTCCTGGTTGTTGGTCCATCTGGGCTTTGTGTCAGGGCCTGAGTTTTGTGTGCACATCTGTTTTACTGGCTTATTTGTGTGCAGTTGGTTGTTCCTTGCCACTCGGGCAGTTGCACTCTTACCTTCGAAGGCGGCTCCTAATTAGTCGACATGCTTGTTGGGGAGACAGTGGGTCTATTCTTGTCCCCCCCCCCCCCCCCACAATCAATCAGTTAGGTGCCATCTCCACAGTGAAGGTTGAGTGCAATGGATCTCCAACACTCTCTGTTTCTTGTCCTGGTTGTACACTTTCTCAGACTGCTGCTCGTCCATATCTTGATGTTATCCTCCCACTTGTATCATTACCACCTCTTGCCCTCTACCTTTTCCTCAAGTTAACTTTTAATGTGGCTAAAGTATCTCAGTTGTCTCTTTCTATTTCTTTCAGCAGTTTCTTTTTCCTAACATCGATGCCCCAGAAACCACACAGGGAACCGAGTTATATGATAAGGCAGACAATTCTGATGACCCTTCTGAACCCTTCCATAGCCTACCAGTTGAAGAACACTGTGTGAGACATTAATGAGCTAACGATCAGTTAATCCTTCACTTATACCTTGTCTTGTCTATAACAGTGTGAGCATGCAGGTATCTGCCTTAGTGACCAAATTTAACAGAGCACGGCAAAGAGTGGAGTTGGTGCTTGTGGATTCTCTCCAGTCAAACACGTTGCACACTATTCAAGTTGATGACCTGTGCGCACATGTGGTCAGTGTAGGAGGTGTCTTATTGCCGAAAGTGAGGCAGGCAGCAACGGCTCACTCTCAGGTATAGTGATTAGCATGAATGTCACACACTCGTCAGTATGTTAGTGCACACTCATTTCCTGTTTCACCATGTATGCCTCACAGAGCTCGCAGTTTGTTCATGTTCTGTCAGTATTCTGGATTGTGGGATATTGTCTCTTCTGTGTGCTGACTGGTTGCTAGGGGTTTGTTCATACGAAAGACATGAATGACATTCTGAATGCACACAGTTGGTAACGTGTAGACGATGTCCAGTTAATATACTTTTAGTTTCACAGGTGATCTGGTCCGGTCAGTGTCTACTAATACTAGCAGATGCAGCAAGATAAGATGACATTTATCAGACATCAACTTTGCGTCTTCTCTCGTTCACACTCATTACCTTTCAGTCCTGTTTCCTCAGATAAAGAATACACTCAATGGTTGATCCGGCAGTTCTGATCATGGTGGTTCGACTTCTTGACCGATTGGAAGTGGCTGAATGCCACTTTCGGATCAGACTGTCATCTTGCGGTCTTCTCTCAAAGCAGAACTCCTCACGTCATCAAATATACACTGTCACATTCACGCATCCATCACATGCAACATTTCACACCAGCTGCCAAACACATACTAACTGATTAGACCTTCTCTAACCTTACAACCATCACTACTGACGGTCAGCCTACGGATCAGGCTATTATTATTAATGCCTTCAGATAAATGGGACGGATAGAGGATTTTAAGGGCAGTGAATCCACATCACTCGCCAGAATGGCAGACTTGGGAATTAAGATCGGCATATCAAAAAACGAGACGCACACCAGACACGCCAGAAGACTTGTTAATCAACATAGAACTGGTACTATTATCCATCAGACGTTGGGGTTCTTACTGAGGGGAGGATCTGAACACCTATGGACATGTCCGAAGTGCAATGATGATAACTCAACTAACTAACCTTACAACCCCTGTTCTGGGTTTCACATGCTGGTCTGAGCCCTGCTTGAAAATCTTGTGTTTCTACGAGTATTCACGTTCTCATGTATTTGTTTTATCTTGGGGTTTACTCCCATATTATTACTTAGAGAATTCTTATGGGAAAATACCATCGTTAGAGATTGAATCCAATCTAGCACCTTTGGCCCCTCTAATCATTAATTTCAGTTTTTTTTGGGGGGATTTCCTCTTCTCCTCAGTACCTTTATTTTGATTTAAATGTCTTCTTTGATGATTCTTTGCTCGTTTCTTCTCAGCATGTATCCAATTTAGCACCATCTTCTGTGTCTTATAACTGTTGATACCAGTTATTGCCCACACATTTTGTTGTTTATTTCTTCACTCTTTTTTTAATTCATACCATTTTATTTTCAGCATAGAATATTATAGACATACGTAATTTATTACCTGTTTTATTTATTTTTATTAACATAATAAACTACCCCCACAGTTAGCCACTTGTACTTCTAATTTTTTTAGGGGTATTTTTTGTTTTGTTGTTGTTGTTATTGAATATAAAAGATGTACTTTATAATTGGTCTTATTCTATGTTATCGCAGGAAAATGTAAATGTTCAGCCTCCACCAACAGCTTTAGTCTGTAATCCAGATCAGTTGCTGCCTATTGACTATTCGACCCCAGGACCTTCGGGCCAGCAGGCAAGCAAATAGCCACTGTGCCATCATGACTTTGGTTGTTCATTCCCACTTAGCTCTTGCACTATCATAGAGTTTAATTAGAGATATGCAAAGTGAAGACAAATCTGTGGTGACAAGTTGTGAATTAATTTCATTCAAATTGGCTGTATGTACATCAGTAGTGACCATTTAGGGAAGCCAGATTTCTTAAGGGCGCTGTGACCAAATATTAATTATAAGATCACATTGTGCTGCGAGGTCATTTTAACACCAGGCCTTGCTTCGGACTGAAAGAGTTAGGTACAGTGACGTTATGTGAGTTTATTGAATGTTAAAAAATGCAGTATTTTTTTTTTATATAAAAACACTTGTATGGTATTCTGTTTGTGACCTTATATACTTTCTTTGTTGTTCATTTATCAAAGAAAGTGTTGGCTGCTCAAGCTGTAGTTAATCCAGTCATTTCTCGTGAGATGCAATTTTTCGTTATTAGAAGCCCTACTCTGGCTCTTGCCAGGGGCCGCAATATAGCCCGACCATAAATATGAACTAATTGCTGAATGCAGTTTCTGGGACCTCTCCACGATGATCCTCATCCACATGGTGGCACATTGTGTCATCGGGTGTTTATTGCTTGTGTGATGTCCTGTGGGGTAAAAATCTACTACTGCTACTAACTACTCAAGCTGTAATTAATATTTATGTGCATCATCAATCAATATGTTCTTTTCAGAACAAATCAGAGCACGCCTGAGAAACTGCCTGTAGCCGCTTCTCCAGCTTTATTCTGTAGCCAGCTGCCCAGCCCTATGTGTTTATATGGCCAGAGCATCTGAACTGCGGAGGTCAGCCTCTACCTCGTTTTCCAGAAATTGTACCCTCCCTGTTTTTTTTTTTTCAGTGACACTATGACTTTGTTAACAATGTATGTAAGATTAATGTGTATGGTCTTTGAATGCTTTGTGAAAACGATTTCTATTGTTAAGCAGTTACTAATAAACTAATGTCATAAGTCGTCCTCTTGTGGGATGCAGTTGGTCGTTATTTTGAAGCCCCAACCCTGGGTGTTGCCGGGGACCCTAATATAACCCAACAGTTAAACAGGGTTTCCAGGACCTCTCCACGGTGATCCTTGTCCGCATGGTGGCACTTTGTGTCACTGTGTTTTTATCGCTGTGTGTGATATCCTGGTGGGGTAAATTTACTTGCTTACTAATAAATTACATTCATTTATTGGTGGTATGAAGAATAGAGGGAATAAAATGATAGGATAGAAGCACAAATGTGGCATTGTAAAGGTCACCTGTTGAGGAAAAGAGAATAGTATAGACTGAATGTCTTTGCAGTGGAACCTTCAGGGTCACAGAGATAAAAGCAGACTCAGAACACATAGAAGGGAGTTGCATGTGATAGCACAGGATAAGGCAACTTGGTGTGATTTGTCTGAGGGCCTATGCTCCATTATGGGGTGAAGGGTTTTGAAGAATATGTCTGATCTCCCACTGAAAGCTCATTGCTGTTTTCTGTTCCTGGTTCTGTATTTATAATAAAGTCAAGTTTTGTTCATAAATTTGTGTTAGTGTTGTTTGTCATCATCATCATAAACCACTTTTGCTGTTAAGCTTCGTGGGGAGAAATAGTTTGCGATCCAGTGCACGCTGTCTGCCAATGGCTATTGTCATGCTGTGAAGGCGTAGTATCTCTTTAATCTTGCTGATCCATATTTTTGCAGCCGTCCTCTTGCTCTTGTAGCTGATCTTCTAAGATGTAGTGCTTGTGATGGCATTTGATCTTGCTGCATTCTAACAAGATGGCCAAACCATTTGATCTGCTGTTTCTCAATGAATCTAGTACAAGGTGTTGTTCCCAAAATTTGTTTGATAGTATAAATACTCAACTCGATCTCAGATGGTTAGGTAGTTTACAGCTAAGCTGCGATATATATCCAACACTTCATTAGTCACCTTTTATGACATGCTTGTTAATGAGGCGTTGGCTCTGTGGCTAGGCGTTGGCTCTGTGGCTAAGTCGATGCGAACGCTTCGTAATGCCGGGAGGCCGGGTTCGATCCCAGCTGCGGGACATGCGCCTTGCGTTGGTTTCGAGAGTGGTATCAAGAAAGCCGACCGCCTAGCAAGCAATGCCAAACTACTGGACGTAAATTTGCCTAGAAAAAACTCACAACAGCCAGGGGCTGTTGGGGTTGGTTCTGCAACGTCCTGTAAAGGATATGCAACTAACCTGTTAATGAGGCAGTGAGGATATCCTAACCACACACACAAAACCATGTTAACATATTAATTGTAACTACTTAGAGCTCCCCGTGCATTTGAAGAATTCAGAGGTATTTTATGTTCTTTATTTGATTTGTGTCTAAATTTAGTATTACAATTTTGAAACAGGGCTTTCTTTGAAACATTAAATATTTTTTTTAAAATCTTGTTATAACGAACTCATTTCCCACTTCAAAGGTATGCTTTAACTCCCTATTTTGTACATTTACAGTAAATTATTTGAGTTTCTTTTTCACATTTCACTAGCAGAAAGTCATGGTTGCTTGTCCACTTCTGAACTGTGGTTTTTGTCTCAGGACTTGAGACTGGATGCATATTGATTTTGCAGGTCTGGCTTTTTCTTTTTCAGCAGTATTCTTTAATGACTATAAACAGTATACACAGTGATCCCAGTGCAGTATAAAATGGGTTTACATTCGGCCTTAGGCAGTTTAGTTTGCCTTTGAGACTCGTCTTCACCGTGCTCTATTGATTAACATTGCCAGATTTTTTTTATATAATTTGGCTATGATTCTATGTATTTGTTTGGTTTTGTTTGTTTTATATAAAAACCGAACGAAAAGTATATTAGCAAGCTTCACAATATAACACGCACAAAAACGGGAACATTGCGGCTATGGAGCCTTTATCAGCACACATATAGATCAAGCATTACTAGACAAAATCACTTCGCTTAGCATCTCGAAGCAGCCAGGTCAGTGTCTTGTGAGACTGATGAGACACGTGGGACATGAGAATAAATACACCCAGCAGTAGAATGCTTCATTTATGTGGAAGGTGGCATTCAGGAATTCCAGACTTGTTCCCAGAACCACATATGGACAAGTCCTGCAAACACGTCTGTGACATGAGACCGTGCCGAAGTGGGACTCTGAAGCAGGCCTTAACCAACTCTTGACTAAACTGTCCTTGAGGTTACCCTCATGGTCGAAAGACTCTGTGGACGCAGTGTTTTTTTTTTTTTTTTTATTTTATGTATATATATTGTGAAGATCGCTAGTCTACTTTTCGTTCGATTTTGTATCTTTTCATGATTTTAGAGAAGTGGGATAGAGACTTATTCAACCTGCTGTTTCTAGCAATAGCTGTAAAATCCCTCAGTTGCATTTTAAGTTCTTGCTCGTTCTCTGTATCAGGTGTGTTCTACTTTTCATACACCATTTGCCACACTATTCGGCAGTGGGTTTTTCCACAGCCCTGACAAGTTTTCTTATTTGCATTCACTGGCTGTAAACACCAGCAGAAAACTGGCTGTTTGTCTGCCTCCGGACCCTAGTCGTGTTACAGAACCTGTGTGCTGCGTGCACCACCGTTATAGACATCTGACTTACTTATACAATATGCAGACAGTTGGTTCCTTGCCTCAGGCAGATGCACTCTGACTTCGAAGAAAGTCTCCAATTAGTCGACTTCATGATCATAATCATCATGTGCCCTGCTGACTGGCATGAGTGTTTATGCACCTTCACAGGTCTCAGACTGTTGTCTTCTTGATCATTTCCACCGATGATATCCATCCGTCATAATCTCTGTCTGCCAGTCTCTTTTCTACTGTTAATCTTCCCAGTCATCGCAGTATTCTCCAAAGCGTTCCCCTCTTCATCACATGACCAAAGAACAGTGCTTGTCTTTTCCTTACAACTGTATATTAGCTTCTTTCAGGCCTTCCTCTTGCAGTGTAAGGGATACATAACATTTAGCTGAGGAACACATCTCTGTCGCCTCAAAGTTCTTTCTAATTTGAGCATTCAGATTCCATGATCCATTATTATACAGCAATATAGGTTCTACATAACATTTAAGTACCCTCTTTCAGATATCTAAAGGGAGGGACCTATTGCACAAGACCTCCTGTGAAATGCAGCCTTAGCCTCACTTGTTCGTTTTTCCCCACACGAGGAGCTGCTTACTACTGACTACTTCTCTTCCTCTCTGCCTTTTATTGTATCGTGTTTAGGCTCCCCCCCCCCCCCCGCCCCCATTTCTCCACGGCCTTGTTAAGTTTTTTCATCGACCAATTTAAGCCAGACGCGTAACACTAGGCCCTTTCTATATCGTGTTCTACAGATTGAAGAGCTAGTATCACGTCAACATTGTATCTTTTTTTTATGTCGTTAGACTGAGTGACGTAAATACGTTGAGTCCGTTTATAGTATAACTATATTTAAAGCTTTTAGCCGACACATCCTACTTTTAGCCATTGCCACCCCATAATGGGGCTGCATGGTCTCGAGGCATGGCGTCTGCCTTGAGTGCTACTGTGGTCCCGGTCTTCTTCGATCCTTCTGTCAGAAAACATATCAGGAGGCCGGTAGTCTTTATGAAAGATATCATGCAGTCAATATCCTCTTGTGTACCATACAGATTTGTCTTCATTGTGGTCGGAACAGGCAGATTGCGTCTTTGTTGTCAGTATACAGTTGACAGTGTTGAAGCACATGCTCAGCATTTTCGGGACCACGCCGCAATGATACGTCCCCGTGTTTCCTAAACCGAAAAATGTGAACAAATGTTGGCGAAGTTTGTTGTGCTCAGTCCTTAGTCTAAATATAATGCAATGTCCCTCTCTAGAGAGGCGATGAAGCGAGTCTTGGGGAGAAAATCTGGTGTGTGTATCCAGGCACCTTTCTTGGATACTAGATTGTATTAATGTTTTCGTCTCTTGGTGGGTGAAATCACTATTTGGTTGTTCCATGTCACTGCCGCTTCTGGCCAGTCTGTCCGCTATTTCATTGCCTTCCAAGCCACAGTGACCTGGAATCCACTGCAGTACAGATTATAAATGAAGGCTGGAATTTTTCACGTGGACTTCTGCTAATTTTCCCTGGTCGTTGGGTAGTTAAATCGGACACCCAATATGTGTATTCTTGTGCACACAAAAAATAAAAATCCCTGGGCAGTTGGAAATTGAAAAGAGTAGCCTAACCTAGTGTAGCCCGGACACAAATTTTGGATTAAAAATCTACGTATTTCAGGATCCTTGTCGGTGCTACGGAGTTCGTGCATGCGCTGAGAACCTTTCGACCCAGTCTTGAGTCAGAAGTAGAACGGAGCACTTATGGGTTACTACCCTTGTGCCATGATGTTTATCCGCTGTTTAAACTTACACCAACCTAAAGAGCATTTGGAGTCGCGTAGCGGCTATACGGTTGCATACCGGTCCGAAGATCTAGGGTTCAAATCCACGTCTCAAGACGGATTTAAAAAAATACCTTCGCTCCCATGTCGACCCAGCCTAAAATATTTATTAGTAGGGTTGTTTGTCCCATAGAGAAAGAAAAAATATGTCGATATTAATCACGAAGTGTCTAAAAAGGTGCCGGTAATAACTATTGCTGTACCGCTGAAAGAATAATACCTGTGAAAGGTACTCGTGCTTCATACCATTGCTTGCCTGTAGAAAAAGAACCAAAAAAAAAAAAAAAGATTTAGGTATCCAATAATCAGACGAACGCTAGGAATAAAGCCAGTCTTTCAGGTCATCACAGAACAACGAATGAAGTGGTTTGGACATCTAACAAGAATGCCCTGGTACTATCTGTCACACTGAAACGTTACATCAACGTACGTTTTATCTCCCCCTGACACTTCCCTGAGGTACATACAAGGTGGAAGAGAAGAAGAAGATGCACCAAAGGCATGAACGGAGTCATTTACTTCCAAATATTTCTTTCCGCGCCCCTTGAGGCGCAAACTACCCCTTCGTTGTCCTCTTCCTTCGCGTTCACCGGCTCTAAACTCCGACGGAAAGTTTTGGTTGTTCAGCCATATCCGGACTTTAGATTTGTTCCACAATATGAGTATTGTGTGCACATCCGTTAAACAGATCTGTATGCAGATTTATGGTTTCTTGCCTTTTAGGCAGATGCACTCCGATTTCGAAGGAAACCCCCAATTAGTCGACTCTTAAAACATCTTTGTTAGGTAGGCAGTGGGTCTATTCTTTTTTTTTTTTTTTCATAAGGAGGCCCCAGAACCCCTTTGTTGAGCTATGGATGATAAGCGGCAGGTTTGCATTTGAAGAAGTACAGTCGCTTTGGCTTTGGGGTTTTCCCCCAAAAAGGTTACAGTTAAGCGGATCGACTTCACTGTAACAGGTTTTATCCTATATGGTGTCTGTCTCCGCATAATGGCTATCCGTCTCCGAGAGCATCACACAAAGCGCTAGCATCGTAGCTCTAGTGACGATCCATGACGATCGGTTTGTTTGTTTGTTTTAGTATCCAGAAGCCATGAGTTGTTAACCCCTAGTCTCGGTATTATGGATATCGCAACCCCTAGGCCTTCATTCCATGATAAATACCGTAAATTTGGGAGAAAATGTGGCTTTTCTGCCTACCCCCGGGATTGAACCCGGACCACAAGGAGTTCGTCACCCGGTCTCCGCGCAATCCGGTTTAGCCAATTACGCTAGAGAGCCGGGCTGACGATCGGTAAAAGTTGCAGTCGTTAACCGAATGACCCAACCGCGAAACGAACCGACGACCTTTACAGCGCAACCATTGAAGATGGCCGGCCCATGGATCACGCATACATTGTCATTGCGTTAGAGAGATAAACGTTCTAAGGATTTTGGAAGCAACTGTCCACATCACTGCTAGGAATACAAGAATTGGGAGTAAAGATCGGCACAGCCAAGCATGAGAAGCACACCGGGCGCATACGAAGTCTTGTTAGCCAACATAGGACTGGGACTATTAACCGCGTGACGCTGATGAATATGTTGAGAGGGGAATCTGGGCGCTTATGGATGTGTTTGGAGTGGTGTGAAGATAATCTAACTCATAACCTTTGCCAGTCAAGCATCTTGACCCTGGTTTGTTTCATTGGCATGTAGCTCTGTGGTATCCTTCATGTGTGCCAGCTCAGTGGCTCAGTCTTGTCGGAAGGCTATACCCACAACACCTGGTAGGCTGCTGCGCAAGACAAGACTATATGGCGGACGTCTGTCCGAAGAGACACAGAGACTTACGAGCCATTTAGAAAAAGGGCAGCTGAGCAGCGAAGACAAGCTAGACCAGTGGTTCTCAACCTTCCTAGTGCCGCGACCCCTTAATACAGCGTCGCACAAAACACGAACTCATGGATCTCCGTCAAAACTGCACGTGAAATGAACAGTGCAGTAGTGACACGAACCCACGACCTTCAAAGTGCGAAGCAAGGGGCTTGACCACTTCGCCATAGAAATCCTCTAACCAGTTCTGTCTTCGGATGTATGTCCTGGGAAAGTAAAGGCGACCGGCGCAATGCTGACCACATTACCCACATGCCGATTGATCTGTAAAAATATGGGTGCTTTTTCTATTTGCCCGATGCGCCTAAGGGTGTGAAAAGGGATCTTTAATTTACTTTACTTTTACTGCTGTCTTCACTTCTTTCAATTCCCTCGTCGCATCTAGCATTGGGCCGGGAGTGCAGAGAGTGGCCAGCGGGTGCTACGGAGGTGGAAGTCCAACAGTTCTTCTTCAGCATTCCGAGCCCTTGAGGTTCATTGCTGCAGATATCACCCGCCTCCTTTCATATCTATGGTTGGCCTTCTCTTTCCAGTCCAACGGTTGATTCACGACAATTCACGTCCAGCAGATTGGCAAACTTCAGTGGGAAGGTCACGGGTAGTGAGCATACTTTGGATCTTTTCTTCAGGCTATACTGGCGTAGTGGGTAATAAACAGGCAGACATACTGGCTGGATTTTCACCACAGGGTGGTGAATTGATACACGACAAGGCAGATGTGGCCAAGGTTCTTTGGGAATAAGCAACGGAATTAGTAGAGAAAGAAGATTATTATAGCCTGGAGAGAATGAGGCACCTGGGTGTAACCAGAGAGTCTGGCTGGCTCACTACACTCAGAGAAAAGGCAAGACATACATATAACCAGATTGTGACTGGTACCATCAGTACTGGAACTCTGGAATGCCCCGAGTGCTGTGATGTCAATTCTTGACTCAACTCGACTCTTGGCATCTAAAGTTGCCGAGCTCTTCTGTCTTAGAAATTAAGATACCAGTAGCTCTGTTATAGAAAAACATTAACCGGATTTACAACTGTTTAGAGTGTGTCTGCATGCTTGCGTGTGGTTGGAGCTGTTTGTGATTCAGTTTTCATTTTGTGATCAGTTAGTGAATTACAAAAATGCAGAGTATTCATTCCGCTTGGAAGTTACTTGGACCTATAAATGAGATTTGTAAGCATAACAGACAGTGTGCTTCAAAGTTACAGAGATTTCTCTCTAAGCAGGCAAGTGCAAGTGTCAAATGAAAACAGAAATTGAAATTAAAAAAAATTAAAAACCTGTTTTTAGTTTGAGTTTTGTTTATTTTTTTTTTAAATTTTACTAATACTTCTTTGTTGTAAACCATGTCATTAAGATTACTCGTATAGTATCAGGTATCAGGTCATGTAAAAAAGAAGCTAGCTTCTTGACCGCCGTTAAGAATTAGAATCTTCGTCTCTGTGTACTGTGTTTACCCCACCATGATACCTCGTGGGTATTTTTTCATACTCAACCTGTCGTCGTCTTCAGACTTCAGCGTTGTTCTCAGTTCTGTGACAGTACTGATGAGTATTGTACTGTATGTTTGCTACATTTTGATTTTTCTGTACTGTGTAACTAACGCAGTGTAACTTACATTAGAATAGTTGAATAGTGTCTCTCACCATCGGTCTGTTTGTTGAATATACTTACTACTTGCCAGTGTATGAACTGTATGTATGTTTCTTCTACATCATCTGTTTATAACTTTATAGCTCCCAGGTCTGGGCCTTGGCACCAGGTCATTGATCAGATAGCCAAATCATTTTATCTGTTGCTCTTTTTTTTTTATTTTAAATGAGTGAATTATCTTACTGGTTTCAAACTCAGACAGTCTTTTAATTTTTTCATTTTAATGTGACCTGGCACCATTGGCAGCTGTTACTGTTGTTACAACCCCTCTGTGTTGGTTGTGATTTTCATGATTTTGTGTTGTGCTCCTTAATTGTAGTTGTAAGTAAGGGTTCATGTTTGAATTTTTTGACACTGGTAGCATCATAGGCATGTAAATAATAGAAGCCACTTGACTCTAGAGACCTCTTAGCATTCAGTTCAGTGTTGATGATTCACATCACACACATTTGGTTCTGACAGATAACATCCACAAAAGATATAGTTGTTGATGTTGTGTTGTTATTTGCGTTCCCCGACTGTAAACCCCGGTAGAAAGACATGGTTGTTTGTCTAGGACCTGAGTTTTGTTCCTGCATTCATTTTACAGATCTGGCTTATTTGTAGGCAGACTACTGGTTCCTGGCCTCTTAGGTAGATGCACTCCCACTTTAAAAGAAGCCCCCCCTTCCCCCAATTAGTCTACTCTCACGACATGCCTGTTGGGCAGACCATGGGTCTGGTCTTGTTTTCCCCACAATGTGACTATGGAACCCTCATATATAGAAAGATGTAGTGTTTATAACATAATGTTATAAGAAGAAAAGCATTAGCTGGAGAGCATAATAATTTCAAGAAAGATCAGCATTATGAGAGACAGACCAAGACAAATAATACCAGATAGTCTAAGATGATGGCACAGAGAAATGAAGATTACTAGGAAACCTGTTACAAAGCTACATCACACATCTACTTGGACACTTCCACATTGCTGCTTGCACTGCTTTTACTGTCTAGGATTAACAACACAAAACGGCTCTCTGTTTCCTACTATACATTTTATCAGTTTATTCAAACAATTATTCAGACAAAGTCACTTTTCGCTTCCACAGTATGACAACACTAGACATTCATTCCACATTGAAACTACAAATACAACTGTCTTCTTCTTCTTCGTGTTCACCGTCTGTAAACTCCAGTGGAAAGTTCTGGTTGTTCTTCCACTTCTGGACTGCAGTCCTCCTATTCCAGAACTTGAGTGTTGTGTGTGCATCCGTTTGACAGATCTGACTAATTTGTATGCAGACTATTGATTCCTTGCTTTTCAGGCAGATGCACTCTGACTTTAAAGGAAGCTCCCAATTAGTCGACTCTTACGACAGGCTTTTGGGGAGGCAGTGGGTCTATTCTTGTTTTCCCTATAATAGGGCTCCAAAACCCACATGGGGATCAAATACAACTATCTTCTTCAACTTCTGGTACGCAACTGACCATGAGCCAACCTTGGGCTTTGCCTCGTTCATATGTCCAGCTCAATGCATTTTCTCTGGCATAGGTTTTTTACCCTGCTTGCGTTAAGTGTGGACCACCATGCAAAGCACGTCGTCACAACAGCTATGCCATCTAATAAGGCATATGCTATTTGATAATAACAACATGGAGAAGATTCCAAAGAAGCAGATATTAATAATGGATGGATATGAAGTGATCTGTATAACAGATGAGTTGACTTGGCATGAGTTACTTGAGGGCATATGCTCCAGGTGGTGTTAAAGGCCTAACAACATCATGAAAAAATATGACAGAGGGGTGCACTCGTGATCACCAGTGACATGCTCCAGACACTTCCCCATTTATACACAGAGAAAAAAAAAAGGACATAACGTTTCTTCAACTCTTTCAGTACCAGGAGGCTTAACATGAGATGCCAGAGTGAAGAAAGAACCATGATGAAAAAGCATGAATGCATTATTTTTCATGTAGCAATAGGTGCAGTGATATTTACATAGGAGAAGTCCGATTTCTTTGGTTTGTTCTGACTAAATGTTAAACTGAAGAGAGCACATTTTGCCGTGGAGCCAAATCAAGGGATGGTGTCACTCACGTACTGTGCTTTGTTTGGGACTAAAGAAGTTGAAGATACATTTTATTAGTAAACATTACATTTCTTCTTTCGTTCGCTTAAAATAAATTATCTGCAATGCTGTCTCTAGTATGCTGGTAGAGAAGTCTGGTGATGTATCTGGCAGACCTCTACATGCCAAGGTAGAAGAGGGTTGACTAAGTAAAGTAAAGAGTGCGATGTGTAATTCTGAAATTTGCATTTAAACTTAGCTGCAGGCAGTATGACATCATACTGCTTTGTATTGATTTTAACACTGTGCCGACTGTTCAGAGGCAATGGCAAACTACTGAATGTAAAAATTGCCTAGTAAAAACCAGAAACAGCTAAGAAATAATGGGGTTGATTTGTGACATTTAAATGGATGTAACTTTTAATTTAAACTTCCAGCTGTTAACAATCATTTATGACTTTATTTACAGATCTGGACTAAAAGTGAACGCGAGGAAGTCCTCAATGCCTTGTCAGATCTGTTCCTGTTGGGTGGTGATTGTGTTGTGGATCTGTGTATATGGTTTGGGCCCCTCATACTGGAGATTGTGTCCCGACTGACACAGTCAGTATTGCGTGAGGGACACTCGGGGCAGTGGCTGTTGAAAAAGATGGCTGTTGTGATGTGCAAGGGGTTTCCCATCAGTTCTGTACTTCAGAGGTTAGTTAATTATAATTATTGATTGCTTTGTATGTGATTACACAGCGATTCTTAACATATGGGTCATGACCCCTTTGAGGGTCGAATGACCCTTTCACAGGGGTTGTCTAAGACCATCAGAAAACATATATTCACTGAAGTTATGAAGTAGCAACGAAAATAATTTTATGGTTGGGGGTCACCAAAAACATGAGAAATTGTTAAAGGGTCGCGGCATTAGGAAGGCTGAGAACCACTGGGTTAACATCTGAACTTTATGGGACACATTAAATGTTCTGGAGACTACATATGAACGAATGCTGTTGGAAGATGTGCTGTACTGTGTTGGATGAAACCAGCATATGTAAGGTTGCATGCGTTTGGAGTTGGTTGCAAGGAAGGATGTATAAGAGAAACATTCTGTTGTGTGTACAACCAGCATGTTACTGGAACAGTTGGCATCTACACCTTGAGCGATTCAATGTAGAACATGTGGGATCCATGGGTATGATTCTGAAAACAGAAAGGCATTGACAGCACTAAAATGAACACAGGTGAGGGAAAAAATAAAAGAGCTTAATCGCATTAATGTACCCTTTTCCACGCTTTTGGGCATATAGGGCTAGACCTGTCGGCACTTGGTGGGTGATGTGGTCAGCATCATCTGGCTCGACTACGCTATCAGTATTCGTCTGCGGGTGGGTTATTAGCGGCCCGGGAGCACATCATTGTTGAAGAGCCAGTCATACCAGCCAGTTTTTTTAACGATTGCTAGAGAACTAAGGAGAAAGCACGCTTGGGTGTCCTTTTCAGGATACTCTAACAAGCCTTGCCGACTCCGAAGGGACCTAGCAATCAAACAGCAGCCCGATCAGAACAGCCTTTGCCAGCCACATCCACTATGGCCCGTGGCAAGAATAACCTAACTCAGCGCCGTGACACCAGAGCTACATCGGCTAACAAGGAGACTGCACCTGACGTCGCACCAGCCCCTATGGTGCAGACAATGCCAGCTTTGACTGACGTCCCTATCGAGACGTCAGCCACACCTACCCAGACGCCGCCAACTTCCGATGAGGCCCCTGTCGAGGCAGCATCACAACCAGAAGTCGCCCCTGTCGTGGCGCAGGAGCCCACCTACACCCGACCACACAGGCAGCAACCGGGAGCCGCCAGTCCAGAAATCCTACAGTGTTTGCGCTGTAACAAGGCGTGGCACACAGCCGCTAATTGCCACAGCAACCTTGCTTGCAGATACTGCTCCCAGGCGCATGATTTCAAGGAGTGCCCGCTAGCCAAGAAGGACCCGGACTTCAAGAAGCCCAACCCGAGCAGACGATGCTCAAACTGTGGAGGGGCCCACAGCGCGAGGTACCTGAGATGAATAATGCCGGACCTAGACACCAGCAGAGATACGAGGCACCCAGGCCAAGCTACACATCAAGCCAGTCCACCCGCACAGAGAGGAAGGAGGTCACCACCAGAGACCCTGAGCTAGTGCGCGCCATCACCGAGCTTAAAGCTGAACTACGGAAAGAGAGAGAAGCCGCCGCCGCTGAGAAAGCAGAAACCCACGAGCTGATCACCCTTATGCTGAGGGATATCAAAGTACTGAAGGAGGTCAGCTCAGCTCAAGAAGCCCAACAAATAAAGAACAACAAGCGCGATGCAGGAATCAAAGACAGCATCCACGCACTTACCGAAAGTCTAAAAGTAGCCCAGATGGAAGCAGAAAAGCACCGACAGGATGAAAGGCAGGAAAGAAAGAAGGAGATGGCGGAACTCAAGGAGGCCAGAGAAAGCACATACCTAGAAGTCACGCGATTAACCCAGCAGAAGTCAGAGAAAGAAGCGGCGGTGCTAGAGCTCAAGAAACTAATGGCCTTGCAGGACGAAAAAACAGCTGCATTTAACAAACTCCAAGACGAAATCAAAGAGGCACGCGAAATCATCCAGGAGCTCAACCAAGTTCAGGAAAAACTCTCCTGCGAAACAGAGAAGATCGATAAAATTGTGGCCTCAGCAAACCAAAAACCTGTATACGCAGATGAATATTACCAAGAAGCAGACCCAACAGAGTCCGACGAGGAGAACGTAGAAGTGCAGCCCGCCGAATTAGAACAAACCACGGACCGAAGCAGCGATACGGAAACGATCCTAGCCGCAGATGAGGCCACAGCCCATCCTGAAACAAAAGAAACAATAATCCCCGAGGACATAAGCGAAGCCGGCCTAAGTGAAATTGTGCAAGTTTTCAACATACAAGAAGATCTCCCGCACAAGATCGTATTCAAAAAAGGCAACTACTATATCAACTATGACCAGGAAATATTTGCTAGTGGCAGTCTCGCATTCGACGAAGTAAGCAAAGCCTACATACCAAAACTGAACAGGTTCTTCCAACAGGTGGGAGATGCCTATGAACGAATAAAAGAAACAAAAAGGAGACAATGGATGCAGGGAACACCGAACAGGCGCCAAAAGTATTAAGCCAGAGTGAGCATTTCCATGACCAGGTGGAAGCAGCCCAAAAACAGCTGGCCCAACAGACAAATTAGTCTCCCGCACTAACCCATCCAGAAGCCAGTAGAACCCAGCAGCTGACAACACCAAACCCAGCCGGACCAGACCGCCATCTTTGAGGAATAAGCCAAGCCCACCGACGCGAAGAAACACAGCGAGCCAGCCCAAACCGAACCTCAGCAGCCCCGCCCATTTTCCCACACTGACACGAGGCAAACCAGACAGACCAGCCAGACATGTTTAAACACCAATCGGAAGCCAAGCCAAGCCACTCCCTCTCATTCTCGATCGAGGCCGTCCCAGGCAAATCATACTAGTCCTTCTCAGGACTAGTAGAACATCTAATCTCAACCCAAACCAATGCAGCAAGGAACCAAAATTAGGTGAAAATATTCACCACAAGGAACCAAGAATCTAGAATCAAACCACAAAGAAACCGACTTCAATATAGCAAGCCAGCAGGCAGCTGAACGAGGTCAAAATTCGACATTTTTGTTTCTATATCCAGTTTCCAGTTAAAGACCTGTCCACACCTCAACGTGATCCTTGTAGAAACCGACTCACTAGCGGGAGCCATACCAGTGGGAGATAGGATCAGTGATTCCTTGGAATTCAGAGAGGTGAGAAACCACCAGTCTGTACACAGTTAGTCACATCTGGAAAACAGATGTGCACACAAACTCTCATTCTTAGAACAAGACTGAAGTCCAGACACAGAACACCAGCCAGAATTTTCTGTTGGAGTTTGCATAAGAAGATATCCTGATACAATGCCAGCCTATACAATGTTTGCTTTAACTAATCACTGTCTCTTCCTCAGATTTGCCTTGGATTTTGTTCAGCTGTATAAACCTTTCACATTAAAGGATGCTTCAAATGGCGATGAACCCCCTAGGAAAAAGGCCAAGAAAAAGCAGGCAAGTAGATAGTTTGTACTTGTTTGCAAGAATCTTTGACCAATTAAATTATTAAATATGTCTGTCTGCATTCCCTTCTGGTGCCTGCCATTTCTTCTTCTGCCTTTCTATCCCCCAGTGGAGCATAGGCCCTCAACCAACTCACGCCAAATTGTTCTATTCTTCGCTATTGCATAGAACTCTCCCCATGTCCTCCCCATCTTTCTAACTTCATTCTCCAGCTCTCTTCTCCATGTGTTTTTCGGCCTTCCTTTATTCATAGTCACCTGTGGGTTCCAATGCAAAAACATTTTAGTTATGCTGTTCTCCTGTTTTCTCAATGTGTGTCCTATCTAATGCCAGTGTCTTTTCCTCACCTCTTGTTTCACTGGAGCCTGTTTAGTTCTCTCCCAAAGTTCTACATTAGCTATTCTATCATACCATTTAATTCCCTCTATTCTGCACAGGCACCAGTTAATAAATGTCTGTAATTTATTAGTAATTGCCTAAATTGTTCTCCATGTTTCCGCCCCTTACAGAAGTTTAGAGTTCATTGTTACAGATATCACCTAACTCCATTCATCCGTGTGATTTACTTGCTCTTTCTAAATCTGTTTTTAGGTCTGTCTGTTATAAATGCAGTCTTGTAATTCTGACATATCTGATTTAATCCATCTACAGGAGACTCAGCAGCTGGTCACTTATTGATTTCAACAGTGATATATGTGCCAAATCATTTAGAAAGCAGTCACTATCTACTGAATGTAAAACTTGCTTAATAAAACAACAGACAGTCAACAAATGCTGCGTTGATTTGCGGTGTCCTGTAGGGGTTTGAACTTTTTGTGTGGAAATTGTTGTTAGGGTGTGTTAGGCAGTTAGTAGGACAGAGCATAGTTTATAGGATCATATAATTTTTCCCTGTTTGGCATCTCGGGCTCCTTGTGTGGGGGGGAGGGGAGGGGGGGGGGGGAAAGAGAATAGACACTTTGCCCCTAACAAGCATGTTTGCTGAAATTGGAAAGGCGCACATATTGTGGCAAGCTGTAAACCACAACACAACATGCCTGCTGCCCTTCAAAGGTTTAACGTAGAGAAAGAAAATTGTGAGATTCTGAAATTCTTGTTTGTTCAGTGTCTTGCTAACTCCCTGATATTGTAGACCAGTGGTTTTCAACCTTCTTAATGCAGGGACTCTGTAATACAGTTCCTTATGTTGTGGCGAGGTAAGGAACCAACAGTGCATGCAAATTAGCATGATCTGTAAAAGGGACGCACGCGCAAAACTCAGGTCCTGGAACTAAGCCAGTCTGGAAATTGAGGAACAAGCAGGTCTTTTCTTAGAGTTTACAGCAGGTGAATGCAAACAACATACAGCAATAACCCTGGTAAAAGAGAATAGACACTTTGCCCCTAACAAGCATGTTTGCTGAAATTGGAAAGGCGCACATATTGTGGCCTAGCTGTAAACCACAACACAACATGCCTGCTGCCCTTCAAAGGTTGAACGTAGAGAAAGAAAATTGTGAGATTCTGAAATTCTTGTTTGTTCAGTGTCTTGCTAACTCCCTGATCTTGTAGACAAGTGGTTTTCAACCTTCTTAATGCAGGGACTCTGTAATACAGTTCCTCATGTTGTGGCGACCTCCAACCATACTTCATACTTGCTACTTCATAACTTCAGTGAATATGTTTTCCCATTGTCTTTGGCGACCCTTGTGAAAGGATCATTCAACCTACATAAGGGTCAGGACCCACAGGTTGAGAACCGCTGTTGTGGACCATATATACATTGATATTATTTTGAAAAATGCTAGATAAAAAATCAGAATCATGAGAATTTTCATGAAATGGACCCATAGTTTAATAGAGTTTGTGTTTCTGTAGATTTCAGATTTGGACTGGTGCCATGCCATGTGGAGCTACATGGTGTATCTCCCAGAGACAGCAGACAAACTGGACATGACACATCTAGCAGATTACTTGTCCAGCACTGATGGTCTTGTTAGATGGTAAATTGAAATTGTTCATAAGGCCTGATATCAACCCCTGTTCTCCGTGTTTGTTCCGCGGCTCTATTGATGGAAAAACAAGAATAGACCCACTGCCTCTCCAAAAAGCGTGTCGTAAGAGGGGACTTGTTGGGGGCCTCCTTAGAAGTCAGAATGCCTCTGCCTGAGAGGTAAGGAACCAATAGTGCATGCAAATTAGCATGATCTGTAAAAGGGACGCACGCGCAAAACTCAGGTCCTGGAACTAAGCCAGTCTGGAAATGGAGGAACAAGCAGGTCTTTTCTTAGAGTTTACAGCAGGTGAATGCAAACAACATACAGCAATAACCCTGGTAAAAAGAAACACAGTATTTTCAAATCATCTTCATGTTCCCACCAGTAAACTCCGGCGCAAAGCCCTGGCTGTTCATCGACTACTAGACTTTGGTCTTGTTTTAGGACTTGTGACATGCACATCTGTTTTACAGACCTCACTGATTTGTGTGCATGTTGTTTGCTTCTTGCCTCTCAGGCGGAGGCACTTTGACTTTAAAGAAAGCAGTTTCAAATGAGATATCTGCATTTGTGTACGATCATAATTGACAGGGTCATCCCCAGAGTCAGCTATGATCCGGAAAGAACCCACCCTGTAATGATTTGAACTCATTCTAAAATGAAGACTAAATCTAGATCTTCATTTGAAGTGAGTGGGGATTGAACTCATACCTCTGTTGTAAGGGAAGATTTAACCTAGACCTCTTTATGAAGTGAAGAGTGAGCCTAGACCTCTGAAATGAAAAGTGAACTGTTTCCCATGTCTAAAGTATAGATTTAACCTAGACGTTCATACTAATCGAAGATTAAAATAAAATCATCTATCTGAAATGAAGATTAAAGCCAGACCTATATCTTAAGTGAAGATTGAACTCAGACTTCTTAAGTGAAGATTTTCAAAGCTCTCCTTACGTGGGCAATTTGTTTGTTTGTTTTGGTCCTCAGTATTCTAAGCATTGTTATCTATTTAAAAAAAGTGTAGATATGTTTTTGTCCTTGCCAGTGACTTATCAGTCATTTCTGCATTTTTTCAATGGAACTTATGCAGGACTTTGAAAAAAAGAAAAAAATGTGCTGATACTCACACAAAGTGTCTGTTATGATAGAGCTGGAAAAAAGTGATGCCTAAACATAAAGGTGCAGGTACTGCATACCGCCAAACAAACAAAGCTCTTAGCATGTCTCACAACCAGCTTGTGCTAGGCTCTTTGCAGACACCCTTTATTGGATGGATTTTGCAGCTAAAATATTCTTGAAGCCGCCATCTGCACCCTGAACTCTGTATGCAAAATGATATGATTCTGAAACTGAGGCTGCCCTGGTAAAACAGGAAGTTATGTTTGATTGTTGTTAAATTTGTACTTCATTTATATAGGATCCACTTAGTTGCTTCATTTATGTAATTGTTACTGTTAAATTCACCTGACGAGATAGAGCGAAATATGCCAGGCAATAAACTACAATCTGTTTGTATCTTCTTTGTTCAAGAGCGAAATATGCCAGGCGATAAACTACAATCTGTTTGTATCTTCTTTGTTCAAACTAAAATATTCTTTGGTATGAGATGCCAACAACCGAAAATTATTGAGTTTCACTGATTATCTTTGCTGCTACTTCAAACAGCCCAAGAGATTCACTAATTATCTTTCTTCTTTTAACTTTCTTTTGGCATGGACATTTTATTTCCCCAGTTAATTCAAACGGATCCTTTAACTGTTCATGTTTAAAAAAAAATTTTAAATGATAAACTTTACATGTTTTTTTAAAACTGTTGGTCTATTTCTTGTTGTTTTTCTCAAATCAGGTATGCATCCTGTACATTGAGTAAATACTATGCTATGTCAGAATCAGAAACAGCAACATTCCTGAAGAAGTATTTTACACCAGAAGAACAAAGGATGTTCAGTATACGGTTCGTATCAATACTTTCATCAAATTATATTCTCTTTTTTTTCTGTGTGATAGTCAGTAAAGTAAGAAAGATTTTGAACAACAGATCAGCATGATGGCACACGGGTGGAACCCATAAATTAGGCAACTCTTTTTTATTTCCAACTGCCAAGGGATTTTTTTTACATGCTCAACAATGCACATGGGCGTCCGATTGCACTACCCAGAGACCAGGGGGAATTACTAGAAGTCCACGTGAAAAAATCCCAGCCCTTACCGGGGATTGAACCCGCAACCTCTAGCACTCAAGACCATGCAGCAGTAAAGTAAGAAAAGGACACTCTTCCACACCTCCAGGAATTTTGGGTATGTAGGGCTAGACCAAGTGGCCCTCTTTAGGTGGTTTTGTTTTTACTTCCCAGGACTGTACCTAGTGTCCATTTAAGACTGGGCCGGCCTGGAAAAAGTCTGGCTCTGTCAGGACCTAATCTCATGACCTTCCGATCCACAGTGGGGCATCTAGCTACTATACCACGGCTGAGTTCTGGGATCAATCCTAGCTGCAGGTGATTTTCCAGCAGACAGCCTTGCATTGGTTTTTGACAGTGGTATTGAGAGTCCGCCGCTCAGAAAGCAGTTGCCAACTACTGAAAGTAAATTTGCCAGGAAAAACCGCAACAGCCAAGCAGGGCTGGTGTTCTGTGAAGGGCACACAGCTACTTATATTTTATAATTGGGCTACATGACGGCAGTCAGCCCTATTGTTAACTCTGAAGATGACGTCAAGCGCAGAGCACATGCTCTGTAGCTCCGGCTACAATTCTTATTAAATGAAAAATCCATATATCAAAGTTGTTTTGGAGCAGGAAGTAACCGGTTACCCTAGAGGAGCTTGCCTGTTAGGGAAGAGGCATGGGAAGTCCTTATGGAGTCCATACGCCTGGCGAACACATAAATAAAACAAGTAAATTTCATACTAGCGACCAAACTGACCCTGCAGTACGATCTTAAGGATACAAATACGTTTATAGTTCGTGATGTGGTGATTTCGGTTACAAAATTGAGGCGAAATTAAGGCTGATCTTAGTTGCTTTTTAAAATCGTTTGTTGTTTTAATTCATTATTCACTTGAAACTTGTCAGCAGTCGCCTCCTATTTTCAGTACCTATTTTTGCATTGGGTGCTTTATTAATATCCTACCCCAGACAGGGAAAATCCACAGGTTGCAGGAAAGTCTGATATTTCAGGGGGTGGTAGATAGGCTGCATGCAGTCGTGGGACCTAGGCTGCACTCTCTCGTGGGACGTAGGTAGGTTGGGGTTAAGGCCAGTTCTAGATGTTTTGGGGTCGTTAAAAGCATCAGAAAGGTGGGAAACCCAGTCTTACCACCCTCTAAAATGTTGGACTGTCCTGTGACGTCCACTGGGGTAGGATATTAATAAAGCACCTTGCATTGTGTTTGAGGTGGTAAGATAATTCACTGATATCTTGTTACTAACAATTGCTCTTCTCCTTAACAGTGTTGACAAAGAGGTGCTTGCTGTACAAGAAAGACTGCACAAAGCTCAAGGGATTATAGAAGTAGAGAGTGTTGATGCTATCCTGTCTCACACACTGCAGACCCTTACATCTGCTGACCTGACCTCACAGGTGGTCAGTGTCATGGGCATCTTGTTGCCTAAACTTGTGCAGGCATCAAAATCTGATTCTCAGGTACGGTGATTAGCATTGACGACCTGTCTTTGCTTGTATTTAAAATATGCTGTCTCCATGAATCAATATCTTATTCTCAGGGTTACAGTACATACAGCAAATACCCCTTCCCCTTCCTCAATGTACAGGGGAAAAAGCAGACAGAAACAAAATAGTGTGGACAGTACACTGCAAAATCTTTATCATGTGTCCAGAGTCAAGATAAAGATTGTTCTTCCAGGATTAGTTACCACACACTGAATAGATGTGTGCTAAAAGTGGCTGAGGCTGTATCAGTAAAACTCTACTCTCCTATGTTATGTAAACAGAATGATCACATTATCAATTTCAAATTAACATGGTAACTACATTACTGATTTTGAATTTCGGGCAGATAGAGGTACAGCAATTTGACATTTTGGTTTATACATTTCGACACAAAAAGGATTTTATTTTGTGCTTCAGTATATGTTGGTGTAACTCTGTAGTAATGCACCTGACGAGATACAGCGAAATATACCAGGCAATAAATTGTGCAAAGTATTGTTTGTGTGTTCACATTATTTTAACTTAAAACAGGAAAATATTGTTTTGAAAGACATTAAGTTGCCAGACAGGCATTGAAATGACAAACAAGTGGATTGAGGAAACCGAGACATCCAAGAGAAACACCAAGATGGATATTGAGAGAGGCTAATGGTGCTGGACTTGATTTCATCCATCATAGTCTTCTTCGCGCGTACTGGCTGTAAACCAGCAGAAAGATCTGAGTTTTTTTTTTCTTTCTTCTACTTCTGGACTTTAGTCTTGTTACCAAAGTTTTGTTGCTTGCACATCGGCTTTATAGATCTGACTTATTTGTGTGCAGACTGTTAGTTCCTTGCCTTAAAGGCAGATGCAGGCTTTCCTGAAATTCATGCGAGGATCCATGATATAAAAACCTGGCACAGGATCAAATTCAACGGAGGAATAGATTGTGAACTCTATGTGACATTTAGCAGCATTGCATAATGGTAATGATATATGTTTATTTGTGTTAGATTTGGTTTCATTACTGGGAGACAAGAATGTTAAGAATACCTTAAACTGGTAGAGTAACTAACGTGGATTGCTTTTAAGGAAGTTAATGAAAGCAGATCAATATATACAGCTATAAGGAAAAGACAAGCACTGTTCTTTGATCATATGAGGAGGATGGAGGCTTTGGAGAGTATTGTGATGACTGGGAAGATCAGTGATGGAAGAGGGAGAGGCAGACCAATAGAGGTGATGTATGGATTGCAGTGTTGGCAGAGAGGGATATCATCGGTGGAACTGTTCCAGAGGACAAGGTACCAAGATCTTTAAAGTTGCATGAATGCCTACGCCAGTCCGCAGGGCATGCGACGATGACGACTGGTAGACAAGATTTTGAGTAAGTAAAGTACCCTTTTGTACGCTTTCAGGCGTATAGGGCTAGACCTGGTTTTTTTAAATAAAAGTCGGCAAGATTTTAGGGGTATGAAATCAGAACACATATGTTCCCTTAATTTTATAATATTGTTGCTCATAATAGCATAATATGATTGTTTAACAGATCAACAGTCAGCTTGTATTAGTGCCGTCCACCCAGCAGCACCTTCGTAGTTTGGCCCTGGCAGTGTCCTGTTGCAGGCCTGTGTTGTTGCAAGGTCCTGTCGGCTGTGGGAAGACCTCACTTGTTGAGCACCTGGCAGTGCTAACTGGTCGACAGGGTTACCCTGATGTTCTCAAGATCCAGCTTGGAGATCAGACTGATAGCAAGGTCAGTTTAACATATTGTGTGGTTGTGCAATAATATGTTTCACTTAAGTATTTGTGTTGTAAATGTAGATATTTATTGTTTGAGACTTTGCTAACATGTGTTTTTTTTGGGTACAAGTTAGTCTCCCTATTTACACAGCGTTACACACTAGCTCACTTCTGAATGGTATACCTTGAGCCATGTGACCTTGGCACAAGGTTATGGGTTTTTCCTGTAATGCTGTTGATATTGTGTGTTGTAAATTTCATCATGCCAGCACTTTTAACACTCCAAAAATATGGACAAACTGGGTCTAACCCCCCCTTTCCTCCTAGAGAGAGCCTGATGTAAGGTTTTCTGTCAGAAGGATCGAAGAGGAAGAAGATTGTTTTTGAAGCAGACTAATTTGCAGTTGTTCAGTGAGCTCATAATTCACTTCACTGTCCGGTAAAGTGCAGCAGGGAAAGATGGAGGCCTGGGAGTCATGAGCTGGGTCGGCCCACCTTCCAAGACTGTATAGGAAAAACATGAGGCAGACAGCTTGGCCACATCGCTGCCGAGAACCCAGATCCGCAAAGACTTGTATGATAGGTTGGATGTTAGTGCTAAAATGTTCTGTTGAACGGGTATCAGGGATCCGCCTTTATGATCTGCTGTCCAGATTAAGGATTTAAAAATCTCAGATTGTATGGTAAGCCTTTAGGTAACAGCCAGGGAGACAGAAACCTATCAGTCAGCCAAAATCAAAACCACTATATAGGTGTATTGACCACTGCCAAAAGACATCCTGTTGTATACAATCCGCAAGAGTTGGAAAAACTGGCCTTTCTTGGAGCAGCAGGGTTAATAATGTTTTGATGCTGTGTTATCTGTTGCAGGCTTTGCTGGGCACATACTGCAGCACTGAGGTGCCTGGCGAGTTTGTTTGGAGAGCTGGTGTCCTAACACAGGCAGTGTCCAGAGGCAGCTGGGTCTTGCTGGAGGATGTGGACACGGCACCGATGGATGTGCTGTCTTTGTTGGTAGCTCTGGCTGAGACCAGGACGTTGATGGTTCCTGGCCATGGTGACGAGATTAGGGCAGCTCCTGGTTTTCAGTTGTTCACTACACAGAGGTAATTGAAGACCATTAATAGAGTGTAATTTTATTTTGTGCCCATCTTAGTCAGGGATCAGAAGTAGCTTTATTGTTTTGTTGACAGTTGTCTTTCTTTGTTCTTTTTTAAAAATTGTTGTGTTATCCCCTTGTGAGTTCTGTTGACCCATTTGAGAAAACAAGAATAGACCCACTGACTTCTCAACCGGCATGTCGTAGGAGGCGACTGATTTGGGGGCATCCTTCAGTATCGGAGTACTGAGAGGCAAGGAACAAAGAATCTGCATACAAATAAGTCAGATTTGTGAAACAGATGTGCACACAGCACTCAAGTTCTGGAACAGAACTAAGGTCTGGAGATGGACAAACACCCAGAACTTTCTGCCAGATTGTACACCCGGTGAAGATTTCTATATTACTTCTTAGACAGAATTTATAGTAAATTTGAAGTTACCCTGGTAAGTCACGTGGCTACCGTGAACTTCCAGCAACTTAACAGGGTGTCTCAGACGAAATTGTTAGCATTTCAGTTTGATTTATTCAGTTTTTTGTGTTTTTTTTATATTGATTTAACTCTGTAGTAACTCACCTCACAAGATACAGCAAAATATGCCTGGCAATAAATTGTGCAATGTAATGTTTGTGTCCTCATTTTTTTGAGCGGAAAGTGGTCGGCTGCCACATGACCTGGAGCCAAATTTCCAGGTGTATTTAGGAATTACAAACCATGTTCGTAATTCTTAAGCCACAGATGCCGACCCTGTTATTATAACAGTTTATAAATCAGATTTTACATCACTTACTGTCAATATTAATTAAATGGTATTTCTAGAACTCTTTTCAGATGTAGCTATCTCCATGTGGGTTCGTTCAGAGACACTATTGTGGGGGAAAATAAGAATATATCCACTGACTCAACAAGGATGGCGTAGGAGTCGACTGCTTTCATGCAGGCATCCTTCGAAGTCAGAGTGCATCTCTCCGAGAGGTAAACAACTAACAGTCAGCATATATAAAAAAAGCGAGGACCAAGAGTCTACTTACAAAAAACGCCAGGTCATTGAAACGGAAGTGCATGCAACGCTCGTGTTCTGGAAAATGACTAAAGCCCAGAGCTGCAGGGAAAGCCTGGAACTTTTCAACAGTGTTTACAGCTGGTGAACACATAGAAGAAAGTGAGGCTAAGGGTGCAGTCTGAAACTGGAGTTACTGGCTCCGGCATTGACCAGGAAAAGGAGAATTGCATGAGATCAGGGTTATACAGTATGCCTTGTGATCCAGAAGATGACATTTTTTGTACTGTTTGTCCTTCGTTTTGAACTATAATTTCTGCCCTCCACCCAGGCTGCTGAGTACTTCTGATGGCTGGCATCACCAGCGGGGAGGGAATTCTTTACTGCTGGAGAAGCTGTGTACAGTTATCAATGTGGAGCCTCTATCAAGGACTGAACTGAAACATGTAAGATACAGATAAAAACATGTACATTGTAATTAAATATGTAACCACTGCTGTGTAACTTTTCCCCAGCAGAATAGGCAGTCAGTAATTTGTTTCGGTTTTGGTATAAACAATGTATCAACATCATGGCAAAAGGGTGGTAACCCAAAGGTTCCCATTCTACTTCTGACTCAAGCCTGAGTCTAAAGAATCTCAACACATTGCACGTACTCCATAGCACCAGTGAGGATCTTAAATATTTTGGTTACATTTTTAACCGATAATTTTTCCTGGGCAGTGCTGTTTACTCTTTTCGATTTCCAACTGCCAAGGGATTTTTTTGTACATGCACAACAATACAAATGGGCGCCCGATTTTACTACTCAAAGACCAGGGGAAATTACTAGAAGTCCTCATGAAAAACATCCCAGCCTTCACCTGAAGGGACCTGAACCCTGGACCTCCGGCACTCGAGGCAGACGCAATGCTTCAAGACCACTCAGCTAACTGTCACTTGTATTCTGTGCATGCCCCCTCACCCCGTAACAGACATATCATAAAAGTCAACTAAATAGGGGAGTTTCCCTCTGAAGTTAAAGTGCATTTGCCAAACAGGCAAGACACCAGCCGACTCATACAGACAGGTCAGATGTGCACGTAGCTAAACTCAAGTTCTACCAAAGTTTACAACTAGTAAATGCAAACAACCAGCAGTACCTTGTGGTAACTGACTAAGTCACTGACTGGGTGATTCAGAAAGCAGCTTGTTGCCTCAGCAAGGGTTTTGTCCTTAGGGGGAGCAGAGAATAGTAACACTGGATGCTGTTATATTGGTGTTACCTGTGCCAGATAATAGATGAAGATGGGCACATGGGACATACATGACCTTGGGCAGGGAAAGTGTACAAGCTGGGAAAGCTTTTCTTTTTTGCGTTCACCGGCTGTAAACTTCGGTGGAGAGTTCTTGTAGTTGGTCCACTTCTAGACTTGTCCTGTTCCAGAACCTAACTGTTGTGTGCACATTTATTTTACAGATCTGATGTATTTGTGCATACTGTTGGTTCCTCGCCTCTCAGACAGATGTACCCCAACTTCGAAGGAAAGAGCTGGTGAGAGACCAAGTTTCTTTCAGGCAGACCATGATGATGCTACATGATGGTGAATATTGACACAAACAAGAATCCACAAACAAGAATCCACAAAATTCACTTAACTGAGGTCTCTCTATAAAAAAAACCAACATGTCTCTCTGGCCTATTGAAGCTCTGAAGCACATGTGAATGCAGGAAATTCAAATAGAAGCTTCCTCTTGTTGGTTCAAGGGCCCCATTATGGGGAAACAAGAATAGATCCACTGCCTCCCCAACAAGTGTTGTCAGAGTTGACTAATTGGTTTTTGTGTGGTTTGAGTACATCTGTCTGAGAGGCACAAAACTGACAGTCTGCACAGATAAGTCAGATCTGCAAAGCTGGTGTGCATGCAACATTTAGGTTTTGGAACAAGTCTTAAGTCCAGAGGTAAATGAACAACCAGAACTATCTGCTGGAGTTTACAGCCGGTAAAGTTAAGAAGGAGAAATAAAAGCACATAATACCAAAGCAAAACTTTTGGCCAAGAGAAACATCGGTGCAAGTCAAACTTTACGGGTCGCTGAGGGAATTACAAAAGATAGTGAAGTTCATGCGAGAGACAACATTGCAGATATAGATAATCTGTTTCAAGCGAACAGAAGAAGAAGAAGCACATAATAAGTCACTTAGTAACCTGCTTTGACTGATATATTTTGTGTCTCCTTTAACAGGTTATATCAGTGAGGTTCCCTGCCCTTGTGCCAGTATCCGACAAGCTGCTGGATATCTATTTCATGTTGTCAGCAGGCAGACATGATGTTGGGCAGCTGGAGTCAGAGTTACAGCAGAAGCACGGGAGATTTCTTTCAACTGGAGGCAGATTGATCTCCACAAGGTTCGTACTCTTGATTATTCCCTACTATATTTTTTTTGTGTTTTTGTTTCTTGTGTGTTTACATGTTTGTAACAGGGACCTTTGAGCTGAAATGCTATAGATAGATTAGCTAGTTGCCAATCCTTTACAGGATGTTGCAGAACCAACCCCAACAGCCCCTGGCTGTTGTGTGGTTTCTCTAGGCAATTTACATCCAGTAGTTTGCCATTGCTTTCTGGACGGTCGGCTTTCTTGATACCACTGTCGAAACCAACGCAAGGCGCATTGCCCGCAGCTGGGATTGAATCTGGCATCCCGGCATTACGAAGCGAAGCGTTTGCATCGACTTAGCCACAGAGCCGACTTATAGATAGATTAGCTAAAAAAAAAAAAGGCATTTTGTCTCAGAGGCTAAACTATTTTGGCCATATAAAGCACAACTGCAGAGTGGAAAAATAATAGCAAAAGGCATCATACCAGGAAGTAAGGGTAAAGGCTGATCATCATGGAAATGGGGAAGGAAATAAGTGACTCCTCCCTCTGATTTGGAAGTGCCTGAAGTGGGAGAGCTGGCGAGTGACTGGGTTTCTCTCAGGCAGACCATCATGAGAGCGATGTTCTGCAAAGGACCTACTGCATGATGATGTTTACTGTCAGTTTATTATCTAATTTTTGTATGTTTACTCTCAGTTTATTATCTAATTTCTGTATGTTTACTCTCAGTTAATTATCTAATTTTATGTGTACTAACAGTTATTTATATAATTTTGTATATTAACTGTCAGTTAATTATATAATTTTTTATATTAACTGTCAGTTAATTATATAATTTTTTTAAATTAACTGTCAGTTAATTATATAATTTTTTATATTAACTGTCAGTTAATTATATAATTTTGTATGTTTACTGTTGTTAATTATCTAATTTTATATGTTAGCTGTCAATTCTTAGTATCTAACTGTGTTCTCTAATCCTGTATGTTGACTGTCATATCTTGGGTGCTCCTCCTGTATGTTGACTGTCATATCTTGGGTGCTCCTCCTGTATGTTGACTGTCATATCTTAGGTGCTTTTCCTGTATGTTGACTCATATCTTGGGCACTCCTTCTGTATTTTGACTGTCATATCTTGGGTGCTCCTCCTGTATGTTGACTGTCATATCTTGGGTGCTCCTCCTGCATGTTGACTGTCATATCTTGGGTGCTCCTCATGTATGTTGAGTCATATCTAGGGCTCTTCTCCTGTATTTTGACTGTCATATCTTGGGTGCTCCTCTAACTCTGTATGCTGACTGTCATTTCATAGCGAGTACTCTTGACTTTCTGAAGTAAAGGCGGCCAGGTGATGTTGACCATATCACTCACCAAGGGCCAATTGGTCTGTGAAATAATAGGTCTGGCCCTATATGCCCAGTAGTCCTGAAGGCGTGGACATTGGTCCTTTACTTACTTTACCTACTCTGGTTCTGCTTGTTGGTTGTCAGTTCTCAGTGAATCCTCGTTTAATCCTCTATGTTGACTGTTCTTTGTGTTGCTTTTCTCTTTCTCTTACTGTGTATGTTGGTTCCTTGCAGGGATCTGATGACCTGGTGTAGTCGATCTAGTGTAGATTTTGATCACAAGGAGTCGTCACAAGGTCTGCGGGTGTTTCTGGAGGCTCTTGATTGCTTCGTGTCCTGTGTACCCAAGCAAACAACCAGACTGTCTCTTGCAACTGCCATTGGTGAAATATTAAACGTCACGGAAGACAGGGTATGTAGCCTTATGTTTTTTTTAAACTTTTACTGTTATATGTCTATTAACCTACTTGACTGTTTTAAAATTCTATATGTATCTGTATAAGGGAGCCGCCACAGTCTAGTAGCTAGACGCTCACCTGGGAAGTCATGGGTTCGAGTCCTGACAGGGGCCAGACTTTCTTCTTCTTCAAAAAATTACCTTGGCTACCAGGTCGACCCAGCCTTGAGTGGGTACCCGGCACAGTCATGGCAAGTAAAGGCGGCCAGCGTGATCGGAAGGTCATGGGTTCGAGTCCTGACAGGGGCCAGACTTTTTTTCTTCAAAAAATGATCTTGGCTACTAGGTCGACTCAGCTTTGAGTGGGTACCTGGCACAGTCATGGCAAGTAAAGTCAGCCAGGGTAATGCTGACCACATCATCCACTGTGTTCTGGTCTTTAAAATATAGGTCTAGCCCTATACACCCAATTCTCCTGAAGGTGCCAAAGGGTTTACTTTTCCTTTTTATATATCTGTAAATATAAAAACAATTGCTTTCTATATTGATTCTAGTTTTTTCTTTCCTGCCTCTCTTCCACTTCAGGTTTATTGTTGTCATAATTTACTTGTTTTTCCCTTTCTCATAGCTGGCTAGCCAGTCACCGTTTCAGCTTTATGGCAGATGGGTTAGCCCGTACTTTTCCCAAAACTGCAAACAATGGCCATAGCTGTTTCTTACGGAAAAGTTTAAACAGACTGCATTCTCGGCAAAGCTTAAAGCATAAGGCTGCTGATAGAAGGGCTATCACAAACATTCAGTGACTAGTTTGTTGTCGATGGAAGCATTCGTTACAGCAAAGCAGTTGCACCTGCAGTGCTGCATAAGGCACCACTAGTTCTCTAGCGACTGGCTGCTCGCTGATTTTCCATGTTTGCAGTTCACAGCACAGACAACCTTGGGCAGTGTGAAAAATAATTCCAAATAAAATTCACAGCTCAGATGTCACACTACGCGCTCAGCTCAAAAAGCAAGGCAATGGAACTATATACATTCAGTCCCATGTTGAGAGAGAGGCATGATGTATCAAAGGAAAGTGGTTTGTCTTTTTTTGTAGTTGAATTTCTTTCAGGACATCTTTGTTAGGCTTGTTTTTATCTATCAGGGTGTTCCTCTTCTTCTGTATAACCACATCTCTTCGACATAATTGTTCGGTTTTTGTCTCTGCTGTCTGTCACTCTCCCTGTATGCCTCAACCATTGCAGTCTGTTAGCCTTCCTCATGCCAGTAATTAGTAATGATTTAAATAGATTATGAATTTGTTACTTCTAACTCTCCATTCTCCACTGTTTGTATCTTCATAAGACTCTGTTCTTGGAGATTTGTAATTAGGTTTGGTCTTTTCTAGTTGTACTCTAGGTCTCAGAGCCGTATCTTCTTTGTTCACCGGCTGTAAGCTCCGGTTAAATAGTCCTGTTTTTTTTGTCTGTTTGGGCCTTGGCTTTTTTCCAGGGCTTGCGCCACTGGGGCAGATGCACTCCGACTTCAAAGAAAACCTTCAATTAGTTGACTGCTGTGACGTGCTTGTTGTTGAGACAGTGGGTGTATTCTTGTTTTCCCCACAATGGGGCACCAAAGCCCACATGGGGAAGAGCCATATAGGACAGCTGGTCTGGTCTTATTGTCAGGGCTGTACTGGGGATTGACAACAGAAGAGTATGCACACTGAAAAGCAGCTGATAAATGTGCTATTTGAAACAACTTTATGCTATCAGTGCCAGACATGGGACAGTCTTAGAAAAAACCTAATGTAAAATTACATCTCAGGTGAGATGTGTAAGAAGTGCAACAGGAAAAACAAGGAGAGACAAGAGCCAGTAGTATAGAACTAAGAACAGTACCAGTAAATGATTTCATAGAACCTCAAAGAAGCAAAATAGTTTGGTCATCTGGCCAGAATGGAACAAAATCAGCCAGCAGCTAGAGCATACTATGTGATAACAGCAGGCTACAAGACAAGAGGCCAACCAAGAAAAATGTGGGTGGAGGGAGTGAAAGAGACACTAAAGAAATGCAGTGTAACATGCAACTAGCAAAAGACAGAAAACTACATCTAACTCCTCTCTGTGACACATTACATCGTCAGCAGTAGGGCAAGAGAAGAAAAGGCAGAAGAGTCTTTACAGGCAAGTTTGCCAGCCACGGTAGCTCACGGGCAGATCAGAATTGTGATTTTGTTTTTTTTTATGTGTGTGTGTGTGTTGTTTTTAAAACAAAGACTCAGTATTACTTTCACTTTTTCCAGTCAAAATACTTCTGTACAAATTACAAGCCGTCACTTCAGGATTCTACACATTCTCTGGAAATCGGGAGAGCCAAGGTGCAGCGGAGGAAGATGGCTCTAGCAAGCTTGAGAGCGTATGTTTATTTTCATTTCTGATTTCTTCATTTAAAAAAAAATCCTTCACTACCCGTATCGCATTATATCTCATGGATCAGAATCATACAGTGGCAAATGTGAGAAACCCGGTTCAACCGAATAACACAGTTATATTCGGGAGACTGGAGTTATGTAGTCCTGTGTGGGTGGGTATGTGAGTGCATCATTTTGTCCACGTAAGGATTGAATAGCCTAAGTGATAATAAGAGAACTGAGTGAGCACAACATGCAGTTTATATCAATACAAGGTGGGGAAGGTACACATGGAAAAACTGAACATTTCACCCAGACTTCTACAGTAGATAAAACAACAGAAATCTCTTCTCTCTCTCTCTCTCTCTCTCTCTCTCTCTCTCTCTCTCTCTCTCTCTCTCTCTCTCTCTCTCTCTCTCTCTCTCGATGTGGAAGAATCAGACAAATGGAAATGTGAAAAGTAATAGTAGGCAAGGATTTTTTTTAGGGAGGGTCTAGAGCTGTGACTTTTGGTTGGTGTCATTTCCCTTGTAATCGCCGCGTTCCTAGCTTGTTTGTGACAAGCATAGTGAACCATATCGATTTTGTTTGCATCTGCGTAAGCTAGAGCGCTATCCATTATGCTACCAAACCAGAGCACTGTTCACTTTGTTACTAAGCCAAAGCACTAGCCAGTATGTTACCATATCAGAGCACTGATCATTAGGCTACCAGACCAGAGCACTATACAATATGTTACTTAGCCAGAGTCTTATCCAGTGTGTTACTATGTCAGAATATTATCCTGTAAGTTACCAGGCAAGAACACTATCCAATATGTTATCAAACCAGAGCACTATCATAACTAAATGAAAACATTATCCAGTTTGCTACAAGCCAGAGTTCTCACCAGTGTGTTACCGAACAAGAGCACTACCAGTATGTTACCTAGGTGGAGGCACTATCCACTTTGCCACGACTGTTAATTTTGTTTCCCAAACTTGTCTTAGTTACTGCGCCTTTTTCTTTTTTAATGAAAATTTTGCCATAGTGCCCTAGCCTAAGTAAAAAATATGACTATTCCTATAAAAAAGAGAAAAATAAATAAAACTTGCTTATCTTCAAATATTTCGCGGCGCCCCTGTGAAGAGGTTGCGGCTTCCCGGGGCAGCACACAGTTAGGAAATCACTGTCATAGATAGTTAAAAATGTATTCTAAAAATGTTTGCAATGCACGCACCATGTTGCCCCGCTGGACCTATGGTATTTTCTGTTTTCACCCGCAGGAAATCAGCTCCCACCTTCTCTTATACACGTGCATCAGTAGTGCTTCTGGAAAAGGTGGCTGTCTGCATCAATCGAAATGAGCCGGTTCTGTTAGCAGGAGAAACGGGAACTGGAAAAACTTCTACCGTGCAGTTTTTGGCACACCATCTCGGTTAGTTTTGTTTTGTTATGGCCATTCTGCCTTGTTAACCCTAAAAATGCTGTATAAAACTGACTGATGTTTTACCCCACCAGGACATCACACTGAGCGATAAACACCAGGTGACACAAAGTGCCACCATTCAGATAAGGACCACCTGTAGAAAGGTGTGTAGAGAGGTGGGTAAAAACCCATTGGTTGGGTCAGGGTTAGGTCCCCGGCAACATTATATAATTAAATATATAATACACAAATTCAGAGAAAATACTGCCTGTAAATAGCACACACAAATTTGACACGTAAGTCAAAAGATATTTATTCCAAGGGAATGAAAATTGAGTTTGTGTCAAAACAAATTTGTGCCAACCGAGGACTAATAACAATAATACACTCCTGTTGATACTAAAGTGTGTTCATTTTAATCAGATGTTCTTGTTAAGTGAGTTTGTGCTGAGGTTTAACTAGTATTTAAATGTTTACTGATGTGTCCTGTCTCTCTACTTCTTTCTTTGAGTGCCAGTCAAGATGTGTCAGTTTGTTATACTGTTTCTGCATCATTTAGTTGTACCCATCTGTTTATAATAGTTAATTAGTTATTCACAGTTTCAAAACTTCAGGGCGAAAACTACATTGTATGTTCGTCACTGTCCCTTGTAAACAAAATTGCAATTGACTGCAGCCTTGACAAAACCAATAGCACACACACACATCAAATTAACAAGGCAGCCGTCAGGTGGGCCAACAGAAATTACTACAGATCGGCAGCTGCATACACAGTATCACATAAGGCGCCACCAGTTCCATGGCAACTGGCCATTTTCTGAATCTGCGGTTTACAACAAAAACCATGTGGGGCCAGCTCAGTCGAAAAGTATTCTAAATAATTCAGCAACAGACATTGTCACACCATGCACTCAACAGTAGCTGGACGATGGAACTATATACTTTTAGTCCATAAAATTGAAAAAATGCAACAGCCAACCGCATCTAGAACTGATAATTTGCCAGTTGGCTGTTTATCTGCTATGCCTTACTAGGACTGTTTATAACACTAGCCTATCGTGTATGTCATGAGAGTGGCTGCTGTATTAAATAATTTAGTTTTCTAACGAAACAACATTTGGATGAGTGGTTTAAAAGATCCCAGGTTCAAAACCTTGGTAGGGGGATGTAATTTTTTTTTTCTGTTGATGGCAATAATAAATTCCGAACCCCATATTTCATGGCAACAGCAGTTCTGAATCCTTAGGCTAAAGATAAACGAGCTGCCCTAAAAAAATAGCATATGTATAAGAGCAGTAAACAATTTCAGTTTCTTTGTTTTAGGCCGTAATGAGAAGATGGCAGTTGATATGATTCAGCTAGATTTTAGCTGAAAATATTTAAAACATACTGTTGTTTTATGTTGTCTTTCAGGTCACAAATTACATGTCATCAATCTGAACCAACAGAGTGACAGTACCGATCTCCTAGGGGGGTAAGTTGCTTGTGTTTAGTGTCTGAGGCTTTGATCACAGTTGATAAGCTCTAAAAGATGCTGTGTGACAGTTTGACTAGATTCTGTAGTTCTTTACCATACAGTATGAAATCTTTCCCTTGGTATATTGTATAGAAACTGCACCACAAATGATGACATTTGTTACCTCATCACTCAACACATTTGCAGCCGAGTCTATTTTAACAATAGTTAAAAGACTGCTAATGCAACTGTGTAGTTCTGTAACGTGTCCTGGTCTCTCTAAAACAATACTACAGAGCTAGGAAGAGAGAAAGATGATAGAAGAGGCAGACAGAAAAAGACCTAGATACAGATAGGGATACAACTTCCACAGCCTTCTTCTCCAATCCTGTATTGCCTTTCAATGTCAGGTTTTGAAGAAGCATCGGCTATGGGCCATGGTATCTGCTTCATAAATGTTATTTACGGCCTCAAATATCCATCTATCCTTTGACCTCTTGCTCTGCTTTCGTTATTATGTGTGTGTAACAGGGCTGTCTGTGGTGCACACTGTGGTAGTCTTGACGCATGTCCAGACCATTTGGCATTTAGTCTCTTGATGTAGTTTAATGTTGGTTTCGTCCCTGCTTCTTTCCTGGTATCATCATTTTTTATCCTGTCTCTTCTAGTTACATTTAGGATTCGTGGTAGACATTTCATTTCTGTTTTAATTTTGTGTGTGTGTGTGTGTGTGTGTTAATGTCCATATTTGGTGCTGATCACAGTTTGGTGGAAATACTGTATTGATCAGTGCTCTTCTGGTGTCAGCCATTACATGTTTTTCTGCAAAATTGCTGACATTTGTTCAGTGAATTAATTTGCTTAATTAAATCTGTGATCTATCTCCACTTTGATTCTTCCGTTGGATGATGTTAAGCTCCCCATATGCTTGTCTTTTGCTTGCATGAGTTGGCGGTGTGTGGAGTTTCCAGGGAATCTGGCCGACACTCAACTCTCAAGGGAAGGGAGAGACGGATGTACAATCAGACCATTACTGGTACCGTCCGAAATGGAACTTCGCTTGCTGCTGAAGATGGGGACGGAGCACTTATGGGGGTGTCCCTAGTGCTGTGATGTCGGTTTTTAAATCAACATTTAACATCTTTTCCATAGATGCTTCTTAAAAATGTGTAATCATTGATGCTGTTTGTTTACCACAGCTTCAAGCCTGTGGACCTTAAGTTTGTCATGATGCCTCTGAGGGAGAAGTTTGAGGTGCTGTTTTGTGAGTCATTCTCCAGGACCCAAAATGTGACGTTTCTTTCCCATGTTCAGGTCAGGCACTTGAGATTGATCCATGTGTGTATGGCTGTATTCCCAATGTGGGTTCGGGGGGGAGGGGGGGGGGGGGTGTTTTGTGAGGAAAGAGAAAAGACCCACTGTCTTCCTAACAAGCAGGTCATAGGAGGCGATTTAGAGGGTCATCAGAACAAATCTAAGGGGTCTGCGAAATGAATTTTAAAAAAGACTTTAAAAAAAAACACGAACTACAAACTTTTATGTGTGCACGTGATTTTATTATAGATTAACTCATCTTACAAAGCCAGGCTCGTTGGGAAGCCCTGGTAAGGTGATATAATTTTTTTTTTGGCGGTGGAAAGATTAAAGCATCCTAGCCTGTACAGTTCGCGGCGACAGCACTAGCCGTGTGGCCTTTAACCCTTAGGCTTATGACCCCCTGTATACACCGCCGTAAAAGTGGTACATGCAGACAGTAGTGACAGTTTGTATGTTCAGTTTTTTTTTTTTCAATATAACTGTTAGAAAATATGGGCTTAATCGTAGCCATAGGTCTTTGGGTCTTATGTAATTCAGAACAGCTGCTCTATTTGATGGGGGACTGCTGTTGCATGGCAGTGATTTCACTTATCCCGGAACCACTTAGGGACTTTATAGGGAATAATTCTAAAGACTCGTTAAGACCTTGCTCTGCCAGGTTATTTTTTATTATTAGGCAACCGAGAGTAAGGTTGGTCTTGAATTGGATATCTCATCAAGTAACCAGCTGAGACCACAAAGGCCAAGCAACCATGGGGGGAATTAATTTGGAGACTAAGATAGGGAAGCTTGAGCTGTATGGGATTGTAGGTAATAAGAATGCTTGGGTTGAGTTGGTTGGGAGCCTGTTCTTCATTAGGGGATACAGGTCAGAAATAGAACATGTGTGTGCTGATTGTGGGCACCATGACCTCCAGGTTAGATGTGTAAATGGATAGGCTACACTTCCTTTGAAAGAACAAAGATGTTTGTGAAGACATTTACCTATGTTGAATGTGCATACCTTTGTGTGTGTGTGTGTGTATTGAGGGCACATGTCTGTGTGTTGAAGATGCATGTATGTATGTTGTGGGCCCATGTATGTCTGTTGAAAGTGCGTGTGTCTGTGTGATAAGTGTTCATATCTTTGTGTGAATGTGTTTCATCTGTTTTTTGAACAGTTTCAGTACATAATTACACCACCATAAAACATATTTGTCCATTTTTCAATTACAGACTTTATTTTCCCAAAAAAGATGGAATGATTTGTTGACTTTGATGGAAACCCCTACGAAAAGGGCAATCAACAAATTTGAAGCAGGTAAGTTTTGCATGTTATGTTTCTAATTTTGTGAAATTCTACAGTGAAACATAGAGGCATCACCACCAGTGATGATGGTATGCAGGTTAAGGTTAGTTGCGTATCCTTTACAGGACGTTGCAGAACCAACCCCAGCAGCCCCTGGCTGTTGTGTGGTTTTTCTAGGCAAATTTACCTCCAGTAGTTTGGTGTGCTGGGACAAGGGCTTATATAGATTAAGACCTATCTGCACCTGTCCATGGTCATCCCAGAAACTGATTCTCTGCTGGGTAGCATGGCCAACATAGATAGTTTAGGATCAACATTTGCTTTGAAGTTGGACTGCGTCTGCCTATACATTAAACTCAAGTCTGAGTCCGAAGAAGCTCAGCACAGTGCACAGGCTCTGTAGCACCAGCGAGGATCCTGAAATACTTTAGGTAGATTTTAAACTCCAGATTTTGCCTGGGCAGCACCGTTAGGCTACTTTTTCGATTTCCAACTGCCAATGGATTTTTTAGGTGCGCAACAATGCACACTGGTGTCTGATCTCACTACCCAAAGACCAGGAAATTACTAGAAGTCCAAGTCCACGTAAAAAAAATCCCAGCCCTTACCGGGAGTTAAACCAGAAACTTCTAGCACGCGAGGCGGACACCATGCCTCGAGACCACGCAGCCCCCTTATTCAAGACAAAAAAGGATGAAAGTAAAGGATCCAATTACTTATTTAGATGTTAATATCGATAGTCAAGGAGACACAAAGAAATAAATTGTGACACGCACTGGTAGGGCATCAGCATCTTTTAGTAGCTTGAACAAAACGTTTTAGAACCATGTTACATATTTTCAGTTCTAATGTTCTAACTCGCTCAGAGGATTTGATCATTTACACAGACGGTTCAGTGTCAATAGGCAAAAGAAGTGCTTGGGGCTTTTTAGCAAAAGTTAATGGTCGACGTTTGGTGCAGGAGAGCCTAGCATATGATACCACAACATCCAGCTTAAGAATGGAGGTGGAGGCGGTCACTGCAGCTTTCTGCTGGCCAGAGAACACGACACACACACACATTGTAATTGTAACTGATTCAGAAAGCATGCTGGGGAAGATCAGAACAGGTATGCTTCGTGCAGAGTGACATGCTTCGCTGCGGAGTACACGAGTGAGGAGTATTGTCTGGATTTTTTCACCGGGTTACGCCGGTGTGTTGGGAAATAAACAGGCGGACAGACTGGCTGGCTCTGCACAACTTGGTGGAATACTGCTACATGATAGGGCAGACGAGGTTAGTGCCTTGTGGGAGAGCGTGTACAATGCGGAGGAGCAGATGGATCACCACAGTCTGGTGAGATTGATGCAGTTGGGGGTGACGAGAGGTTCTGGCAGAAGCTAAAGGCTCAGAGGAAAAGCAAGACGGACGTTTAATCAGAAAGCTACTGGCACCATTAGTATCGGAACTTTTCGCTGGCTGCTGAAGATGGGGACGGAGCGCATATGGGGATGCCCCGAGTGCTGTGATGTCGGTTCTTGAATCAAATCAAATCAGTTCTAATGTTATTATCAAACGGAGAAATAGACTGAGCCCTATGTGACAATAAAGGGCATGCCAGGACAGTGTATGTGAAATTGATGGTTTATTAGGGTGATAAAGATCATGGTTCCCTGTGTGAGTTCCGGGGCCGCATTGTGGGGGAAAACAAGAACAGATTCACTGCCTGTAAGAGTCGACCAATTGGCAGCTTACTCCGAAGTCTGAGTGCATCTGACTGAGAGGCAAGGAGCCAACAATTTGAATGCAGACCTGTGGAAAGGATGTATGCCCAACACTCAGTTTCTGGAACAGGACTAGAGTCTAGAAGTGGACAAACAACCAGAGTTTACAGCCAGTTAACACAAAGACGAAGAAAAAGAAAGATCATAGTTTGTTAACTGTAGTCCTAAGCAGTTGTTACTTAACTCCTTCTATCCCAGAATGTTTAGCTGAAAAGCAATGAAAGGACTTCAACATAGTTACTATGAGCCATTAGAAGTTGAAACTGGTAAATAAAGAATTATGTTACTCTGAATGTATTTGTCAGGAACACCTTTGAATGACAGATGGGTGAAGCTTTCAAAACGTATACGTGACCTGAGACTGCAGATCAGGGAGATGGAGAATGTTCTGGCATTCTCATTTATTGAGGTAACTTTCATCATCACCATCATTACTAATATCAAAATTGTGCACATAACCTTAATGTATCATGCAGATGTGAATTATGGACAATAAAAAAAAAATTATCAGTGAAGGCAATCAAGACTTTTGAACTCAAATGTTACAGAACATTTCTTTAGAAGAAAAAAATTGTCAAAAAGAAAACTACTAGATGTGAACATTGAAGAAAACAGACTATAAACAATATTTCTTGGAGTCTTCCAGTTATGTCACTGTCTACTTCTTGCTCACCAACTTTAACCTGTTTTCTTGAGTATGGTTTTTATGAGTGTTTTATGCCTTTAAAAGATGGAAGATTGAAGCAGCCAGAATCAAGAATCGACCTTATATCCCTCTCAACACCTGGAGCTGGGAAATAGGAAATAAACAATAAGATGCTTTTTAAAGTTTCCAAAATATTTAACTTATCACCTTTCCTCCCTGCCCCCTCTTTCATCAGCTGTCTTTTTCTTATGCTGCGACCTTCCAGGAACTTCTGAATTTGTTTCTATGCCTAATTTATTGATTCAGATAATATATTGTTTCAATTGGTTGCTAGGGAACCTTGGTGAAAGCGTTGAAGAAAGGAGATTGGGTGTTGCTGGACGAGATCAACCTGGCCACGGCGGAAACACTGGAGTGTCTGAGTGGGCTGCTGGAGAGCTCGTCAGGCTCTGTTGTTCTCACCGAGAGAGGGTATGTGTTTTGTCATTGAAAAAGGGTATGTGTGTTGTTGTCACCGAGAGGAGGTATGTGTTTTGTTACCTCGAGAGGGTATGCTTGCTGATGTTACAGTGAGGGTATGCATTTTATTGTCACAGAGGGTATTCATTTTATTGTCACAGGGGGTATTCATTTTATTGTCACAGAGGGTATGCATTTTATTGTCACAGAGGGTATGCATTTTATTGTCACAGAGGGTATGCATTTTATTGTCACAGAGGGTATGCATTATATTGTCACAGAGGGTATTCATTATATTGTCACAGGGGGTGTTCATTTTTGTGTGACACTGAGAGAGGGTATGTGATTTTTTTGGGTCACTGATAGAGGGTATGTGTGTATCATGTTGTTGTCACTGTGAGAGAGCATTTGTTATTGTTGTGACTGAGAGAAGGTATGCCTGCCGTTGTCATTAGGAGAGGGTACATTATTAGCAATGATAAGTAAATCCTAAAAGTTGATGCAAGAATTCCCGACCACAAAAACTTACATTAAATGGTTCACCTCATAAGAATCGTAAAACAAAAAATTTCTGTTCTTCAAATTTTGTTTGCCAAAAACTCATCCTAATAATTTTCTGCCCTAAGAAACTAGAATAAGCGGAGAGGAAGAAGCAGAGGAAATTTTGAGTCTTTGCCAGTTAAAAAAAATGCAATGGGGTTGAAATCCATGACAGGCAGGCGTGATGTGATGGCCACTGCAACACTGCGGGCAGCAAGGCGCTAACAATTTTGTTTTTAAAGTCACACAAAGGTGTTTTTTTTTAAACATGAACTACTAGATACAAGCTGGACAATGAATTAACAGCTGTCCCTTCTTTTGACCATAAAAACATGGGTTTTGTTGATGCAGTCATGCAGAGTAAAGTGACTGATGGTGTCACAATGACATCACGGCAACAAAAAAGCATTTTTTTTTCAGTCCTAACAGCGTCTCCAGATGCAAGCAATACCAGAGTTATATAGTCATAGTGGCCACTGCCAAAATATGTCATGCCATCAAAAAGGTTTAAATGCAAGGGGGAAAAAACACTCCTTGGGGCGACAAGTTAAAAGCACTTCTATCATGAAGATACATTAGACAGGGGGATTAGTCTTCATGGTGAGTCCTGATGGCAGTGACATTCTTCGAAGGACATGCATCATGAGGATGAATCAATGAATGTGTCTGTTAGGCTTATGGTAGTTGTTGCTCATGGTTTCATTATTCTCTCCATCAGAGATTCGGAACCCATCCAAAGACATCCAGACTTTCGACTCTTTGCTTGTATGAACCCAGCAACAGATGTTGGCAAGAAGGATTTACCAGTGGGCATCAGAAACAGGTAACTGTTTGCATTATTATTTGTTTACCTCTGCTGCAATACCTATGCCTTTCACTCGACACATTGAATTTCAGCAAACTAATAATTAGTTGTCTTTTATGACAAGCGTTTAATATGGGGCATGAGGTATGTCTTTCCCCCATCCCCCACATTGGGGTGCCAGATCCCATTCTGGGATGAATATATTCATAGCTGTTTGGCTTGGTTTGCTTCACCGTCGGAAAGACCTGGTTGTCCATACCTGGGATTTGACTTTGTTCCAAGACCTGTGTTTTGCAAGTGCATCAGTTTTGCAGATCTTGTTTAAACAATTTTTTTTAAACATCCCATATGGCTATGTCTCTGTCCACAGAACAGCTAGCTTCCAGCTGAGAGCGTCAAACAAAGTATAAACTCCGTAGCTCTGGAAATGTTCCCCAAGATTTGTGTAAGAATTGCATTCATACACTGATCAACACAGCAGTGAATTGAACTCATGACCTTCAGAGCTCGAGGCAAGCGGCTTGATCACTTTGCCACAGAGTCTGCCTGCAGATAAGTATTTTGAAGTAAAGTCAGCTGGCATATGTTGACCTCAGCACCTGGCAATTGCTGATTGGTTTATAAACAACATACGGAATAACACCATGTACCAGTATGCCCTTAGATGCTTGGCGGTCGTCCCCTTGGTCATAAGTTCAGTTCCACATCAGGGCAGATTTTAAATATTTTTGTTGTTTTAGACTCCCAGATTGACCCTGTCTATTATGGGTGTCAGGATGTATTACGTGATGTAAAGATGACCTGTGTGGTGTTGACCACTTCACACACACCGAGTGTCATGTGGACTGGAACAGAGGAGCTGTTTTACAGGCCTGTGTGATACTTCACACACACCGAGTGTCATTTGGACTGGAACAGAGGAGCTGATTTACAGGCCTGTGTTATACTTTACACACACCGAGTGTCATGTGGACTGGAACAGAGGAGCTGTTTTACAGGCCTGTGTGATACTTCATACACACCGAGTGTCATGTGGATTGGAACAGAGGAGCTGTTTTACAGGCCTGTGTGATGTTGACCACTTCACTCACACCAAGTGCCATTTGAACTGGAACAGAGAAGCTGTTTTACAGCTGTAGGGGCCCTATGACAAATATGGTAGGTCACTAGACATAGGTAAAGATGGAGCCCCAATGCTGGCGAAGCACTCCCTGGTCAAGTGCCCAGCAAGCCCATGTGTTGTGATGGCACTGGCTATTGGCATATGCCTCTAGGTGTGGAATCATCATCACCACATGTCTTGCTGACTGAAGTGGGCAATTCTTCTTCTGCATTCGACATCAGTCATGCTGAACATTGAGTCCCGTCTGAATCAAAAATAAGATTCTACGTTTAAGGTCGCCACCGGTCCCCTATAGCTTCTCTCGCAATGTGGATCCCCTGGGCCAGATCCACAGTCTTTGCTGGGAGAGGTAAGGGCAGTACTGCGGTAGTGGGCAGTCAAACCTCTCAACCTGTGATCTCCAACAGCATATATCAGTTTGTGCACTAATACCATTCCATAACAAAAGGCTGTCAGGAAATATCTCATGTTGTCTTCCTGTGTCTGCCTTTCCCCAAATCTTTCCAGTGGTCACAACATGTTCCAGTTTATCTTTTCTCTTTACATAAAAAAAAAAAAATGATGACTGTCTCTTTCTGATGTTGGTGATAAGTTGCATTTGGTCCCTCCCTTGCTTCAAAAATTCTGGGTTACTATTTTGTGTCTTGTTGAAGAAATTATAAGTTTTGTTCTATATAAACAGATGTCTGAGGCCTCAAGAATTTGTTTGGCCTGCTTATACTGGCACTTTTGTGTCTTATCTTACATTCTTTAAGTGACAGTTTGCCAGTTTGAATGTAATGGGAGATTTTTGTTTTGGTTACAGGTTCACAGAATTCTATGTTGAGGAGCTCGAATGTCCGAAAGATTTGTCCATTTTGGTTAGAGGCTACCTTCCAGGGTTGTCACTAACTTCAAAGCAGGTGACTGATATCGTCAACTTTTATCTATGCATCAAAAATGATCCCTCGGACAGATTGATGGATGGTACTGGACACCGACCACATTTTAGGTAATGTCCATTCTTTGTACTTGAGTAATGTCTATTCTTTGTAGTTAAGTGATGCCTGTTTTTTGTAGTTAAGTAATGCCTGTTCTTGGAAGTTAATTAATTTTTGTGTGTGTAGTTAAGTGATATTTGTTCCTTGGGGTAAGTAAGGTCTGGTTCGTGGAGTTAAGTAATGTATATTCTTTGAAGTTAAGTAATGTCTGTTCTGTGGAGTTAAGTAACGTTTGTTCTGTGGAGAAGTAATATTCTTTCTTTGTAGTTAAGTAATGTCCGTTCTGTGGAGTAAGTAATATCCATCCTTTGCAGTTAAGTAATGTCCCTTGTTCACAGCTGTGTAATGTCCATTCGTTGCAGCTAAATAATGTTCTTTATTTGCTGTTAAATAATGTTTTTTTTTAGCAGTCAAATAATGTTCATTGTTTTTAGTTCAATAAATCACCTTTTTATGCCAGCACGACCAGGCGTGTAGATCCAGGTGAGGGAGGTTAAGAGCGATTGTTCAAATGCTTTCTGCTACCCATTCAGAGCACATACTACCTGTTGCGATCTTCTGAAGCATGTTACTGAAGCAATTACTGCATATGTGACACCATCTAGCAAAGCACATAAATGTAATGTTGACTATTGAATTTGGCCAGAATGTAACCATAATTTCAAGCTGAGTAACAACGCTAGTTAGTATGAATATAACTCACGAACTATACAAGTAACTAAAGTGCTTTTGTTTAAATAACAATCATTAGGCGGCCTGGAGATTGAAAGAAGGTGGTATGAGTTGCTTGTAACTATTTTTTGTATGAAGAAGGAAGTTATGATTTGCTTGTAACTGTTTTCAGTATGAAAAAAGGATTTCACGATTTACCTATAATTATTTTCAGTATAAAAAAAAAAGGAAAGATGTCATCATTTTTTCTCATAACTGTTTTCAGTATGAAAAAAGAGAATATATCATGATTTGCCTATAACTACTTTCACCATGAAAAAAAGAAAGGTATATGATTTGCCTATAACTAATATGAAATAAAAGGAAGATGTTATCATCATTTACATAAACAATTTTCAGAAGGTATGATTTACTATTTTCCTTATGATAAAGAAAGGTATCACCTATTATATTTATTTTAATATATAATAAATGATTGTGTCATAATTTAATGTATTTGTTTTTGTTTGATATTCTCTTGCAGTTTGAGGACTTTGTGTCGGGCTCTGATGTTTTGTGGGAGAAACCCATGCAGGAGTGTTCCTAGATCGATGTTTGAAGTAGGTGTCTTTCTGTACTAGATCTTTACAAATTATAAGCTATAATTTGATGTGTGTAGTAGTCAGTTCCTTTCCCCATGTTTCTAAGTCTTTCAGACACACACTCAAAGCATTTAGAGAGAGAGAGAGTGGTGGGAGAGGTTTTGACCTTTTTTGATTCATGTGGCGAAAACAACTAAAACTATAAAATGATGATGTAGGGATTTTTCAATTGTCTGTACTGCAACTGCCGTGGTGTAGTGAACTCGAAGGTCATGGTTTCATTTCGTGTTTGGTGCCTGATTCCCACCCCACCCCCAAAATAACCGTGGCTCCAAGGCTGACCAAACCTTGAATGGGTTCCAGAAAAAGACCTGGAAGGTAAAGGTGGCCGGCATGATTTTGACCACATCGCTGTCGATTGGTCTGTAAAATATAGGTTTAGCATCATATATCCATTATGCCTGATGGCATGGAAAATGGTCCTTTATTGTCTGACGTAGAGACACTGAAATAGCCAGCACCGACCATGGAAAGACATCTATGTAACAGTACGGGCATTCCACATCTTGATAGCAATTAATTCCATCAGTGTACTGTTGCAGTGGATTCCTGATTACAGTAATACTGAACCAGGTAACTAGATTTCCTAAAGCAGCGTCTGCAAAACAGCAGAAAGGTGGAACATGCAGTATGAAAATTGTCTAAATAATTCTGTAAAGCACAAGAGAAGACTGACTGAGCAGCAGGGATGTGCGTATTTATTCCTGTGCTGTTTTCAAGAGCTTTAAAGGTGCTCCAAATTGTGTGAAGAAATGACATTGTCCTGTTGTACCATGATACATCCACATAGGGCTGACAGTCTAGTCCCTACATTCAGTTCTGTCATGTGAAATCCTCTTGATTTCAAGGAGGAAATCCAGTCCAGTGTCCTTGACCTCTCCCAGCAGTGTTTGTGCCAGGGTTTCACTTGGATATCCTTGTTTTCCCATTTCATTTGTTTCCCTTTTCAGTGCTTGTTTGGTGATTCTCTGTTTTTCCTCATGATGTGCCTCTAGTGTATCACCATCTTATCTGTCTTATAGGTAAAAAAAAAAGTTATAGTCGTGAGATGTGAACCAGTGTCATTGCACACAGTTATAAACCATAAGTGCTCTGCTACTAGTACAGATAGCTGATAAGACACTGTCTGCCTGTGTTGCCATCCGCATCAAACTCCTTAGCTACAGCAAGCTACCTCCATTTACCCTAGAGTGTTAACTCTGGTACCCATTACCTAGAGGCTGGCTGAACCTCGGGATCCGCCCAGTTTTGAACACTAGCCATGGGCTGCAGCAAGTTGCAGCTGGATTTGATCCTATTGACTGCTAATGCTAACATGTCTTATAGGTAATGATAACAAGTGTTTGCTCAGATATTTCTCTTTTTTCATTGACCAGTCTTGAATTCTATTTAATAAAGAACATTTGTAATTTGTCCTGCAGGGGTTCTGTCTTAGCTTCCTAACCCAGCTTGACAGATCATCACATCCGTTTGTGGAAGACCTTATCATCAAGCACATTCTCTCCAACTCTGCACCAAAAGCTGTCTTGGGGCAGAAGCTACCAAAACCAGAGGGACCAGATGGAATGTATATCCAGGCAGCAGACTACTGGATATCAAGGGGTACATTGGAGCCTGTGGTACCAGCTGACTATATATTGACTCCCTCAGTGAAGTTAAACCTCAAAGATCTGGCTAGAGTTGTGTCTGCAGGGTGAGGCTTTTCTAGAATCTTTATATTTTTTGCTTTTTCTGCTACCTGTTCTTCAGTAGATTCACACTCACAAGACCTCACATTTTCTTGGGTATTGGCTAGTTATTCACACACTGTCTTAGAAATTTTGAGTTTACATCCATATCAGTCGAAATTGGGGAGGAAAAAATACCTTGGTATCTAGATTAGTCCAGTCTTAAGTAGGTGCCTGGGAGGTAAAGGCCACCAGTATGATGTTAACCTCATTGCGGTCAAGGGTTGATGGGTCTGTAGAAATACAATAACTTATCTTATGATCAACACGTCATGTGCCCCATTTGCAGGCTAGAACACATAACCCCCAGTTTAGGGATTATGTGGTTGAATCTCATTTGAGATTGGAATTTTGTTTTGAAACAGGCTTAATCTGGGCTGTCAGCTTGACTCAAACTAAAATCATTACCAGGAAATTCTTCATGAAGAAAATGTAATCATCAAAATATATTGACTACGTTACCTATGTACTCATAAGCTTCAAGGCATGAACAAATTGTTACAGCATAAAAAGAGAGAGGGAGAGAGAGAGAGAAGGGACTCTTTTCATGCTATTGACACATTTAACATAAAGTACTATATCATGATTTATTGTATAGACCAGTCAGCGCTCAGTAGGTGAAATGATGATCATGTTGGCCATCTATACTTTCTTGGAAATTTTCTAGTGCCTATTTGAGGGCGTGGTAGTTATGAAAAATGGGCTTCAGTATGGATTTGTACCCCAGATCTTACAATTGGCACTTAACTACCAAAGCTTCCCTTTAACTTTACTCACATATATGTATATGAGGGTCTGTAAAAAATAACTTCAACAGTTTAAGTAAATAACATATCTAGAATGCCACAGGAATTAGATAACAAAATAAATGTATTTAAAAAAAAATTAAAGATCACATGGTGAATTGTAGACTTTCGTGTTGATGACATGGCTAATCTTTGATATGCCCAGTACATTTGGCTAGAGACATGTGATTTGTATATTTCACTTGAAAGGACTCATATTTGTTTTTCATTATATAATGACGTAGACTGTAGTAATTCACCTGACCAGACTCAGCAAGAAAATGCAAAGTAATTTCTCTCTTTCTCTGCTTTCATCGACTGTAAACTCTGGCAGAAAGTTCTGGTTGTTCATCCACTTCTGGGCTCTAGTCCTGTTCCAGAAACAGTGTTGCATGCACATCCGTTTCACAGGTCTGACTAATTCGCATGTTGACTGTTGGTTCCGTGCCTCTCATGCAGATGTGCTTCGACTTTGAAGGAAGCTCCCAATTAGTCGACTTTTATGACATGCTTTTGGGCAGGCAGTGAGTCTGTTCTTGTTTTCCCCACAATAGGGCCTAGAACTCACGCAGGGAGGACAGGTAATAAATGGCAGTGCATTGTTCAGATTTATGGGAATTACGGTTTTTAAACTGAATGTTTGTCTTTGTGGTCAACAGAAAACATGCAGTGCTGCTTCAGGGAGAGACCTCAGTAGGGAAAACTAGCCTGATCACTTACCTGGCTCAGCTGACGGGCAATGTGTGCTTGAGGGTCAACAACCATGAGCACACTGACATACAGGAGTACGTTGGGAGTTACGCTGCTGACGAGCATGGCAAGCTGGTGTTCAAAGAAGGTATGTTCATTCTGTATAGGTTATGTATCTGACTGTTATCATGTTTTGTCCAAGGCCTCAGGTCGGGAGAGAAAAAATAATAATAGACTCACAACAACGTCATTATTGTCCTGTTGTGTCATGTTGACATTAATTTTCAGTTTGTTTCTCGGTTCTGTCCTGTGAAGTCCCTAGGATTTCAAGGATGATATCTAGTGCAGCATCTGTAGCTGCTCTCATCAGCGTTTGTTTTGGGGTTTATTCTGGATGTCATCGCTTCCTCAGTACCTTTATTTCCCAATTTAGTACTTGTTTTGATGATTCTCTGCTTATTTAATCTCATATGTCCAGTGTAGCTCCGTCTTCTTTGTCTTATGAAGGTTGCTACCATTGGTTGCAGCATTCAGTGCAGCATCTATAGTTGCTGTCATCCGCGTTTGTTTTAGGGTTTATTTATTCCTTTCTTCCTGTGTACTTTTATTTCCCGTTTTAGTGCCTGTTTTGGTGATTCTCTGCTTACTTAATCTCATAATAAGTCCTGTTCTGCTTTTCAGCGTCAGGTTTTGAAGAGGCATCGGGTGCTAACCTTGATATGTGATATGTAGGTGCGGGTGTTTACGGCCTAAGATTTTCCATTTATCCATCGCTTACATGGTCAATCTCTACCTCTGCTCTTATTACATGAAAATGATAAGGGCTCTGTAATCTAATGCCTGCTGCCTTTTATTCCCTGAGCTATTCCCCAGTACGTGTTTTTGACTGCTACAGCCTGGGAAATCATGTCAGTTTAACACAAAATTCTTCACTCGATTCAAGCACATGACTGCGAGGCAGGCAGGCAAGAGGGCCACTGTCCTGTTGTAGTCACAGTAGTCTAGGTTTTAACTTCACTAGCTTCGCGAAACCGTTACCCCAAACCCTATAAAAAAATTAGATTATAGTCCCTATATAAAATTAGCTATCCATTGACAGAAACATAAGTTTTGGACTGAAAGCCTGCCCTGCTGTTGCAGCCAAACTTCTCATTTTATGTGAAATCCAATGAAGCCAATGAACTGAAAACAAAATTAGTAACAGTCTTGTCAAATTCATCTTGGTTTGTGGTCATGCAGTTCCAGTGCTTTGTCTTGATGTTAGAAATGTCCCATCAGACAAGAGTAGGGTGATTATCATTAGTTGGTTTTGAAAGTTATTTTGTAATGTCCAATGAATTTTATTATATTTATGAGATGATATTGGAATCAACAGGAGTCCTAGTGGAAGCCATGAGGAAAGGCTACTGGATCATCTTGGATGAGCTCAACTTGGCACCGACAGATGTTTTAGAGGCCCTTAACAGAGTGAGTATATGATGAGTGGAGATGTTTATGAGGATTATTTTGTTGGAGTTGGTGTATGGATTATTTTGTTTAAGGGTTTGTGTGAGGATTATTTTGTTGAGTTGGGAGGATTATTTTGTCGTAGAATTGGTGCAAGCTTATTTTGTTGTGAAGAGGGTTTCTTTTTCTTCTGCTGCTGTGTTCACACTTGAAGGGGCCGTTTGCATTTTGTGTTATGGTTTACAGCTGGGCTGTGATAGCTGTATCTTTTGACCATACATTCAATTTCAGCAAAGCATAATTAGTTATCCTTTACAACATGCTTGTTGCAGGGACAGTGGGCCGATTCTAAAAAAAATGGGGCAGAGAAGATGGTTGCAGGCTTCATACTTTCTTATATTCATGGCAAAAGTGTGATTCTTTGTGTCCCTAGCATTTGTTTATACTTCTTCATGTCCTGTTGATGCATAAGGCATTCATGAGTGGTCTTCAGTGCTGTCGGTCTGCTACTTGTCTGTCCATGGTATCCCATGACAGCTAACATTTCTTCGTTTCCTGGTTACTCAGTGGAAATGCCAGGCAGACATACAGGCAGACTTTTGCTGGTACCATCCTAATTGAAACTCTTCACTGTCTGCTAAAGATGGGGGCGGAGCGCTCATGGGAATCTCCCTGGTGCTGTGATGTTGGTTTTCAATTTATCTCAGCTCATTTCCTGGTTGTTTGTCACATACATATCTGGTGTGTTCAGTCACCTTAAAATTTTTCCTGCAGAACCCTTGGAGAAAACAACCATGAACTGGGGAATTGAAAAAAAAAAAAAAAAACACTTACACTCACTTACACACTTTCTTTGAATAAAATGAACATTTTCCTCAGGTCACAAATACACTAAAATATATTTTTAATATAAATTCTTAAAATTGTTTTAGAAATATGTAAAACTAGGCTTTCAACTTTTTAGTAAATATAACAATGCCTGGTCATACTAAACTCTGCCCAGTCACAAACAGAATTAGTGTGTTAACTTGGCTTGTCGAGGACTTGCTGTGCAACACTGTTGGTTAAATGACTTCTTGGGGACCTGTAACGGTGGCATTGTTGGAATAGGGGCCGTATCTTGGGCAGTAGTTATCATTGAAGTAAAAATTCACAACAAAGACAGAAATGGCACAGATTCTATCTTATTGGCGACAACTGAGAACCCTAAATGGGGTCAACCCCAAGAAGAGTAATGGTGCAGTGGATATTATCTAACTGAGGTGTACCTATTACAGTGGACTGTATCTCATTGTGGCTTACTAACAGTACTAGATGCTGTCTTACTGTGGCTTCCCACTGTAGTGGGTGCTGGTTTACTGTGGCTTACCCACTGTAGTGGATACTGTCTTACTGTGGCTTACCCATTGTAGTGGATGCTGTCTTACTGCAGCCTACTGTTATTTACTGTAGTTGATGCTGTCTTACTCCGGCTTACACACTGCTGTCTTAATGTGACTTACCTAAGGTAGTGGATGTCGTCTTAATGTGGCGTACTATAGCTTACCTAGTGTAGTGGATGCTATCTTACTGTGGCTTACCCACTGTAGTGGATACTGTCTTACTGTGGCTTACCCATTGTAGTGGATACTGTCTTACTGTGGCTTACCCATTGTAGTAGATGCTGTCTTACTGTGGCTTCCCACTGTAGTGGATGCTGTCTTACTGTGGCTTACCCACTGTAGTGGATACTGTCTTACTGTGGCTTACCCATTGTAGTGGATGCTGTCTTACTGCAGCCTACTGTCACTTACTGTAGTTGATGCTGTCTTACTACGGCTTACACACTGTAGTTGATGCTGTCTTACTGTGACTTACCTACTTACTGTGACTTACTGTGGCGTACTATGGCTTACCTAGTGTAGTGCATGCTGTCTTACTGGGGCTTACACACTTATTAGCAGGGCACATGATAAAGATGAACGAACCGGCTCTGTTTTATTGTTGTAGTGATGTTAGCCTGGGCAGAAACAGCAACATTATTCTGACTTATTTTCCCAGCTTTTGGATGACAATCAGGAGCTTTATATACCAGAAACACAAGAAATGGTGCAGGCTCACCCCAAGTTCATGCTGTTCGCCACCCAAAACCCTCCAGGACTTTATGGTGGAAGAAAGGTAGGTAACCTGTTTGTTCCATTGGTGAATCAGTTTACAGAATGTCATTGGTGAATCAGTATCCTAACTCCCATTAGTGGATCACTTTGTTAACTTTCATGGGTAAATTACTATGTATACCTTTTTTGGTGAATTATGGCAGCTGCCATTTTTGAAGCAGAAGGCAAGCTATCGCTGGTGAATCGTTGTGTGAACTAAAATTGATGAATCAGTTACTTTGTATTTGTGAATCACCATGTTAACTTTTATTGATGAATCACGTTAACTTGTTTTGGTGAATCACCTTTAAGTTTTATTGGTGAATCACTAAGCTTTTTTTTGTGCATCACCTTGTTAACTTTTATTAGTGAACCACTGTGTTATCACTTTCCTCGCTGAATATCCTTAGGTTAACTTTGCTTGGTGAATATCCTTAGGTTAACTTTCCTTGGTGAATATCCTTAGGTTAACTTTCCTTGGTGAATATCCTTAGGTTAACTTTCCTTGGTGAATATCCTTAGGTTAACTTTCCTTGGTGAATATCCTTAGGTTAACTTTCCTTGGTGAATATCCTTAGGTTAACTTTCCTTGGTGACTCAGTATGAAAAAAGTAAAAGTCCCTTTTCCACGCCTTCAGCCGTATAGGGTAAATGGAGTTTGACCTATATTTTTTTAGACCAATCGGCACAAGATGGGTGATGTGGTTAGCGTCACGCCACCCGCCTTTACTTCCAGGGACTGCACCCGGTACCCACTCAAGGCTGAATCGACCTTGGAGTCAGGGTCATTTTGTTTCTTTAAAAAAAAAGTCTGGATCCGCATCTAGCCGCTCTGCTACGGCGACTTCTGGTGAATCACTTTGCTAACTTTTATTGGTGAATTCTCTTGTTAACTTTTATGTTGGTGAATCATTGTAACTTTTATTGGTGAATCCCTGTGCTATCACTTTCCTTTCTGAATCTGTAGGTTAACTTTTCTTGGTGAATCAATATATAAAGTTTGATTAATGGTGCAATGAGATTGGAATTTGAAAAAAAAAAACGATTAGGCTGTGAGACCAGCCCATGATTATGTTGCTGAAATGTTGCAGATCTCCCACCTCATGTACTTTCATACTCAAGGAGTCACTTGTATCCTTGTTGGTTAGCCCCTGCCCCTCCTTCCTGCTGCCATGCCTTCTGCTTTTTTTTTTTCCAATCCGTCGTGGCGCTTGATATGACCAAAATATTTTAGCTTCCGAGACAGGATGCTGTTTATTAGCCATTCTTCCTTGATGTTCAAATCTTTCAAGATGTCATATATTTCTCCTCTTCTTTATCAATTATATCCATTATATTTTAATATGTACTATTATTTTTTGCTTCTTTGATGGATTGTATTTATTTTCAGTTAGCCAAAAATGTTTAGGTACTTATTACCCAGCACTTTCCCCGGTGTTCACTTTCTTTATTATGCCTTGATAACATGCACTTTACTTGTTTTGTTCCTTTAATAACTTGTTTTTCTTTTAAATTATTCAAAAATGTTCAGGTACCTATTACCCAGAACTTTCCCCGATGTTCACTTTCTTTATTATGCCTTGATAACATGCACTTTACTTGTTTTGTTCCTTTAATAACTTGTTTTTCTTTTAAATTATTCAAAAATGTTCAGGTACCTATTACCCAGAACTTTCCCTGGTGTTCACTTTCTTTATTATGCCTTGATAACATGCACTTTACTTGGTTTGTTCTTTTGATAACTTGTTTTTCTGTTCATTTATCCAAAAATGTGCAGGTATTATCCCGAGCTTTCAGGAATCGCTTCATTGAGCTCCACTTTGATGAGATCCCCGCCCCAGAGCTGGAGACCATCCTACATCAGAGGTGTGCAATTCCGCTGTCGTATGCAAAGAAGCTTGTGGCTGTCATGTTGGAACTGCAGGTAAATATTTCTTGGCAGTTTTTTCCATTAACAAATACTTGCGACTTTGAATTTTGTAAGTAATAGAAATAGTTCACCTAATAATTATGGAAGTATCAGTTTATTGTGAAGGAGAGTTTATATAGAACGATAGGTGCAGATATCGCAGCTATGCTGTAAACAGGCACAACACATTGATGTCACTCAGACAAACGAAAATGAAAAAGAAGTTGCCTATTTTTTTTAAAACATTTACAGATCTGAGTTATCTTGTTTCTACTTCTAGATGCGACGTCGAGGCTCTGGCATATTTTCGGGGAAGCACGGATTTATGACCCTGCGAGACCTGTTCCGTTGGGCTCAGAGATACAGCTGTCCTGAAGCTGGAAAAGGGGAAAAGTTTTATGACTGGGACCAACATTTGGCTGAACATGGTAAGGCATTGTGGCTGTCTAGACCGGGGCTGTTCAACTTGCTTCCCACGCCCAAATCTGGCCTGCGGAAACCTTGCAAGTTGCCCGCAGATCTTATTTTTCTTTTCTCTACTCCTGTAGTGCCTTTGTTTAAAGTACTTTTTAGTGTCTCTGATATTTCTGCGGTCCATTTTCTGCGTGGTCAACCTCTAGATCTGTTACTGTTGTATCTGTATAACATTGCTCTCTGTGGTGCCCTGTCTGCTGCCAATCTTGTTACATGGCCACACCATTTGATTTGTTGTCTACCTATATAGTTCAGTATTGGTTCTGTGCCGGCTCTTCTCCTGATCATTGCCAGTTTTATTGTATCAGTGATCATTCTTTGCTTGGGCTGGGGCATCTGGCCCGTCAGATATATGTACGACGAATCTTTGGACCCAACAAAGATGCAAACAGCGGGGAATGGAGAGTGAGAAGCAATAAAAAAATTCATAATTTGTTTAAAGCACCACTGATCACTGGCATCATGAGAGCTAATAGACTGTATTGGTTGGGGCATACTGAAAGAATGTCAGATGACAGAGGAGTAAAAACGGTATACACAAGGGAGATGACTGGCGTAGACCACGAGGCAGACCAAGAAGAAAATTGAGAGATAATATCCAGACAGACCTGCAAACACTTGGTGTCAACTAGAGGGATGAAAGGCCAACCAGAGAGATGAATTTAGGCGGATAATATCTGCGCCAGTGAACTTAGAGGGCTTGGCATGCTAAAGAAGCAGAAGAAAAAGATATATGATCGACTGTGTTCCAATGCGACCAAAAAATTTGACAGATTTGTATTTTCCAAGACATTTTTTTTTTTAAAACTGGTTGTATGAGTTCTACATAAAACACAAAAATTAAATGTGTGTGTGTATGATTATTGTACATTTTTTGAAAAATACATATGTACTTTATTGCATTAGTTCCAGGAACTGTTTGATCCTACCAGTCTAATCTAATCTTTATTTACAATTGTGTATGTGTGTGTGGTAAGGTCGGTTGTAAGTGTAGATAATCATTAGTCGGAGAGGTCGTAGTCAGAGAGAACCTGTATTGTTCTTGGACAACTTCATGAACACTTGATCTATATATGAAATAGAGCACAACACGTATTTGTCTTCCTTCTTCTAACGGTTCTTGGTTGTATTTGATTGATGCCCAAAACCTTCTCTCTTGTAAACTGCCAGGAATTGCTTGTGTAGGTGTTACTCCAAGGATTATTGATGCTTTCATTTCCAGCATCATTTCTTTGGCACACCCTCTCTCTCTGTTTCTCTCTCTCACACATGAGCACACATACATTCACAAACTTACCCTCTGTCTCTCTCTCTCTCCTTCCGACTCTGTCTCTCCACCTTCAGACTCAAGCGGTTTCCTGATATATCTACAATGTTTTATTTCATCGAACCTTTAGGTTACATGCTGCTCGCAGGCCGAGTGAGGAAACCAGAAGAGGAGGTTGTCATCAAAGAAGTCATAGAGAAGCATCTCAAGCGGAAACTACAGACGGATGCCTTGTTTACAATCTTACCTCAGACTTCGGCACCACTGGCTGCCATGTTGAATTCTGTGACTGGCCAATCACTGCCTGGCTTTCAGCACATTGTTTGGACCCACAGCATGAGGAGACTGGCTGTTTTGATTGGGCAGGCCATTCGATTTAAAGAGCCCATTCTGCTTGTGGGAGACACAGGGTAGGCACTTTCAGAAATCTTATAAAGTAGTTTTCATTGTCTAGAGCAGCGGTTTTGATATTATTTAGGACACCCCTTTACATTATCTTAGCCATCCCTTGACATTATCCAGGAAATCCCTTGAAATGTTTTAGGACATTTCATGACATCTGAGACATCCCTAGATATCTGGGACATCCCTTGACATTACCCGTGACATCCCATGACATTATCCAGGACATCCAGTGACATTATCCAGGACATCTTTTGACATTATGCAAGACGTGCCTTGACATTGTCTGGGATATCGCCTGAATTGGTCCTGGACATCCCTAGATATCTGAGGCATCCCTTGACATCCGTGACATTACCCGGGACGTCTCTTGACACTATCCGGGACATCCCTTGACATTAACAAGGCATCCTGTGACATTATCTGGGACATCCCTTGACATTAACAAGGTATCCTGTGACATTATCCGGGACATCCCTTGACATTAACAAGGCATCCTGTGACATTATCCGGGACATCCCTTGACACTATCCAGGATGCCTATCGAAACCATGCCAAGATTTCTCGGTTGCTGGGGTCATTTACTAAAAGTACCGAACTTGCTGTTAATTTTATCACCAGTATCGCCACGTTTGTATGGAAACTGGATCCTTTACTAACAATACTAAACAATACATTTGTATCACAGAATTATACATAATTATGGGGGGGGGGGGGGGATGGTGTTGAATTCTTTCGAGGGGGGGGGGGGGGGGGGATATGAAAATTCAACCACGTTTTTGGCATTGATTGGCACTGAATTGGTTTAGCCATACCTTTTCATCATCTGTGATTTCCAACAGCATGCATTTAGTTCATATGCTGACACCGCTCCATACCATGACCAAAGTTTGTCAAGAATCTTTTTATGTTGTCTTCCTCTTTCTCTCTTGTAACAAGTCTTTGCAGTGGTCACGTTCCAGTTCCCTCTTCTCAAAATTTGGCCAAAACTGATCACAAAATGTTTGTGTTATCATCTTGGGGATGTCACCTGTTATGCAACATATGGGTTACTCATTCTTAAGTACATCCATTGAATCTGATTATTAAATACAAATGAAGTTTGATTCCACATGTTTAATATGTTCAGGGTTGGAAAGACTACTGTGTGCCAGCTGTATGCAGCACTGCAGGGAAGACATTTGCTCAGCATCAACTGTCACATGCATACAGAGAGTGCAGATTTCCTGGGTGGTCTCAGGCCAGTGAGATCACATGATGATTCTGTAAGTTACTGTTGCTGTCTTGTCCATTCACTCATCAGTTTCCACTTCTGCTGCTAAGTGTTGTGGGGACGAACAGTTTACGACCCATAGCTTGATGGGCAGCATTGGCTGTTGTCATTCCATGTCAATGTAGAAGCTCTTTGATGTTATCAGTCCGTGTTTTCCTAGGGCAGCCTCTTGCTTTCACGTTAGGTCTGTATTGGTTGCTGTTTTGGCTGCATTCTGACTAAATGACCAAAGCCTTTGACCTTCTGTTTTCAGTAAATTTGCCGCATGGTGTTGTTTCTTCAGTCTGTTTGATAATTTAATTTCTAATGTTGTCTCAGATGGCTAAGTTGGTGGCTTTTCTCAGGCATCTCATTTCACAGGTGTTAATTTTACGTAGCTCGGCCTTTGATAATGTCCAAATCTGGCACTGGTAGCACAGTGTTGGTATGAATATGCTCTTTATTATAACATGTTTCTTGGCGCTCATACTTAGCCCATTCACTGGCATACCAATATGGAACTCATTTTATTTCTTTTGCTTTATGGGAAGAATAGACACATTGCCTCCCAAACAAGCATGTCATAAGAGTCAACTGATCAGGGGTTTCCTTCAAAGAGTGCATCTGCCTGAGAGGCAAGGAACCAACAGCCTGCCTACACATAAGCCAGATCTGTAAAGTAGATTTGCATGCAACATGTAAGTTTTGGAGCAAGACTAAAGTCCAAAAGTGGATCAACAACCAGAATATTCTCCTGGAGTTTTCAGCCAGTGAATCTGAAAAAGAAAACAAATTCTTCTGCTTGTCCAGTTTTTTTCTTTGTCTTCACTGGCTGTAAACTTTGAAGAAGGAGAGCTCTGGTTGCTGGGCTTTAGTTATATTCCAGAACTTTGCCTGCACACAGACAAGCCAGTTTGGATGTGCACACTCAAGTCTTGGAATAGGACAAAAGTCCAGAAGTGGACGAACAGCCAGAGTTTGCACACAGGAGAAAATGGAGAGGCTGGAGTCTACAGAGCAAAAAAAAAAAAAAAAAAAAAGGTAGAGGCAAAAGATTGGGTGGGTTAGAGGGAGATCTGTGGTAGACAGACTACTGGTTGCTGAAGATGAGGTTGAAGCGCTTATGGGACTGTCACAGATGTTGTGATGTCAGTTCTTAACTCGACTCAACAGTGGTAAACACTTAGTTTTTCCACTTGTAATGTTTGGCTCTACTACTTCCATGTACTGTTAATATTTTTGACTCTACTGCTTCAGTGTACTGTTAATATGTTTGACTCTACTACTTCCATGTAATGTTATGTTTACTACTTCCATGTAATGTTATTTTTGACTCTACTACTTCCATGCACTGTTAATATGTTTGACTCTACTACTTCCGTGTATTGTTAATATGTTTGACTCTACTACTTTTCTGTACTGTTAATATGTTTGACTCTACTACTTCCGTGTACTGTTAATATGTTTGACTCTACTACTTCCGTGTACTGTTGATATGTTTGATTCTGCTACTTGCGTGTACTGTTAATATGTTTGACTCTACTACTTCCGTGTACTGTTAATATGTTTGACTCTACTACTTCCCGGTACTGTTAATATATTTGACTCTACTACTTCCCGGTACTGTTAATATATTTGACTCTACTACTTCCCGGTACTGTTAATAAGTTTGTCTCTTCTACTGTTGTGTACTGTCAAATTGTGATGTCTTTTTTAGACATAGAAAAACTAGAACTTCCTGTTTGAGTGGAAAGTTTGTTCTTTGGTCACAGTTTGGAGTGAGTTAGATGCGGACCTATGTTAGACACTTTGATGCTTGATTCTGCTTCTGTCATGTGTCATCAACTTGTATGCTCCCCCAGGAGCAGAGGAACGAAAACATTCTGTTTGAGTGGAAAGATGGTCCTTTGGTTACAGCCATGAAAGAAGGTGCCATGTTTCTCATTGATGAAATCTCTCTTGCTGATGATTCTGTGCTGGAAAGATTAAACAGGTATGTATTGTGTTGAACTAGTGTCCTAATATCATCCATTGAATTTTCAAGAATAATATTGCCTCATATCAGTTATGTCAGCATTTTAAAAAAAATGAGCAAACAAACTTTATTTTTTAAATGGCTTAGAATTGGTCGACAAGGTTCCTTTAATATTCTTTCCTTAAAAAAAAAAAATGTAACATCCAGTATGCGAAAGAAGGGAGTAATATGTAGGACACATTCTGAGACATAGCCGATAATGCATCACAAAATAAGTATTAAAATGGGAAACAATGAAGCGAGGACATCAAGGCACACTCTATCACAGACATTGATGGTAGAGGCTAGAGGTGTTCAGCTGGATTCAATGCTTGCAGTTAAAAGGACTGCACATGATAGAGTGGAAGAATTGGTTGTCAGTCATATGTGGGGTATAAATGGCACAGTAGGCTCATTATTATGATGATATTAACCATTAGTGGTTATGTTATATGTTGACATTGTCATCAGCAAAGGGATCAAAGAAGTTTTTGTTTTATTCACTTCACTTTCACTGGGCTGTTAAAGGATTGAATGGAATAGAAGAATCGACTGTGAATCTTTTGGGAAGTATGAATGGCACAACAGGATGTTAGTGGTATTGTTATATGTCATTTATGATGGGACCAGAGAAAAGTCTTGTTTTTTATTTTTACTTCACTGCTAGTGTGCTGGAGCCAGAGAGGACCATTTTGTTGGCTGAGAGAGCTAGTGGAGGAGAGGCTGAGATAGAGAAGCTGCAGGCTGCAGAACACTTCCAAGTGTTTGCCACCATGAACCCTGGAGGGGATTTTGGCAAGAAAGAGGTGAGATGTTTATAGTTCTTCTTCTTCTTCCTTCTTCTATTTCTTCTTCTACTTCTTCATCTTCTGTTTCTTCTTCTTCTTCTTCTCCTCTTCTTCCCCCATTCTTCTTCTATTTTGTTTTCTATTTCTTCTTCTACTTCTCCTTCTGCTTCTGCTTCATCTACTGCTTCTGCTTCTTCTTCTGCTTCTTCTTCTCCCCTTCTTATCCTTTTTTTTTCTCCCTCTTCTTCTTCTTCTTCACTTCTCCTCCTTCACTACCTCTTGCTCCTCCTTCTTCCGCTTCTTTTTGTGAGCACTCGTTTGATACTTCTAATGACCACATTTTTGAGATATCAACTGTTAAAATAAATTTTTATGCTGTCTGGACTTCTTCCTCTTAAGTACAAGCAATTGGAGAACACAAAGTATAGGTTAGCTGTACGGAACTGTGATTACAGTACACACACACACACACACAAAGGCAGCTTGTTAGTTCTGGTTTTGCATCACACCTTAGGGCCGAGTAGACATAATGTTTGACAATTCTGATTTTGAATGTGATGTTTATCTCTCTACTTGTCAATAGTTGTCACATTTGGTTGAAAATACGTTATGTTATCACAATTGATGTCACTGCACATTAGGCATTTCCATGTATGCTCAGTTATTACTCATCTCTGCACAATATAGTAAGGTTGAGTATACATAACATTCAGCAGTTCTTATTTTCAGTGTGTTAAGGTCATGGATTCGTTCCCTGGCAGAGCCGGACTTTAAAAAAAAAAATGACCTTGGCTCCCAGGCCGACCCAGCCTTGAGTGGGTACCGGGTGCAGTTACAGGAAGTAAAGGCGGCTGGTGTGATGCTGAACCACATCACTCATCTTGTGCCGATTGGTCTATAAAATATAGGTCTAGCCCTGTATGCCCTTATGCCTAAAGGCGTGTAAAAGGGTGCTTTACTTTACTATTTATGTTTTTAGATAAGAGTCTTCTTCTATTTTCTGCCATTCATTCTCTAATGGAGCATAGGCTTTCAACCAACTCATGCTGATTTGTCTTTTTTACAGCTGTCTCCGTATCTTTCTAGTCTTTTTAGCGTTTCTTGGTAATTTCGCCATGTGCTTTTATGGGTCTGCCTTTTAATATATCTGTCATTTCCATCTGTGTCTATATTACTGCCTAAATATGTAAGATGGAGTAGGATGTAACAGAGAATCCAACTGATTATATTTGGTTTTCTTCTTAGCTGTCTCCAGCCTTGAGGAACAGATTCACTGAGATCTGGTGCCCACAGTCGCTTGATCGGGCTGATCTGACTGCAGTCATTGAGAAGAACATCCATCCAGGGCTACACCTGTACAACACCCAGGATGGAACAAGTGGGTTTGGTCATGCCATCATGGACTTTGTTGAGTGGTTCATGAGCTCGGAGATGGGCAGAAGGTCAGTTATCTGCTTGTGTGAGTTATCTTCACAGCACCCTGAACATGTCAGTAGATGCTCAGATTCCCCCTTCAACATGTCAGTAGATGCTCAGATTCCACCTTCAACATGTCAGTAGATGCTCAGATTCCACCTTCAACATGTCAGTAGATGCTCAGATTCCACCTTCAACATGTCAGTAGATGCTCAGATTCCCCCTTTAACATGTCAATAGATGCTCAGATTCCACCTTCAACATGTCAGTAGATGCTCAGATTCCACCTTCAACATGTCAGTAGATGCTCAGATTCCCCCTTTAACATGTCAATAGATACTCAGATTCCACCTTCAACATGTCAGTAGATGCTCAGATTCCACCTTCAACATGTCAGTAGATGCTCAGATTCCACCTTCAACATGTCAGTAGATGCTCAGATTCCACCTTCAACATGTCAGTAGATGCTCAGATTCCCCCTTTAACATGTCAATAGATACTCAGATTCCACCTTCAACATGTCAGTAGATGCTCAGATTCCACCTTCAACATGTCAGTAGATGCTCAGATTCCACCTTCAACATGTCAGTAGATGCTCAGATTCCCCCTTTAACATGTCAATAGATGCTCAGATTCCACCTTCAACATGTCAGTAGATGCTCAGATTCCACCTTCAACATGTCACAGGGTTCGTAGTGGACCGGGAAATCGGGAAATTACCGGGATTTTTTTCGTTGACCTTAAACCGGGATTTTTAGCTTATAAAAGACATTCCCACCTTGAAAAGCCGTGAATTTTGACCTCGGCAATGAAATCGTCAGAAATCCTGTGTTTTTCAAGCACAGGCAATTTTGGGGGAGCCATTTGGCTTTTTTGGCCATTTGGCTAGTTTTTGGCTACTTTCGTTGTATGGTCGTTTCAGGTGTGAGGGCAGCTGATTATTGGCTATTTTCAGCCGAAATGGCTTGTTAAAGGCCAGGGGAGGGCGGGCTTTGTTACAGATCATGAATACATGCAGACAGCAGCGGTGTGGCATGGGGCGGGAAGGAGCAGCTTCCGTCTCGCGTGTGTGTGTGTGTGTGTGTGCCTTTGTTTCTAGCAAGTCGGGCAGAATGAACAGTTTAAATCGTTTATGGCCGTGGTTTCTAGAAAGGATTACATTGGGAGATGGTGGGGCTCGGTTCAGTTGTATTTATAAATAGAGTCGCCGTGGTGGGGCTAAGCACAGCCTTCTCTATTAATTAGAGATGGCATTGGGGCTAAGAAAAGTGACTGCAGCTGGATTTCCCAGTTCTATTTTTGGCCTGGATTTATCTTTACAGTGTGTTTGGCGATCAGTATTGTAATTCCCCGAGATTCCCTCTTCTCTTGTCTCACCCCTCTCTCTCTCTTCCCTCCCTCTTTCACTCTTCTACCTATTGCTCCTTCCTTCCCGTCTCCTGCATTGTCTCTAACCCTCCCTTCTGATCTTCATCTTCTTCTCTTTCTTTCTATCTTTCCTTTTACTCTCTCATTTCCTGTCCCCCCTCCCCCTTTTTCCTATTTTATTTTTTGTTTAAATGTGTTTAGTAAATGTGCGGCTCCATAACTCTTCCTAGCAACTCAAGTACACAGGAAGTTGTATTGGGGGGGGGGGGGCATTCTGTGTGAACATGGTGGATATTTTCTTTTGATGTGTTTGTTTTCCTAGCGGCCTTAATCTCTGTCCATCTCCCTTCCCGCCCCCTCACATTTTGTCCTACCTGTTCCTCACTCTCTGCCTGTCTGTGTCACTGCTTTCTTCTTTCTCTTTGTATTTGCCACTCTCTCTCTCTCTCTCTCTCTCTCTCTCTCTCTCTCTCTCCATACCTTCAGTTGGTGTAGAAGGTTATGTGTTGCCTAGTGCAGAACATTTCATGTCCACCATTCCCCCTCCCACACATTAAATATATGTGTACTTTTAAAAAACATTTGCCGTCACCCCCCCCCCCCCCCCCCCTTTTTTTTTCTCCCACATTGATGACACCTAGGGGAGGGAGTGCACCCCTTCCTGCTACCTTCTTCCCTCTTTATCTCATCTTATTTCTTACTCCCTTCTTTCTCTCCCTGTCTCATTCCCACTTTATTTTCTAAAACTTTATTCTCTCACCTCCTCTGTCTCACCCTTACCACCTCAGCCTTCTACACCACTTTCCACCACCTCCTCTCTCCCCTCCTTTCTGTAATTGGAAAACCAGAAATAAAACGAAGTCCACTGCTGCCCTGACCTATTTATGTGTCTGACCTATTTATGTGTGTGGGTAAACTTCTCTATTTTCCACCAGTGGTGGGTTGGGATCCCCTGGACTTTTATTTTCTTCATAAAATGACCTTGGCTCTCAGGTCACCAGCCTTAAGTGTAAGAAATTGAATTATTGTTGTCACACACAGATAGGACAAGCAAGGGGCAGTAGGGGTTAGCACTGTTGTTTTTGGACCACGGCCACATTCACATTGGGAGAGGGTAGGAACCGGAAAAGTGGCCTCACTTAGAGATTTTCTAATTCTATTTTTGGCACTCATTGTTCTTACACCCCCCCCACCCCCACAACCGTGTCTTACCTTTCTTCTCTCACCCCTTCTCTTTCCTTTGATCTTCTACTATTCTCCTTTCTCTCTCCATTCTTCCTCTCTTCCTTTCCTTGCCCTTTCTCCTGTCCCATCTCTTCTTTGTCTCCTCTCCGTCCTGTCTTTTCATTTTCTCTAGATTTCCTTACCCGCTCCCCTCTCTCATTCCCCCCCCCCCATCATTTTTTTACTGGTTCATCTACGTATTTTTTTGCCCCCCCCATAACTATCTTTTCCTAGTGGTTGTGTCCACTACACTTGAAATTGTGTGGGGTGGGGGGGGGGGGGGGGTAGGTGGCTGTTTTTTTTTTCTTTGATGTATCTTGTCTCCCTTCCTGCCCCTCTCTCTTAATCTGTGTTTGTCACTGCCTTTCTTACCCACCTCTCTCTCTCTCTTGCTTTATGTCTGTTTGCCTCCCTTCATCACTTCCTCTTTGTATACCTCCCTCCCATTCTCCTGCTCTGCCTTTTTTTCTCTTTCTTTGGTTCTCTCCCTCTGTCTGCTTGCCTCTCTGTGCTGTCCCTTTGTCTCTCTCTCTCTCCTTTATGTCTACATCTCTCTCTGCTTGCATCTGCTTCTCACCCTGTCCGTTCTCTCTCCCTCTGTCTCCCTTCTTTCAACTCTTTGTCATATTTTCCTCCTTCCATATCTCTATTTCGTTCCCTTTTTCCTTCTCTTTTCATCTGCCCATCTCTGTATCTGCATTCCCTCTTTCTGTATTTTTTTCCCTCTCTGTCTTTCGCTGTTCCTTCCCCACTTTTCCTCATCATGTCTCCATCCCTCCCTCTCATTTTTTCCTCCTTTCCCAGACTTCTTTTCCTTCTTTTCTCTACCTTCATCTGTCCATCTTTACACTGTCTCTCCCAGCCTACCTCAGCATGTGTCTTCCTCTCTCTTCATGACTCTCTCTCTCTCCCCTAACCCTCTCAGGTACCAGGTCCAGAACAGACAGGACTTCAGTTTGCTGCCCTCTACCCCCAAGCCCTAAAAAAAAATTTCAAACACTATATCAAGCTCAGGGGCCGACCAGCACGAAGATGGGCACAGGATATAAGTGACTCCTTGAGTATAAAAAAGTACATGAGGCGGGAGAGCTGGTGAGAGACCGAGGTTTTTTTGTCAGGACAAAGGAAATGCTACATGATGATGATATCTGTGCTGGTATACCAACACATGTGGCACAAATGAAGTACCTTGTGTGCTCAGTACACCCTTGAACAAGGCAAAAATCTTGTTTCAGTATTACACCGAGACAACCTTGAAAAAAACTAAGGAGACCTTGAAAAAGACCTTGAAAAGCCTTGAAATTGATTGGTAAATTTGGCTATGAACCCTGATGTCAGTAGATGCTCAGATTCCCCCTTTAACATGTCAATAGATGCTCAGATTCCACCTTCAACATGTCAGTAGATGCTCAGATTCCACCTTCAACATGTCAGTAGATGCTCAGATTCCACCTTCAACATGTCAGTAGATGCTCTGATTCCCCCTTCAACATGTCAGTAGATGCTCAGATTCAACCTTCAACATGTCAATAGATGCTCAGATTTCCCCTTCAACATGTCAATAGATGCTCAGATTCCCCCTTCAACATGTCAGTAGATGCTCAGATTCCACCTTCAACATGTCAATAGACGCTCAGATTCCACCTTCAACATGTCAATAGATGCTCAGATTCCACCTTCAACATGTCAGTAGATGCTCAGATTCCCCCTTCAACATGTCAGTAGATGCTCAGATTCCCCCTTCAACATGTCAGTAGATGCTCAGATTCCACCTTCAACATGTCAGTAGATGCTCAGATTCCACCTTCAACATGTCAGTAGATGCTCAGATTCCACCTTCAACATGTCAGTAGATGCTCAGATTCCCCCTTCAACATGTCAGTAGATGCTCAGATTCCCCCTTCAACATGTCAGTAGATGCTCAGATTCCCCCTTCAACAAGTCAGTAGATGCTCAGATTCCCCATTCAACATGTCAGTAGATGCTCTGATTCCCCCTTCAACAAGTCAGTAGATGCTCAGATTTCCCCTTCAACATGTCAGTAAATGCTCAGACACCCCCCCCCCCCCCAATAGGTTAATACTGCCAGTAGCAGACCTGCCTGCCACCCTAGTGATCGTATGTTTGAATATTTACCAAGAGGTTACAGGTTAACTTTGACAAGATCAAGTTCATTGCACTAGGTTGTATCCCATGTGGCTCAGTCTCCCCCCCCCCCCACAGAACAGCTAGCATTGCATAAAGCACGCACATCTTAGCTCCAGTAATGACCACCAGGGGTCTCAGTGAAAATTGCACCGGTGAACCGAACAGTGAAATGAACCTACTGCTAGAGAGCGGCAGGCAAATGGCTGAACCACTTCCCGGTGAAGACTCCCCTAATTCTTACAATTGACCTGGTCTGTCAGGTGGACCTAGCCCTAATTAGGGAGGAGAAAGTGTTCTGGGAAGCAAAGGTGGCCGATTTATTATAGACCACATCACCCATCAAGTTCTGTAGCACCATATACCCAGCAGGCTCCAAGATATAGACATTGGTTTGGTCATTTCAAATTGTCTTCTGTCAAAATGGGCTGCAGTCTTTGGGTACAAGAGAAATGATTACTTGAGGATTTAGGGCAGCGGGGCTAGTACTGTCACCATTGACGGGTTACAGGCTTATATATTTCTTTTTTTTTTTTTTGCCCACCGAGGATCTGAACCTGGGTCTCCAAGTGCCCTAAACCATTCGGCCAGCTGCTGCTGTGTGGGTACTGTTTAGAAAAACCCACATTGCCAAAGCGAATTTTGTTTGGCCATCTGAGAGTGCCTTGTTACCAACTACAATAGAAAAATCACATAGAAGAAATATAATTAGTTAATTAGCACTTAGTAATGGGAATACCACCACACAAAACCAAGATTACCTTGAAATAAACGTGTATTCCATAGAGTATATATTTTTCTCCTACTCCCTCCTCTCTCCCACGCCCCCCCCCCCCCTCCCCTTCCCCAGTTGAGAAAAATAATGGAAAGTTGAACAGGTTACATGGTTTTATTCTCTCTCTCTCTCTCTCTCTCTCTCTCTCTCTCTCTCTCTCTCTCTCTCTCTCTCTCTCTCTCTCTCTCTCTCTCTCTTTCTCTTCTTCTTCTCTTTCTCTCTCTCTTTCTCTTTCTCTGTGTGTGGGTGAGGTTGAGGGGGTACTAGAGTGACAAGAGTTTCGTCATTCAGATTTAGTCTTGATACTTCCATACTGTTAACATGTCATTGTTAGCGTTGAAGTCGAAAAAGTTTGACTTTTGGGTATTAATCAAGTGACACTTAACATTTTGGACAATCAGACTTGATGCTGCTATGCTATCTTGCCTTTTTTTTAAAGTGTGTGTGAATTGCGCGTGCATTTGTGTGTGTGTGTGTAATAGAGAGATTTAAAAAAAAAAACAGTGCCTAATTTGACTTTTGATTGTTACCAGGGTGACAGTCAGCATTCGGGACATTCTGAGTTGGGTCAGCTTTATCAACACCTGTACTGCCAGTCAGGGGAACCTCACGGAGGACACCAATGCCATGGAAACAGATGATGTTTCATTGTCTGGTCTGGACCCTGTGGTTGCTTTTGTCCATGGAGCATGTCTTGTCTTTATAGACAGTCTTGGAGCAGGTGTGTATAGTATTGTGATGTTTCGATTAGATGTGAAATGTATTGTATTACCCTGTGGTTGCTTTTGTCCATGGAGCATGTCTTGTCTTTATAGACAGTCTTGGAGCAGGTGTGTATAGTATTGTGATGTTTCGATTAGATGTGAAATGTATTGTATTACCCTGTGGTTGCTTTTGTCCATGGAGCATGTCTTGTCTTTATAGACAGTCTTGGAGCAGGTGTGTACAGCATTGTGATGTTTCGATTAGATGTGAACTGTATTCTATTGTATGGATCTCTGCCATTGCTGGCTAGATTGTATGGTACACAGAGCAGGTTTCTTTACATTGTGCTACAACATTTCTGTAATGTTGTGTGGTAGATACAGCAGTCTTGTGGTATATTTTATATACATAGAGCAGGTTTAGAATAGATTTTGTAGGACATAGCGCAGGTTTGGACCTGATTATATAATATCTTGAGCATGTTTGTTTTATAGTATGGTACAAAGAGCAGATTTGTACTATATTATAGTACACAGAGTTGGTTTGTACTAAATTTATAGTGCATAGAGCAGTTTTGGACTAAATTGTATGGGTATATAGGATATGTTTTATTACATTGTGTAACATAAAGGTTTTTATTACATTGCATGATACATAAAGCATGTTGGTACTAAAGTGTGGTATACAAAACAAATTTGCACTACATTGCAATGCACAGATATGTATTACATTGCAGTTCACATAACAAAAGTGCACTTCACTGCAGTCCAGGGAATGCATTTGCACTACATTTCAGTGCTCAGAGCAAGTGTGATTACACTGCAATGCACAGAGCAAATTTGCACTGCACAGCCAATTTGCAGTATACTGCAGTGCACAAAACAAATTTGCCCTACATTGCAGTGCCTAGAGCACCATAGTGCATGGAATAAATTTACACAACATTGCAATTCATAAAACAAATTTTACTACACTGCAGTGTGTTTTTTTTTACTACATTGCAGTGCACAGAGCAGTTTTTCCACTACATTCGCATCACATTGCATTGCACAGCAAAATTTGCAGTGTACGAAACAATTTTGCACTACATTGCAGTGCACGGAGAACATTTGCACCACACTGCAATGTAAGCATGTTATTACATTGCAGTGCACCGAGAAAATTTGTTCTACATTATGGTACATTGAACAGGTATTTTTCTAGTCTTTTACAGACATGGCATCTGATTTAATTGAACTTATTTGTGTTTCTTTCTTAGGATCAACTACTTTCATCACAGAGGCAACCGCACAAGCCTCACGTCTGGTGTGTCTGGGTGTCCTTCAGAAGCAGCTGTCGACTCTGTTGGGTCATTTTGACCTCAGCCAGTGTCAGATAATGTTGTCTGGAGAGGGTGAAAAGGAAATGGCTGTGCTAGTTACAGAGCAGACGCTGTGTATTCCTCCATTTCATATCAGCAGAGGTAAAATGCGTCTAGATGTGTTCGCTCTAAATTGCATATTATCTGCACTTATTGTATTCTACCCCAGCTTCTTGTTAAACAGTAAAACTTCATAAATATCCCTCAAGAGGACACTCAGTTAACATAAACAACATTTTGGTACGAGCATGGATATATTATTGTTATTTGTTTTGAGGGAACTGAGTGTTCTCGAGGTATGGTGTCCGCTTTGAGTGCTGGAGGTCCCGTGTTCAAGCCCCGGTGAAGGCTGGGATTTTTTTCTTGTGGACTTCTAGTAATTTTCCCTGGTCTCCCGAGTAGTAAGCCTGTATGTATTCTTTTGCATGTGAAAAATCTCTTGTTAGTTGGAAATAGAAAAGAGTAGCCTAACGGCGCAGCCTGGGCAAAATTTTGAGTTATAAATCTACCCAAAGTATTTCAGTTCATGCATTGTGCTGAGATTCTTCAGACTCAGGTTTGAGCTCGAAGTAGAACGGAGCACTTATGGGTAACACCCATGTGCCATGATGTTGATCCGTCGAATAAACATAAACATTATTATTATTAATAGTCCTCTGTTATTAGACATGTTGTTGTTTAAACACAGTCACTTTTTGGTTCCTGGGAATTTGTATTAATGAAATTGTACTGTATTTTCACTGATTTATATGTATCTAGCCAGGTTGTTGCATCTTCAGCATCATTCTCCATATGTCAACCTGTATATATTTAAAGACGGCTGAACTTACTAGAATTTCTCGACATTTTATGTTATTCTTTCTATGATAAAGCTGGCTAGTTTTGACTTAAAGTGCCTTCTCTGCTCAGATGTTGGATATTGCTGCAGCAAATGTCGTCTTCAACATGCAATGGGTCTCAATACTAAAATCTACACCCAATTTCACTGTGACTTCAGGATGGATCACATAGGAGGAGAATGGAATACTACGTTTTTGTAAAATTCTTAACATTCCTCTTCTCTGGGACAAGATCTGCTTCTGTAATACTTCCTGTCTGATGACTCATCCAGTGTGCACACTGGCAGCTTTATTTTTTCAAACACTGGGCATAGTCCAGCAATCAGTTGACTTCATCCTCAAAGCTAAGTTATTATTATTATCATTATTATTATTATTATATATATATATATATAAAGCCTGTTGTGTATTTGTTTTTGAATGCTGATGAAGGCTTTCTAGTAAAGTGAGTAAAAGTAAAGGACCCTTTTCCATGCCTTAAGTCTTATAGGGCATATAGTGCTATATTTTAAAGACCAATCGCACAACATGGGTGATGTGGTCAGCATAACGCCTGCCACCTTAACTTCCCGGGACGGCACCCTGTACCCACTTAAGGCCGGGTCGACCTGGGAGCCAAAGTAATTTTTTTTTAAAGTCCAGCTCCGCTAGGAAACAAACCCTCGACCTTCAGATCCGCGGCGAGCGTCTAGCCGCTCCTTCACGGTGACCCCTAAGGTTTTCTAGCTGACTGGCTAATTCGACTTCCCGTTTGGGTTATTTTGTTTTTTTATTGAACAGGTTGTTCAGGTTGATCTTATATCTGTTATTCTAGGATGTAATTGTTAAGCTAATGTTCTGTAATTTGTCAACTTGCAGAACCAGTGCCAGATGCTAGCACTGAAAGGTTTGCCTTACAGTCTCCGACAACCTGTGTCAATGGGCAGCGATTGTTGAGGGCGCTGCAGTTAGCACGACCTGTTCTTCTGGAGGGGTCCCCAGGGGTTGGCAAGACCAGCCTTGTAGCAGCAATTGCCAGAATGGCTCGGAAGACTTTGGTCAGAATAAATCTTTCAGAGCAAACAGTAAGCGATACATATATTTATTTTTTTAATGCTGAGGTTTTGTGCAGTTTTAAATGAGTGCTGGTATTATGCGCATACTTGTTTTTCTTGTGTGTAAATTAATTTGGTATATTTTCTTGGGAGCAAATTATTCCTCCCCACGACGCTCAAGGGCAGAAGTGGTTTATGATGATGATCTTGGGTGACAAACCTGGGTCATATTATTTAGGCACTGTAGCTTAAACTAGTTAACTCTAACATGAAATAAGTACTGTTATGTGAAGCAGAAACATAAAAAATAAAAATAATTACTGATTAACCACATACAATCAATCATAAAATTAAAGTGCAGTAAATATATGGATAAGGAAAGAATTGGAGGAAAGGGGGGGGGTGGGGGGGGGGGTGGGGGGGGGGGGTGGAATAAGTCAATACTTAATGAGGCATAAAGTTAGTTGTTGGAGCTAGCAAAGAATAAGATGAGATGGCTTGGTGCTCTCTTTGGGAATATTACTTGGCAAGACCCCAGTCTCTTCCATGAAGCAGCTTTTGTACCACTACTCCAAATCCTTGAGAACAGTCGAATAAAAAAAAAAAATATGAATCATGCAATGCAGAAATTGAACCATAGTTTTTTCCAGGATCATGAAATTGACAGAAAAACTTTAAACTACAAAGAAATTTGCAAGATTAATCTAGAAATTAATATATTTTGAAAAAAAAAATTGTTTAAATGGGACATAAAGGCAGTGTTTTAATATGAGTTAATTTTGAGCAGTCATATGATAACAGTAATGACCACAAAAGCCCACTACAGTGGAAAATGTAAATGCTATTTATGAAACGGTAGAAAAATATCGAAGAAGTGTGTGCTGAAGATTTTTGATAATTGAATTCCAGGACGTGACTGACCTCTTTGGTGCTGACCTGCCAGTCGAAGGCCAGGAAGGTGGACACTTTGCCTGGAGGGACGGCCCATTTTTACAAGCCCTAAAGGCTGGCCATTGGGTTGTGTTTGATGAAGTAAGTTCAGTAGTTAATTATTGTAATTTGTTATTTTGCTTAGTTTAAATACATCATTGGTTTGGACGATTTCATAAAAATTTGCTGGCCTTAAAAAAAAAGATAACATCCTATTCATCCCTTCCTGCCTGTAATTAGAATGGTGTCTTTTCTTACTTCAGGAGTCGCCGTGGTGTTGGCGGCTAGATGCCACCTGCAGATTGGAAAGTCGTGGGTTCGCTTCCTGACAGAGCCAGACTCAAAAATGGACTTTCTTCAAAAATGACCTTGACTCCAAGGTAGACCCAGCCTTGAGTGGGTACCAGGGGCAGTCCTGGGAAGTAAAGGCATCCGGCGTGATGCTGACCACATCACCTACCAAGAGCCGATTGGTTTATAAAAAATATAGATTTAGCCATATGTTCCCAATATAATGGGGTGAAAAAGGGAACTTTATTTTATTCAAATTGTTTTTTTTATTGTGCTCACCTTATTCATAAAGATGTGTTATACATATTCTTCATATTGTGTGGGCTCTGTTCTCTTGCCATTTCTACTTTTTCAACTTTTTGCATAGCAACTTTAATTTATTAGTATATTGCACTGCATGAGTGGTGAACTGTATAGACATTTTTCTTCTGATATTACACACTATTTTTTTCTTTTTAACATATTTCACCAAGTTCCTCACAGTTGGAAAATTCTGTAAAAAAAACAACTAAAATTATTTTATATCAGCACAGTAAAGAACTCAAAAGACATTAAAAAAAATAATACACATTCTTTTGAATTGAAAAACTGAAGTAAATGGATAGATTGCCATTTGAGAGTTTTCTATTTTGTTCTTTTGTTTGCTTTGAATGTCTAAACATTAACAGTCTTTTCTAAAAACTTCTGGCTACTTTGAAAGATATAAAATAGATTTTTAACAACTATACTGTGGTGAAAAGTTGGCTAGTGAGTAAGAGTAAAGACAGTGATACGCGCAGGGGGATAACATTAAGAGGATGAACAGCAGTCTCAGATGACAAAGTCATGAAACCTTTGCCTTAAAGTTTGAAGGTCATGAGTTTGTATTGTGCACTGCTTCATTTTGAGTTTTTTTTTAAACGGAGCCTTCAAGGGATCGTGAATGAAGCTACAGAGTTCCTCCTTTGTGCAGCACTCTGCAGGCAGCTAGTCATTGTATTGATGAAGACATAACCATACATGATAAATCTCACTGCAGTGAACTCACTCCTCTCATTTTTAAACAGTCAAACCTTTGAATTACCTAATGTTTTCAATGCTAACTTCTGCAGCTGAACCTGGCTTCCCAGTCGGTGCTGGAAGGGCTGAATGCCTGCTTCGACCATCGGGCTGAAGTTTACATTCCAGAGCTCGGCAAGACTTTCCACATCCAACATGAAAAGACCAGAATTTTTGCCTGTCAGAATCCGTTATCTCAAGGTGGGGGTAGAAAAGGCCTTCCTCGTTCATTCCTGAACAGGTTCACACAGGTAATCTCTATTGTCTTTTATAGTATCTTGTTGCATATATATATATATATATATAGCTAGCTTAAAGAATATGCCAAGCATCCACTCAAATTGGATTAATGTTACTTCGTAACCACTGGCCAGCCTGGTAAAACTGGGTTTCAGATTTGCTCTTTTTGGATTGTCATCCAGATAATGGCTATTCGAGGAATAGTGGCTTTTTGAGTCACTATAAAATCAACCCTCGGGTAAAAATATAAGAAATAATTTGCATTTCTTTAGCTTTTGTTTGGTGCAGTCTTAATATTTGTTTCTTTTTTGGGATTTGTGGTTGCAGTCTGTTGGTAGTGAACAATCTGAAAACCTGTAGACGAAACATGACGTGCCTTGGTTAGATCCATTTTTTGCTGTGTTCAGTCTTTAGAAGGGAAGTTGGCATGTTGTGGTATGGTTTGCTGCTAGGCTGCAATATCTGGATATCTGTATCTTTTGGCCCAACACGCCTGATTTTAAGACAAGTCTTGCTTGGTCTTCCCTTATGACATGCTTATTAGTGGACAGCTGTGATTAAACACACCCCAACCCCATGGGGTCTGGATCCCACATTAGGATTGTTTGATCTTAATTTGCCTTTCCACAGATGGAAAGTTCCAGTACCAGTCTTGCATGCCCTTACTAGTTTCTGAGCTGGAGGAGGCAAAAGGGAGCTCTGCAAATCAGCTCCTTTGGGAAGTTACAGTATTCTGCACACCTCATTATCCTGATACATGGAAGTGCTTTTCAAGGCTCCAAGGATCAGTCTGTAGAGGAGGAACGCTCAGTCTTACAAAGGATGAATTCTTTCAATACCAAGGAATACATCATGAATTCATAGCTTCCTACTTAGAAGCCCAGTGAATGCAAGATGAGCTGATTTTACATCTTTCTTGACAATCCTTTCGGCCTCTGATGCTAAACCATCTGGGACTGAAAGAGTTAACAATCAACCAGTCATTCAGCCAGCTGGATCATGCAGCCAGCTCACCAACCAACCATTAGATCAGTTGCTTTCATTATATGTGCAGCTCTTGAGTACTGGAGTTTGTTTTGTGGTAGACTGTTTACAAAAAATGCAAAGGATAGTTACACTGCATCCTACCAGGCATGTCGTAAGAGGCGACAAAGAGTAGGATTGGGCTTGGGATTGGCTACCTCATCCTGTTAAAACGATAGCCACACAGACCAACCAACCAAGGAAAAGTCAAAAAGAGAACGACTTGGCGTGAGTTAAATGAGGGCCTGTGCTCCACTGGGGGTTAGAAAGGCAGAAGAAGAACAGTGATACACTGTAGCAAGCCTACATTGTGCAGATGGCACAGAATTTCAACAAAAAAAACGTTATATGTAATTCTTCAACATGTACTGTTGTCAGAATGACTAACATATTCTTTATGTATCTTATGTAATTATGTATGTATATCATCTGCCAGGTTTATGTGGATCCCTTGACTCGTGGTGACCTGCTGTTCATCACAACAACTTTGTACCCTGGTTTTCCAAAAGACATGCTGCAGACAATGGTGGATTTTAACTCTAAGGTCAGTACACAAAGAATTTTGTATTTGTGTATCTATCATTGCCGTTAATCTTTGTTTCTTAATCACCAGTGTTTTACAATGCCGGTTACACAGGAACGTCAGTATGGATGCAAATCGTTGAGTAACCTAGTTTATGAAAAATGTATGTACAAGCTGTAGAAAATGTCATTAATTTTTTTAGAAGAATGCTATCAGAGAAGATCTAAACTGTAATGCAGTTGTCTAAAAAATAAAAATTAAAACTTACTAGGAGAAATGCTCATCTGTGTTAGGAGAAGACAATTTTTATTCTTTAGACTTGTGAGAGGAGGAGAACTGGAGTATATTATGTAGGAGGGGAATTTGAAGGCTAAGAAAAAGGAGTAGAGGAAGACCAAGGGAGAAGATGTTTGCCTTCTTGGCATGGAAAATCTTTCTCAGAAGTAATTAAAAGTAGAGGAGACAAAAGGTTGTGGACGGACATAATTAACAACACCACCACGACTTGATAAAAATTAAACAAATCAAGAGAAGTCATGTTAGTATAACTAGAATGACCTTGCTTCCGAATCTAGAAGGTATACAAATGTATGGTATCCAGATTTTTAGTCTGTGGGTGTTTACATGTAATAAAAGTTCAGTTCATTTGAAAACATACATGTAATGAAAGTTCAGTTCATTTGAAAATGTACATGTAATGAAAGTTCAGTTCATTTGAAAACATACATGTAATGAAAGTTCAGTTCATTTGAAAACATACATGTAATGAAAGTTCAGTTCATTTGAAAACATACATGTAATGAAAGTTCAGCTCATTTAAAAACATACATGTAATGAAAGTTCAGTTCATTTGAAAACATACATGTAATGAAAGTGCAGTTCATTTGAAAATGTACATGAAATGAAAGTTCAGATAATTTGAAAACATACATGTAATGAAAGTTCAGTTCATTTGAAAACATACATGTAATGAAACTTCAGTTCATTTGAAAACATACATGTGATGAAAGTTCAGTTCATTTGAAAACATACATGTAATGAAAGTTCAGTTCATTTGAAAACATACATGTAATGAAAGTTCAGTTCATTTGAAAACATACATGTAATGAAAGTTCAGTTCATTTGAAAACATACATGTAATGAAAGTTCAGCTCATTTGAAAACATACATGTAATGAAAGTTCAGCTCATTTAAAAACATACATGTAATGAAAGTTCAGCTCATTTAAAAACATACATGTAATGAAAGTTCAGCTCATTTAAAAACATACATGTAATGAAAGTTCAGTTCATTTGAAAACATACATGCAATGAAAGTTCAGTTCATTTGAAAACATACATGAAATGAAAGTTCAGATAATTTGAAAACATACATGTGATGACAGTTCAGTTCATTTGAAAACAAACATGTAATGAAAGTTCAGTTCATTTAAAAACATACATGTAATGAAAGTTCAGTTCATTTAAAAACATTTACCTGAAACAAATAAACTAAGATGAATTCAAAGAGGAGTAAAGAAATAAGAGATATCTGGACAGTCACTGGTATCAACAGTTATAACAAGATAAGATGGCACTGTATTGGACATGTTCTGAGAAGAGATAAACAGAGGAGAGACTAACAGAGGAGAGACAAACAGAGGAGAGACTTACAGGAGAGACTAACAGAGGAGAGACTGAGGAGAGACTAACAGGAGAGACAAACAGAGAAGAGACAGAGAGACTAAAAGAGGAGAGACTAACAAACAGAGGAGAGACTAACAGAGGAACACAAGATAGGTACTGTTATGGGAAAAGAAACTCTAAAGTGAATGTTGATGAGAGAGGCCAGAGGTCATGAACTGGACTCTGTCCATGCTATGGAAGTGATTGCACAAGATAGAATAGGGATGGAGAACTAGACTGTGAGCCCTGTGTGACATAAAATGACACAACAGGATAATGAAGAATGGAAGTCATACTGGCTGGTTTGTTTGCCTGCTGAGTCAGGGCCCAGGATTCAGCCTCTGGAAGCGGCACAGTTTGTTCTAACCAGTTTGGCTCTATAGGAACCCCAGCCTCACAAAAATGGGCACTGGATAATTTCCACAGTTGTTTGGATAATTGGGTTCTTTTGTATTATGATGACATCACGGAGACAGTCCAGTATTTTATAGGGTGGTAAGACCGTGTTTGCCGGCTTTGTGTATTTTTAAAATACCCCTCAACACCTAGAACTGGACCTAACTCCAACACACCTACGTCCCACGACTGTATGCAGCCTGGTCCCACGACTGCATGCAGCCTATCTACCACCTCCTGAAATATTGGACTGTCTGTTTGGGGTGAATAAAAAGGAAAGCACTGACAAAGGACAGCTACCCAGTAACTGCCCACCCCTAACTCATATATCACACTCTGGAATGTCATCATCATCATCATCATCAGGTGCCTTGCCGACGCATGGGCGATCATGCCTCTCCATAATCCACGATCTCCTGCAGCATGTATCAGTTCGTGTGCCGACACACCTCAATGCCATGCAACAAGACTGTCAAGAATCTTCTCTCGTTCTTCCTCTATCCCTCCTTCCACATATCTTTCCAGTGGTCACAACATGTTCTATTTTCCCTCTTCTCATAACATGGCCCAAAAATAATGACTGTCTCCTTCTGAATGCTCCCTATCGGACGAGGTGATTCCACTGGAATCCCTATTCATGTTGTTATCTGAATTGGTCATATTCTGAGGCATGTATGAATACCTAATACTTCACACCCCAATTTGTAGTTTCTGCTATGGGCAGTTTTTACACATAATAACAATAGGACAATGAATGAACGAACGAAGAGCATAATCATTCAAGTTTTCATGGCTGTGATCTGATCTTGTACATTTCTCTCTAGATGCAGGAGCACACGATGGTGCAGAAAACTTTTGGAGGCAGAGGGGCACCTTGGGAGTTTAATCTCCGGGATCTGTTCAGGTGGTGTGATCTGCTGCAGGCAAATCAGGTAATTTTTAGTGGTGTGTGTCAGGTTTAATGTTAGAGCCTGACTAATTTGAACATTCCATCATTTAGGTCTGTCCTTGACTGAAAACAGCAGGGTCAGTGAAAACGAAGAGAGATCAAAGGACATGCAGACCCCAAAAAAATTGAGTCTGAGATGAAAAATGGGGGGGGGGGGGGGGTGTTAATGAACTGCTTGCAGTTACAAAGTTTGTATGCTGCACAGGGAAAGAATAAGGTAAAGCGAACACAGTACAGTATGGCATCACAAATTAGTTTGCTGAAAGACAATGCAATATGTCTGAAGAGTGAACTGTAGGTACTGCAAAGGATAGAAAAAGTGATCATTCAGAAGTCGGTTCTTGTAAGATGTTCTTCTGGTTATTTCTTGGCACTCAGTGACTGTAAAGTCAGGTGGAAAGTTCTGGCTGTTCGACCACTTGTAAGTTTTTGTTCTTGTTTCAGAACTTTCAGTTTATTCATGCATATTCGTTTGAAAGATCTAGCTTATTTGTATTCAGACTGCAAATGCATTCTGATTTTGAAGTAAACACTGTTAGTCATTTTTTACAACATGATTGTTAGGGAGCTTTGGGTTTGTTCCCCCCCCCCCCCCCCCCCCCCCCCCCCCGGCAATATCCTGAGTGCAGGAAAGTCAATTCTTGGTTTCATTCTTTTCTTTACTTTTTTCTTTTGTTGTCTCACCAATTGCGCTTCTCGGTCAGCTTGGGTGATGGATTTGTTCATTTTTTCGCAGGTTTCGGCTTCAATATTTATCCGTCTCTTTCCTGGTCTTCCTCCCGCCTTCCTCCCAGATGTTCTGCTGTAAAATATCTCATATACAGTTTGGCCTGGCTGCATTTTCACTAGATGGCTGAACCATTTCATTTTTTTCCTTTGTATAAAGAATTCTTTTATTTATTTCTGAAAGTTGACCGCCTATTTGCTTACAGACTGTAGACTGCATCAACCCTGGAGAGTATGTTGGAATTGTATACAAGGACAGGATGAGGACAGCCGCAGATAAGACTAAGGTAAGCTACTGCTTAGTGCTGAGTTTTTTAGTCAGAGACAGCGCACTTGTTTGTCACCGTACATCAGAGAAGTGTTCACAGGAAGAGAAAAGATAGAGGTTTAAGCGAATGTCAGATAGTTATAGACATTGTACTCTGTATTCTGTTGTGCGTATTTGATCTCTGTCTCTCTCCCTCTTCTATTAATGCACATATACATACCACCATCCACTTTTGCACCTGCATATACTTACCTGTTTGCACACCCACATCCTTGATCTTTAAATTTATTAACCGAAAAGGGGGGAGGTAGCGGGTATTACACACCGCCTCCTTTTCAACATGTATGCTATGGTTAAGCACCAGCAAGGAGATACAAATTAGAATGTTGAGAGCATGCATCTTCCCTGTGGCTACATACGGATGTGAGTCGTGGACTATCTCTCAGTCCTTAAGAAAGAGAATAGGGGCTTTTGAGCTGAAATGCTAAAGAAAGATTCTTAGAATATCTTGGACAAAGAAGATGAGAAATATTGACATCTTAAAAGATCTGAACATCAAGAAAGATTGGCTAATAAACAGCATCCTTTCTCAAAAGCTGAAATATTTTGGTCATATCAAGCGCCACGACGGATTGGAGAAAGTTATAGCAGAAGACATGGTACCAGGAAGGAGGGGCGGGGGCCGACCAACACGAAGATGGGCACAGGATATAAGTGACTCCTTGAGTGTGAAAGTTCATAATGCAGGAGAACTGGCGAGAGACCGAGTTTCTTTCAGGCAGACTGTGATGAGAGCGACGTTCTGCAAAGGACCTGCTACATGATGATGATGATGCGTAAAATGCGCATATTAAGGTGTTTGCTGAAATCAGGTATATTGGACTGAAAAGTGCAGATTTTGCAGCTTAGCTTTAAACCACACACAGGGTACTGACTGCCATGTTCAGTATGAATGCAGAAAAAGAAGAATCACTCTGTTTATTGTAAATAATTAAATGGTATTTTGTGTCATTAATCTCATTATGTATGTCATCATTCATCACATTGTTTTTGTTATCATTAATTTAAATGTTTTTGTCATCGTTTACCACTTGGTATTTGTTGTATTTAATCTCACTGTTTATGTCATCTTTAATCATATGATATTTGTTGTCATTAATCTCACTGTTAATGTTATCCTTAATCACATGGTATTTGTTGTCATTAATCTCACTGTTTATGTCATCATTAATCACATAGTATTTGTTGTCGTTAATCTCTCTGTTTATGTCATCCTTAATAACATAGTGTTTGTTGTCATTAATCTCACTGTTTATGTTATCCTTAATCACATAGTATTTGTTGTCATTAATCTCACTGTTTATGTTATCCTTAATCACATGGTAGTGGTTGTCATTAATCTTATTTTTTATGCTATCCCTAATCACATGGCATTTGTTGTTATTAACATCATTGTTTATGTCATCATTAACCATATGGTATTTGCTTGCAGGTTGAAGAGTTATATCTAGCAACATTCGACCAAAAATTCCCTCTGTACTCCTCTTCACGGAAGCTTCACATTGGCCACTCATTGGTTCAGGCAGGCCACTCGTTCTTGCCACGTGGAGGATGTGATGGTGTAAGACCAAACGCCGGCAGTGCTGCAGGCAAGTGCCTGTCCCTGCACCACAGCCTGGAGCCTCTAGAATCGCTGATGAAGTGTGTGGAGATGGGTTGGCTGACAATACTTGTGAGTGAACTTATGGAACATTTCTTTATCACACCTCTTCTCATCGGCATCCTTATTCCCTGCTTTGACATTTCTTTTAATCCTTCATTTCTTTATCCCCTACCCCCTTTTTCTTTCTCCATTTTTTTTCATTCCTTGTTTGTTTTCCTACTTCATTCCTTTATTTTTTCCTCCTGCTCATTTGTACTTTCTTGCTTCTTGTCTAATGACTTCTCATTTCTTTTTTTCTTTTTTTTTCATCGCTTCCTTCCTCTTTACCTTCTCCTATTTCTTTCTTTCTCTTTTTCTTCCATCCTTCCTCATTCACTTCCTCACCATTTCTTACTTTTTTCACTTTATTACTTCCTTCCTCAAATCCTTTCCCCCATTTCTTTTTTCCCTCACTTTCATAATTCACTTTCTCAGCATTTCTTACTTACTTGCTTCCTTCTTTCCTTCTTCATTGTTTTCTTTCTTACTTCCTTCCTTCTTCTCCTCCTTCCTGTCCTCACAGTTTTTTTTCTTCTCTTTCTGTCAGTCTTTCTTTCATCCATTATTTCTTGTGTTGTTTTATATTATTTATGGGGATATGTTTAAACCAGGCTTGTATGAAAAATGATGACAGTGCTAGGAAACATCCAGAATCTGCCCAAGAACATTTGTTAAGATTTCTCATTTTTCGTTAAAACTTGTCATTGCCTCCATAAGTATAGTTTTTTTTGGCTGCCCACAAACTGACTCTTGGGAAACTAATGTACTTTTGGGGAACTAATGTACTCTTTGGGAACTAATGTACTCTTGGGGAGCTAATGTACTCTTGGGGAACTAATGTACTCTTGGGGAACTAATGTACTCTTGGGGAACTAATGTACTGTTGGGGAGCTTATGTACTGTTGGGGAGCTTATGTACTCTTGGGGAACTAGTGTACTCTTGGGGAACTAATATACTCTTGCGGAACTAATGTACTCTTGCGGAACTAATGTACTCTTGGGGAACTAATGTACTCTTGGGGAACTAATGTGGTAGTTTTCTCTTAGTGTCCTCATTGTTAGAATGCCAGCAGTGTTCTACTGTAAGTACATTTTGCAAAGTACATCAAGTACACTGTGCTTATATTATTTCATAAATAGGCCTAATCCCACCCCACCCCCACCCCTTTTTTCCCCAGTCCTTATCTGAGGTGGTTAGGCTTCAGATATACTCCTTATTTAGGAAAGGAAATATACTTAACTGTTTGTTTATTGTCTGTGCCCAAATAATATCTGCAAAGACATTATTTAAGAAAATCCTTAGAAAGCGTGACAAGAACATTAGATGTTCTTTAGAAAGTACAAGAACATTGGATGTTTCTTAGGAAGTGACATTGGATGTTTCTTAGGAAGTGACAAGAACATTGGATGTTCCTTAGAAAGTGACAAGAACATTGGATGTTTCTTAGGAAGTGACAAGAACATTGGATGTTTCTTAGGAAGTGACAAGAACATTTGATGTTTCTTAGGAAGTGACAAGAACATTGGATGTTTCTTAGGAAGTGACAAGAACATTAGATGTTCCTTAGAAAGTGACGAGAACATTGGATGTATGTGGCATGGTTTTATTTTTTTTTATATACACCGGGTAGCCGAGGAATGTGGGGAAATCAAGCTGGTCTTGTGTGATTAGAAAGTAAGAGTTTTGCGTTCTGTATCAGGTGGGACCCCAGTCAAGTGGCAAGACCAGTCTGGTGAAGCTGTTGTCAAAGCTCACAAGTCATGCCTTGTGTGTGCTGCCAATGAACAGTTCTATGGATACTACAGAACTGCTTGGAGGCTTTGAGCAGGTTAGTTGTTGTTATTCTTGGTTGGTTGGGTTTCTTCTTCTTCTTTTCTTCCACCTTGTACCTTGTGTTGAAGGGGGGTGGGGTAACAATCATTGATGAGCGCTGTCAAGATCACTATTAAGACTGATGTTAATTTCTGTAAGGCTGCCGTCACTCCGTATTTTCGAGGTCTTCCACTTGCCCTATACCTGTTGTAGTGTGGCTTGCTGTGGCAGATAGTACAAGGGCATTCTTGTTAGGTGTCCAAACCACTTCATTTGTTCTTTGATGACCTGTAAGACTGGCTTTATTCCTAGCATTCGTCTAATTTTGTGATTTCGTATTCTGTCTTTCCTTGAAACTCCTGCAGCTCTTCTAAAGCTGGTTTATTTTAAAGGAGTATAAAAGGCAAAAGAGCATACCTCCATCGAATGGGTCTTGCTAACTCTGCTGCATCTAGTTGTGGCTCGCCGAAAGACTCCAGAGCATGTCTTACAGCACAGCTGTTCAACTGGTGGCCTGCGGGCCTGATTTGGGGATGGGAGCGGGGTGTGTTTGTACAGTTGTCGTGGCCAGTTCCTATCTGGATCACCATTGAGGCTTTGCCGATCCTATAGCCGTACTGGTCAGAAGAACTGCCACTGCCGGATGTTGAACCTGCACTACAGTCTCAGCAGGCAGGAACACTAACTGCTGTGTCACGGTGACATACTAGACAAGTACAACCGAGAAAATAAACTGATTTAAAACAAAAAGTGCAAATATTTAGAGAATACCGTTTATATGTTTTTATGTGTATTGCAAAAATCAAGAGAGAGACTTCAGAAGTAGTGTTTGTACAAGTGGTAAAACATCAAATCACAGACCTCGGAAATACTGCTCCTCACAATAACTAATGAAACATCAAATCACAGACTAAAAAAAAAAAGCATTTATACAAAGGATGTATGATCAAATCACAGACCTCGGAAATACAGTTCTTGCAATAAGTGATAAAACATCAAATCATAGACCTCAGCAATAGCATTCTTGCAGTAAGTGATAAAACATCAATTTTCTGACTTACACATGTAATCCACTTTCATCAGTAATTTTGTGATTATTTTATATAATTCACTTTCATCAGTATTTTTGCATTTTATGTCACACATAATCCACTTTCACCAGTAATTTTGCATTTGAAATCTCACATAATCTACTTTCACCAGTATTTTTGCATTTTATATCTCACATAATCCACTTTCACCAGTATTTTTGCAATTGATATCACACATAATCCACTTTCACTAGTATTTTTGCATTTGATATCTCACATAAACCACTTTCACTAGTATTTTTGCATTTGATATCTCACATAATCCACTTTCACCAGTATTTCTGTTTTTGACTATCTACATATTAGGTTGTTACATGTCTGAAGCAAGTTAAGGAATTCAAATATCTAGGATGTATTTTCTTCAACCTCTTCAGCAGCCAACTTAACCATTTGTGACAGAGTTATAAATGATTTTATCAGACAGACTAGGAACAAAAAAATGCAGCAAATTCATAGAGAAACAGAAGATAAAATGATTTGGTCATAGTAATAATGCAGCTAGAACAACTACCAACACATGAAAAGATCTAAAGTGAAAGCAAGAGGCCACCCTAGGAGATGATGATAGGACTGATGATATTATCTCACACAAGGACTTTTATCAGTGTCTCTGTAGTTGAGTTTCTTACATAATCCACATTAAAATTTTTTTCCCAAGTTAATGATATTTCATAGTCAGCTTTCACCATATTTCTGTATTTGAAAATACCTTACATAATCAGTATTTCTGCAGTATAAATGTTCTTACTTGAACCATTTTTAATTATTATATCTGTCTGTTGAAGACACATAGTAAAGTGTCATCTGTATTTTGGTTGGGAGAGGAGGAAGGAATTACTTAATGTACTTTAATTATTTCTGTATCTGAAAACATGAGGAAATTACTTAATGTACTTTAATTATTTCTGTATCTGAAAATATTAGGAAATTACTTAATGTACTTTAATTATTTCTGTATCTAAAAATATGAGGAAATTACTTAATGTACTTTAATTATTTCTGTATCTGAAAATATCACACATAATCCACTTTCGTCAATGTTTCTATACTTGAAAATTTTCTGTATTTCTGAAAACATGAGGAAATTACATCAATGTTTTTTTTTCTGTATCTCATAAATATCCAGGAGAATTACTGTAATGTATTTAACATTATCCACATATTCATCTGAATAATATCACACATAATCCACTTCCGTCCGTGTTTTTTACGAATATCTAGAAAATTACATTTCTGTATATTGTGTAGTTTCACCAAAAATCTCATAATCCACTTTCATTACTAGTTTTTTTTTTTGAAAATGCTCATATAATCCACTTCCATCAGGATTTCTGTAATTGAAATATTTCACATAATCCACATATTCAGTATTGATATAGTTGAAATCTCATTTAATCCACTTCCATCCGTGTTTCTGTACGAAAATCTTACACAAATTACATTCAACAATATTGCTTGATTGTTTCACCAAAAATCTATAACTGATAATGTCTTTAGTGTAATTATGTCTGTTAGTTATTGATGCATCTCTGATTGTTAGTAGTAACACTCTGTTGGTGGTATTGTATACTTCGTAAGCAAACAGCTGAGGTGAGGTCAGCTGACATAATCTGTGTTTGAGTTGCATCTTCATGCGTGTTACTAAGGTGAAAATTGAGAGGATGAGCATCGTTGCACCGGTTTTTATCCAACATGGCGCGGTCTCTCTCCGTAGAATGGCTGCCAAAAAGTTGCACAAAGCGCACACTTCCTTAGCTTTGGCTGTGATCGTCAGGGATCTCACGTAAAAATGGCACTCATGAACTGAACGGTGATTCTAGGGAAAAAACTCACGACCCCCAGAGCACAAGGCTTGACCACTTCGCTTAAAGACCATGTTAATTGTCTGATAGTGAGAGTAAGAGTATTTGACCAAGTACAGTCTGATTAGAAACAGATGGTAGAAGTGTAGTTAGTGGTATCTGTTGCACTTCACATGCAGCCAGTTGAGCTGAGACTTGTCTCACTTATCCGTGCTTGACATGCATCTTCATCTATGTTGTTGTTGATGATTATCTCACAGTGAGATGTCGTGGTATCAAGCCTCACAGTGAGATGTCGTATCAAGTCTCACAGTGAGATGTTATGGTATAAAGCCTCACAGTGAGATGTCGTATCAAGCCTCACAGTGAGATGTTATGGTATAAAGCCTCACAGTGAGATGTCGTGGTATCAAGCCTCACATTGAGATGTCGTGGTGTCAAGCCTCACAGTGAGATGTCGTGGTATCAAGCCTCACAGTGAGATGTCGTGGTGTCAAGCCTCACAGTGAGATGTCGTGGTGTCAAGCCTCACAGTGAGATGTCGTGGTGTCAAGCCTCACAGTGAGATGTGGTGGTATCAAGCCTCACATTGAGATGTCTTGGTATCAAGTCTTAAAGTAAGATATCAGGGTATCAAGCCTCACAGTGAGATGTCATGGTATCAAGCCTCACAGTAAGATGTTGTGGTACCAAACCTCACAGTGAGATGTCACGGTACTAAACCTCACAGTGAGATGTCATGGTATTAAGTGTTGTCTGCCTGCAGATGATAGAAGTGATGTCTCTCATTCTTCACATACAATCTGTTCAGCCGAGACTGTCTCACATAATCAGTGTTTGACATGCACCTTCATCCGTGTTGTAATTGATGATTGTCTCACAGTGAGATGTCTGGGTATCACAGCGAATACTTTCAGACTCACTCTCCACATGAATGAGTTCTGGAGAGTCTTCAGAGTGATTGGGTACGAACTGAAAGTTCTCGTTGTGAAACCCAATCCCTCCGCTGGTCTCATACATATGATTGATCTCTTGTCTGATAGCATCCCCGGATCTAGATGCTTTCATGGGCAGGGCATTTGTGTACACATCCTTGGTGACCTTTTCACCTTTTGCAGTGTCATAGTAGATGATGCCACAGAAGATGGGTGTGGTTATAGGGTGTGCCCAGGCCAGAATCATTAGCAGGCGATAGAAATGTGGTGGCTGTTTGTAGTGAACGTCCAGCAGGGTCAGCACGAACAGGGGATACCAGCACACCACAAAAGACACAACCATCCCCATCATTATGATGATTCTTCGGAGATATCGCCGAGACTGCTTGAGCGCCATCTGGGATGAAAGATCATCAAATTCATAATGAACCTCCTCTGTTTGGTCATTATATAACGCATTGTGAGGTGATAAAGAAGATAAAGATTTGTGAAGGAAAGTCCATTTCCGACTCTTAGCGCTTGTTCGTAATTTTCGAAAGAAGTGAAAGAAGCTAATACCAGCGACAACGATCGCTGCAGTGACTAGAATGACCCAGAGTGCATGTATAACATAGTTTTTGGTGACTCCATATCGGTAAATGCAGTTGCCAACATCTTTGCTGTACTCAGAATTTCCCGGCAAGAAGGCAACACCAAGGTGAAGCAGGACGGTGGTGAACCAGGTGATGACAACACCAAAAGCTATACAGCACCCATCTCCGTTCTTACGATAGTTCCGCCTGGATGCGAACGAGCATTGATATTCTTCATTGACCAACAGGGCCAGCAGGTTGTATGCTGAGACTGTCATTAGAAGGATGTAACCAGCCCCCAGGAGATCACAGTGGGGTATGTTGATGTCCAGCAGGAGGCTGTACCCGAAAGGAATGCAAAACCCTGATTTGATTGTGTCCAACAGACAGTGGTGGAACAAAAACGCAGATGACATCTGGCGGAATGTGGGGCAGACGAGTGTGACGACCATTACAAAGATGTTTCCTAAACCACCGATCAGGGCCACAATGAAGAGCAGTGCCCCTTCTGCAGCTGATGGCGGAATGTAGTTTGAAATGTTCCTCTGTGGCACTGCGCTGCCACCATGGCTGATGTCATTGTCATGCAGGGCTGTGTAGGCACTCATGGCTGGATTTTGTTGTGGGGCTGCTGCTGTCAGTGATCATGCAGGTAGACTGGTCTTCACTTTGATGGGTGCAGTCTGTCAAGACTGAATAATATTAACATCAACAACAGCCAGTTCATACTCCTGTGAACAAATAAAATAATTAGTTAGCCAGTGGTCAGTGATATTTTATTGAGAAAATCAAAGAATAGTCACAGGCAAATTACCATACATATCAAAAGAGTTATTTCCCCCTGTGGGTTCCATGCTCTAAGACCACCTGCCATTCTGACAAGCGTGTCATAATGACGACTAATTAAGGATTTAAGTTTCCTGAAATGGGATGTGTTTGAGCCAAAGGGCATAGGTATTGCAGCTTAACTGTAAACCACATCACTCCTTATTAGCCACCCCTTTTAAGAGTGTCTGTGGCTTAGTAATTCCAACGTACAGCGATCGATACCTGCTGCTGGCTGCGTGGATTTTTAATTATGGTATGGGGGCGTCGCAGGTCGACCCAGCCTAAAATGGGTACCAAGATGTATGTCCTGAGGAAGTAAAGATGGCCGGCTTAATGCAACATTACCCACCTAAAAGGCGTGAAAAGCGATCTTTACTTTTTTCTCTTTACCTTGAAGAGTGAAGGCAGTGAAGAATAATTCATTAGGGGAGGTTGGCGCAGACCGGCTACTTTGTCCCTTCATACCTGCCTATTTTGATGTATAAAGATTTAGGTACTAATGTTTTGAAAGCAGGGCTAGTTTGCTCCACAGCAATGACACTGTGTTTACACCCTAGAATAGTAGCGAAATAACAAAGGAAAGTTAAGAAGTCTTCTAAAGTTAAATTAGTTTAATCCTTTACAGAACTTTGTAGAGCCAACCCCAGCATTTTTTAGCTGTTTTGTTGGTTTTACTAGGCAATTTTACCTTTAGTAGCTTGCCACTGAACAACCTGCTCTCAATGCCCCTGTTGTGGTCTTCTTCTGAATCACCCACAGCTGCAATAGAACTGGGTCGCTCAGAACTACGAAGCTTGTTCGCAATGCCCAAGCCACAGATGCCAAACATTTAAAAGCAACCGTTAAAAATTAACCTGCCTTATGTGGTTTTCCAGGGTGTATTAAAGGAGCTCATGATGAAAACACAGGAAAAGTGGTATTTCACTTCCAGGGAGACAAATTTCAAAAGATAAACTTTTTGACACAAACAATATATTGCACAGTTTATTGCGTGGAATATTATGACACAATACATTGCAATTTTTTTTTGCCTGGAATATTATGGCACAACACACTGCACAGTTTTTTGCCTAGAATATTATGACACAATACATTGCTCAGTTTTTTGCCTGGAATATTATGGCACAATACATTGCACGTTTTTTTCCCTGGAATATCATGCCACAATACATTGCAGTTTTTTGCCTGGAATATTATGGCACAATACATTGCACAGTTTTTTGCCTGGAATATTATGGCACAATACATTGCACGTTTTTTTTCCCCTGGAATATTATGGCACAATACATTGCAGTTTTTTGCCTGGAATATTATGGCACAATACGTTGCAGTTTTTTGCCTGGAATATTATGACACAATACATTGCAGTTTTTTGCCTGGAATAATATGACACAAAACATTGCAGTTTTTTTGGGGGCCTGGAATATTATGACACAATACACTGCACAGTTTTTTGCCTGGAATATTATGGCACAATACATTGCTCAGTTTTTTGCCTGGAATATTATGGCACAATACATTGCACGTTTTTTTTTGCCTGGCATATTATGGCACAATACATTGCAGTTTTTTGCCTGGAATATTATGGCACAAAACATTGCACAGTTTTTTGCCTGGAATATTATGGCACAATACATTGCACTGTTTTTTGTCTGGAATATTATGGCACAACACACTGCTCAGTTTTTTTGTCTGGAATATTATGGCACAATACATTGCACAGTTTTTTGCCTGGCATACTTCGCTTATCTGTTCAGGTGCATTATTTCTGAGTTTACTTCAACATACATGATACACAGTAATACATTCTTACAACTGAAATACAATCTCAGTGTTATTTTTACACTACAAATTTAACCATGATCTCTGATTAACCATGTGATCCTTTTGTTTACACAGTGTAGGATTTGACCATATTCCTACTAAAATTTGTGGTAGCAGTTGGAATGTGGATGGACAATACCTCATTGTTACGGGAAAGGTGGAGGGGAAGAGAGACGGAGGGAAGACTAAGAGAAATAATGATGACCATTTTGACATCTTGACATGAAATAGAAGAACATCTATCTCAGAGAGGATTAACAGTACACGAGGCAGAACCCTGTGGACAGAGATGATTGTAAGATGAAAACAGACGGAAATCAGCAGACAGTGTATAACCGAAAAGTACCTCTTAAAAATGTTGGAATTATATACCCTATAAAAAAACATTTCTGTATACATAATTTCAAATATTTCAGTCTGATATATGGCGACACCTGGTTTGATTTCGGCACTTTTGCAAGCCGAAGTGAGACATCTGGGCAAGCAGTACCTGTTGGAGACAGATCCAAAAGACAGGAACTTTCTGAGATTGGTTGAAGCTTGGACAAAGTATAAAACCCTAGCAACAACGAGTGAGTGTTTTTTAAATTAAATCACAGCTAGTGTAATTTTATTTTTTAATAACCTCTCTGGAAACCTTTTGGCACAGACATTCCACCCCCCCCCCCCAAATCCTAACCCCCCCCCCCCCTCCCCCCCGAAAAAAGGTCATTAATAGTTAAATAAAAAAAGGTTTTATTTACATTTGATTTTTAACAAATTATATGAAGGGGAGCAACATGAGCATAGCAATAAACACGAATGAAGATAATCATACGGCTCCAGTCCCTCTGCTACAAAAAAAAAAAATTCATATGGTGACATATACCATGACCCTGATTACTAAATGCTAAAGGAGAATTAGAACGTCATCCTGGCTGCAAAAGAAAAGGCAGTTTTTTTTCACCAGAACCGCACACCCCCCCCCCCCCCCCCCCCCACCCCGACTCGATGCTATTTTTAGTAACTATATTCCTATCTTGTCCGCGACCAAACACTTTGCATGAGGAAACAGAACCAGTACCATTAATTAGGCTTGTTGGAGACTGGCCAGTGCAGTAATGCCGGTTAAACTGTTTTTCTGGGACTTGTTACCGATGGCGATACCGCAGATTAGCAGCTTCTCAGGACCAAAGGGTTAAAGTTACGCTGGTAAATATTGTTATCTGCTTTGTTATCCTAATCGTTTTTTGTTTTTTTAAATATACAGACAGCCTCTGTATTCTCATTGCAGCCATATTAAGCATGTTTTTTTTTTTTTAAATTATCTTAAAATTTGGACACAATCTCCCTGGTAGGTTGGCTAGCACCTCAATGTTTTGTTGCCACATGTTTTGTTCAGTTGGTCAGAGGAGCATCTTGCAGAACGGTTGAAATGATGGGCTGTCATTTAGGATGGCCGGCTTAGATTTCTTTCTAATATGATGGGTCTTGCACAGTTTAGAGCTGAATGCACTATCAATGTGAGCTTAAATGCACGACACCGTCCTTGAAAAAGGTATAGCAAAGACAGCAAAAGAAAATGTTTTGTTTGTAATTTAAGCTGATAATATTCAGCTTATGGTGTTGAGATTCTTTTTTAGCTTTACTGGTATCTTTTTTAAAATCTAATTTTGAAGGCTTTATGATATGTTAATTTTTCTTGAACAGATATTACAATGCTGGCTTTCTTTCTTACAGACAGGTTGTCAGAAGTTCGACTCCTCCTGTCCCAGCTGTCAACCACAGTGTCAAATATGAAACCTGGAGGAGGAGGAGGGGCCTTTGAATGGACGGACAGCATGTTTGTCAAGGCCTTGAAGAATGGGGACTGGTTGTTGATTGACAATGTCAACTTTTGCAGGTAACAGTTTCTGCTTATTGATATAACTTAATTAAAAATATCTGAAATTTTTATGTGGCATGTCTGTCTGTGTGTGTGGACATATTTATCTTCTGGCTGCCTACAATAGAAGTGCAGTGTTTGTCTTTCATTGACACAGCTGATGGATCTAGCATGAGAATGGAGGTGGAGGCAGTAACTGCAGCTCTCAGGTGGCTAGAGAACACGATGCATACACATGTCGTAATTGTAACTGACTCTGAAAGTATGCTGAGAAAGGTGAAGACAGGGATGCTTCGAGTAGAGTGGCAAGCTTCACTGGAAAGGTCACGGGTAGTGAGCATACTTTGGATTTTGTCTCCAGACCATGCCGGCTTGGTAGGTAATAAACAGGCAGACAGTTTAGCTGGATCTGCACCACTGGGTGGTAAATTGATACATGACAAGGCAGACGTGGTCACAGCCCTTTGGGAACAATCAACGGAGTCAGTAGAGATAGAAGATTATTATGGCCTGGAAAGAATGAGGCATCTGGGTGTAACCAGAGGGTCTGGCCGGCTCACTACACTCATAGGAAAGGCAAGACGGACATATAACCAAATTGTGGCCACTACCATCAATATTAAAACTCTACGCTGGCTGCTGAAGATGAGGACAGAGCATACATGAGAATGTCTTGAGTGCTGTGATGTCAGTTATGGACTCAACTCAACCCAGCTGATGGATTGGCTGCTGCCTCTCCTGTGGACTATAGCTTCTTTATGATAAGGACAAAGTAGTGGCTCTCTGGAATCAGGTGATTAGTTGGGCATAGCAGTATTCAATGCCTAGTGAGACATCTGGTGGGCTAGTGAGTAGAGGGTGTGGACAACGCTCAGTGGACAGAGGAAAATTTGTAGTAATCTAATCAGATTGTCACTGATGCCATCAGTCAGCAAGGGAACTTTCCACTGGCTTCCAAAGAAGAAGACTGAGCTTGTGTGGGAATGTTCTGAGTACAGGGATGTCATTTTATTCATTCGTACATTCATTCAGCACTTTTTTTTTCCAGTACATTTGTTGACCAGATAGTAGGTCTTCTAAAATTGTGAACATCTAGTATAAATAAATAAAAATCATGCATCTCCCCTAACTAACAGTGTATAATACTTGACTTGTCAAGGGTATAAGCATATGTTTGTATACATTTGATATCATTTTTATGCATATATACATACTGTGTAATTATGTGTATATTTCTATCAAAGGGCCTCACACTTTTGTTAGACATAAAATTAAATTGTCGGTAAATTATGTAAAGAAAATAATTTACACTTTTATGTTCATCAAACTATATGATAAATAATTTGTGTCTTTTTTACTGCATCATGTTAAGCAGCTTAACTCTTTTTGTCCTTGAAGATTTTGCTTCAAAAATCACTTACTACTGTTACTACTACTGTTACTACTACTACTACTACTGTTACTACTACTACTACTACTGTTACTACTACTACTACTACTGTTACTACTACTACTACTACTACTACTACTACTACTACTACTGTACTACTACTACTACTACTGTTACTACTACTACTACTACTACTACTACTACTACTACTGTACTACTACTACTGTACTACTACTACTGTACTACTACTACTACTACTACTACTACTACTACTACTACTACTACTACTACTACTACTACTACTACTACTACTACTACTACTACTACTACTACTACTACTACTGTTACTACTACTACTGTTACTACTACTACTACTACTACTACTACTACTACTACTACTACTACTACTACTACTACTACTACTACTACTACTACTACTACTACTACTACTACTACTACTACTACTACTACTACTACTACTACTACTACTACTACTACTACTACTACTACTACTACTACTGTTACTACTACTACTACTACTACTACTACTACTACTACTACTACTACTACTACTACTACTACTACTACTGTACTACTACTACTACTACTACTACTACTACTACTACTACTACTGTTACTACTACTACTACTACTACTACTACTACTACTACTGTTACTACTACTACTACTGTACTACTACTACTACTACTACTACTACTACTACTGTACTACTACTACTACTACTACTACTACTACTACTACTACTACTACTACTACTACTACTACTACTACTACTACTACTACTACTGTACTACTACTACTACTACTACTACTACTACTGTACTACTACTACTACTACTACTACTACTACTACTACTACTACTACTACTACTACTACTACTACTACTACTACTACTACTACTACTACTACTACTACTACTACTACTACTACTACTACTACTACTACTGTTACTACTACTACTACTACTACTACTACTACTACTGTTACTACTACTACTACTACTACTACTACTACTACTACTACTACTACTACTACTACTACTACTACTACTACTACTACTACTACTACTACTACTACTACTACTACTACTACTACTACTACTACTACTACTACTACTACTACTACTACTACTACTACTACTACTACTACTACTACTACTACTACTACTACTACTACTACTACTACTACTACTACTACTACTACTACTACTACTACTACTACTACTACTACTACTACTACTACTACTACTACTACTACTACTACTACTACTACTACTACTACTACTACTACTACTACTACTACTACTACTACTACTACTACTACTACTACTACTACTACTACTACTACTACTACTACTACTACTACTACTACTACTACTACTACTACTACTACTACTACTACTACTACTGTACTACTACTACTACTACTACTACTACTACTACTACTACTACTACTACTACTACTACTACTACTACTACTGTACTACTACTACTACTACTACTACTACTACTACTACTACTACTACTACTACTACTACTACTACTACTACTACTACTACTACTACTACTACTACTACTACTACTACTACTACTACTACTACTACTACTACTACTACTACTACTACTACTACTACTACTACTACTACTACTACTACTACTACTACTACTACTACTACTACTACTACTACTACTACTACTACTACTACTACTACTACTACTACTACTACTACTACTACTACTACTACTACTACTACTACTACTACTACTACTACTACTACTACTACTACTACTACTACTACTACTACTACTACTACTACTACTACTACTACTACTACTACTACTACTGTTACTACTCTACTACTACTACTACTACTACTACTACTACTACTACTACTACTACTACTACTACTACTACTACTACTACTACTACTACTACTACTACTACTACTACTACTACTACTACTACTACTACTGTTACTACTACTACTACTACTACTACTACTACTACTACTACTACTACTACTACTACTACTACTACTACTACTACTACTACTACTACTACTACTACTACTACTACTACTACTACTGTACTACTACTACTACTACTACTACTACTACTACTACTACTACTACTACTACTACTACTACTACTACTACTACTACTGTTACTACTACTACTACTACTACTACTACTACTACTACTACTACTACTACTACTACTACTACTACTACTACTACTACTACTACTACTACTACTACTACTACTACTACTACTACTACTACTACTACTACTACTACTACTACTACTACTACTACTACTACTACTACTACTACTACTACTACTACTACTACTACTACTACTACTACTACTACTGTTACTACTACTACTACTACTACTACTACTACTACTACTACTACTACTACTACTACTACTACTACTACTACTACTACTACTACTACTACTACTACTACTACTACTACTACTACTACTACTACTACTACTACTACTACTACTACTACTACTACTACTACTACTACTACTACTACTACTACTACTACTACTACTACTACTACTACTACTACTACTACTACTACTACTACTACTACTACTACTACTACTACTACTACTACTACTACTACTACTACTACTACTACTACTACTACTACTACTACTACTACTACTACTACTACTACTACTACTACTACTACTACTACTACTACTACTTACTACTACTACTACTACTACTACTACTACTACTACTACTACTACTACTACTACTACTACTACTACTACTACTACTACTACTACTACTACTACTACTACTACTACTACTACTACTACTGTTACTACTACTACTGTTACTACTACTACTACTACTACTACTACTACTACTACTACTACTACTACTACTACTACTACTACTACTACTACTACTATACTACTACTACTACTACTACTACTACTACTACTACTACTACTACTACTACTACTACTACTACTACTACTACTACTACTACTACTACTACTACTACTACTACTACTACTACTACTACTACTACTACTACTACTACTACTACTACTACTACTACTACTACTACTACTACTACTACTACTACTACTACTACTACTACTACTACTACTACTACTACTACTACTACTACTACTACTACTACTACTACTACTACTACTACTACTACTACTACTACTACTACTACTACTACTACTACTACTACTACTACTACTACTACTACTACTACTACTACTACTACTACTACTACTACTACTACTACTACTACTACTACTACTACTACTACTACTACTACTACTACTACTACTACTACTACTACTACTACTACTACTACTACTACTACTACTACTACTACTACTACTACTACTACTACTACTACTACTACTACTACTACTACTACTACTACTACTACTACTACTACTTACTACTACTACTACTACTACTACTACTACTACTACTACTACTACTACTACTACTACTACTACTACTACTACTACTACTACTACTACTACTACTACTACTACTACTACTACTACTACTACTACTACTACTACTACTACTACTACTACTACTACTACTACTACTACTACTACTACTACTACTACTACTACTACTACTACTACTACTACTACTACTACTACTACTACTACTACTACTACTACTACTACTACTACTACTACTACTACTACTACTACTACTACTACTACTACTACTACTACTACTACTACTACTACTACTACTACTACTACTACTACTACTACTACTACTACTACTACTACTACTACTACTACTGTACTACTACTACTACTACTACTACTACTACTACTACTACTACTACTACTACTACTACTACTACTACTACTACTACTACTACTACTACTACTACTACTACTACTACTACTACTACTACTACTACTACTACTACTACTACTACTACTACTACTACTACTGTTACTACTACTACTACTACTACTACTACTACTACTACTACTACTACTACTACTACTACTACTACTACTACTACTACTACTACTACTACTACTGTTACTACTACTACTACTACTACTACTACTACTACTACTACTACTACTACTACTACTACTACTACTACTACTACTACTACTACTACTACTACTACTACTACTACTACTACTACTACTACTACTACTACTACTACTACTACTACTGTTACTACTACTACTGTTACTACTACTACTACTACTACTACTACTACTACTACTACTACTACTACTACTACTACTACTACTACTACTACTACTACTACTACTACTACTACTACTACTACTACTACTACTACTACTACTACTACTACTACTACTACTACTACTACTACTACTACTACTACTACTACTACTACTACTACTACTACTACTACTACTACTACTACTACTACTACTACTACTACTACTACTACTACTACTACTACTACTACTACTACTACTACTACTACTACTACTACTACTACTACTACTACTACTGTTACTACTACTACTACTACTACTACTACTACTACTACTACTACTACTACTACTACTACTACTACTACTACTACTACTACTACTACTACTACTACTACTACTACTACTACTACTACTACTACTACTACTACTACTACTACTACTACTACTACTACTACTACTACTACTACTACTTACTACTACTACTACTACTACTACTACTACTACTACTACTACTACTACTACTACTACTACTACTACTACTACTACTACTACTACTACTACTACTACTACTACTACTACTACTACTACTACTACTGTTACTACTACTACTACTACTACTACTACTACTACTACTACTACTACTACTACTACTACTACTACTACTACTACTACTACTACTACTACTACTACTACTACTACTACTACTACTACTACTACTACTACTACTACTACTACTACTACTACTACTACTACTACTACTACTACTACTACTACTACTACTACTACTACTACTACTACTACTACTACTACTACTACTACTACTACTACTACTACTACTACTACTACTACTACTACTACTACTACTACTACTACTACTACTACTACTACTACTACTACTACTACTACTACTACTACTACTACTACTACTACTACTACTACTACTACTACTACTACTACTACTACTACTACTACTACTACTACTACTACTACTACTACTACTACTACTACTACTACTACTACTACTACTACTACTACTACTACTACTACTACTACTACTACTACTACTACTACTACTACTACTACTACTACTACTACTACTACTACTACTACTACTACTACTACTACTACTACTACTACTACTACTACTACTACTACTGTTACTACTACTACTACTACTACTACTACTACTACTACTACTACTACTACTACTACTACTACTACTACTACTACTACTACTACTACTACTACTACTACTACTACTACTACTACTACTACTACTACTACTACTACTGTTACTACTACTACTACTACTACTACTACTACTACTACTACTACTACTACTACTACTACTACTACTACTACTACTACTACTACTACTACTACTACTACTACTACTACTACTACTACTACTACTACTACTACTACTACTACTACTACTACTACTACTACTACTACTACTACTACTACTACTACTACTACTACTACTACTACTACTACTACTACTACTACTACTACTACTACTACTACTACTACTACTACTACTACTACTACTACTACTACTACTACTACTACTACTACTACTACTACTACTACTACTACTACTACTACTACTACTACTACTACTACTACTACTACTACTACTACTACTACTACTACTACTACTACTACTACTACTACTGTTACTACTACTACTACTACTACTACTACTACTACTACTACTACTACTACTACTACTACTACTACTACTACTACTACTACTACTACTACTACTGTACTACTACTACTACTACTACTACTACTACTACTACTACTACTACTACTACTACTACTACTACTACTACTACTACTACTACTACTGTACTACTACTACTACTACTACTACTACTACTACTACTACTACTACTACTGTTACTACTACTACTACTACTACTACTACTACTACTACTACTACTACTACTACTACTACTACTACTACTACTACTACTACTACTACTACTACTACTACTACTACTACTACTACTACTACTACTACTACTACTGTTACTACTACTACTACTACTACTACTACTACTACTACTACTACTACTACTACTACTACTACTACTACTACTACTACTACTACTACTACTACTACTACTACTACTACTACTACTACTGTACTACTACTGTACTACTACTACTACTACTACTACTACTACTACTACTACTACTACTACTACTACTACTACTACTACTACTACTACTACTACTACTACTACTACTACTACTACTACTACTACTACTACTACTACTACTACTACTACTACTACTACTACTACTGTACTACTACTACTACTACTACTACTACTACTACTACTACTACTACTACTGTTACTACTACTACTACTACTGTACTACTACTACTACTACTACTACTACTACTACTACTACTGTTACTACTACTACTACTACTACTACTACTACTACTACTACTACTGTTACTACTACTACTGTTACTGTATCATAATATTTTATGAAAGACTGCTCCGTATGTACTTGTCATGTATTGTTATCAAATTTATATTGTATACCGTAGGTGTTGTTTATAATTATAAAGTTTGCTTTGTAGATTCTTTCATTGATATTTGCTTGTTGAATCTCATTATACACCTTATTGACCAGTGGTTCACAGTTAGATAAGACTGATAAGAACCTCTATTATTTTGAAACATCTACTACGGATCCGAAACGTTTTAATTGTCATTTCCATTAGAATTGCACAATTTAAAAAAAAAGTTTGAATGTCTGTTTTGGGGGCCTTTAAATTATGGTACAGACCTCTGAAATTGGGTTGGTTTACCACCAGTCTGCAACCACTGTTTAGGCTGTTCATTGATATAGACCTGCAGTAGAAAAGTACTACTAGTTTTAATGTGTTCAATCCCATCATATTTTAGTATATATAAAAAGCTATTGTAGTTTACACTCATTGAAGCTTGTTTTCTTTCAAAATAATCACAGGCTGTTCTTTGCAATGGATCCACGGTATGGAGAAATCTCCAGGGCCATGAGAAACCGAGGAATAGAAATCTATCTTCTCGGAGAGGTATGACCTAGTTAAGAAATTATTTTCCTTTAGACAGTAGACATTTTAACATGTATGTATGTATAATTTAAAAAAAAAAAAACAGCTGTATGAAAAATGCGCTTAGCGTAATCTTTCCAGCGGTGAACTTTAATTTTTTGGCTTTTGGTGATCCAGCATGCTTCTGTTGCATGCTCTCTCTTTTTCTGCTCGGCTCAGAGTAGTGAACCATGATTAATTGCCTGCCACTGTGTGGACAAGAAAGGCAACACCCTCTGCTCTGTAATGCAGCAAATGATTGGAACACCATCACATGGATTCCTCCTTTTGGTGATCAATCAACATCCATGGAACTCACCGAGAACACACCTTCTGATATTTCAGTTTCTTACGAACAACCTTTCAAACTGTCCCAGTTGACACATCGAATTCTGTTACTAGCAAGCATATAGACTTTTTTATTGCTGCATAAATTTGGCTGATGAAGTTTTTTCTTGCAATAATATGTGCTTGACCTGGCCAAGGAAGGTCTGTCGTGAACTCACGTCCTTTCTTAAATATTCGTGCAGTGTGTCACTGTTATCTCCGATACATATGTGTTATTGTGTGCTGCTTGTATTCTTCAGTTAATGTCCACTAGTCGATATCCTTCAAATGAAATAAACTGAATCACCTCTCTTTGATCTTCTTTGGACACATTTGGGATCAACCTGGCCATTATCTCAATGATCAGAAACAGAACCAATGCATCATGGGATGATGAGTGTGTTTTCTTCAATTGTCAGTACTTATCACCTGACAATGGCATGATCATGTTCAGCTGATGCAGTTACACCTGGTGCGGCATGAACAGGCTTAAAATACATGCTCCTTGCATTTTAGGCTGGGTGGACTTTATGTAGGATGGTCACTTGTCGACTGGATTCAGATCTATGACCGAAGGTTGAGCGCTTTATGGACAGACCAGAGCAAGTTATTATTCTATGGCTTAGAACAGGATTTCACAACCACACGTACATAAAATTTAAAATCGACCATGTGCACATGTGGATTGGCACCTGAGACACCAGATCATGTCCTTCAAGACTGTCCCAAATACAACATATCGAGGTAAAACTTTTGGCCAAATGAAACATCAGTGCGTCAACAGGTCACTGAGTGAACTACAAACGACAGTGAAGTTCATACTAGAGACAACATTGCAGATATAGATAATTTATTTCAAGTGAACAAAGGAAGAAGAAAGTTGATCGCTAGAAACAGACTTAGTAAATTTAAGACTGATTGACTGACAGATTGACTCACTGACTAACTGAATTTTTGAAAACTGTTTTCAGGATGAAGGGGGTACATACAGCCAGGCAGACATTTGCTGTATGTTGGAAGAGGCAGGTCTGGTAGACAAGAGGATTTGTCAGTGGTGGCTGGAGCTGCACACAGCTTTGAAATCAGAGCTGTCCTTCAGTGACAGACCAGTGATGGCTGACCTTCTGCATGCAGGTGCCCTGTGTGTCCAGCTTATGAGCAGGGGGTATGGTCTCAAGCATGCTTTAGCCTTTTCTGCAGAGGATAGCTATGTGGGCAATAAAAGGAATGCCACGGCAAAACAGGTGAGAGTTGGTACTCCAGAAAATAAGACCAGGTCTTCAAATAAATGCCTTGCAGTATATTTTCAGAGGATATTTTATATTTTTATCTTTAAAAAAATCAACAGTTATTCCAAGTGCAAAATTATACATTTATTCTGATACATATATCTACATTTCTTGAAAGCATTACTGTAAATACTGTATATCTTTTTAAAAATTTTATTTTTACATTAGTTACTCAGTAATTCAGTATGCCTGTCAGGTGTTTCAGTGGACAAACAAAGTCCATCTGGCTGGCTTGCGATCTAAACTATAGATCTTTTTGGGGGTGGGTGGCTTATATTACAAGCATTGTGAAAATCATGGGGACTGAGAACTTATGGGAGTGTCCTGAGTGCTGTGATGTCCATTCTTAATTCAACATTCAACATTACCTATAATGAATACCAATGGCGGTTTGCAAAGCCGTGTAAAGGACTTTCGTTTAACTTGTTTAAATTTAACAATAATTCTTTAAATGATTTTCTATTTTTCCACCTTGAGCATCAGTACTACTAAATGTTAAATATTCTAAGTTTGGTACTAGGTTGAATTTTTTCATTTTTGCGATTCTCAACATTAAATTGCCCATTTTCAGTTGGCAAGAAACATTGTCAGTCGACATCTTGAAGCAGTGACAGAAAACTTGCCTGATGCCCCTTGCATAAATCTTCAGGCAGTGACCAGACCATGGGTAGGAGAAACCAGAAATGTGGCTAACGTCAAAAGAGACGCCACGCTGATTTTGTCCACTCTGGAAAGTCTTTTACACAACCCAAGGTTTGATTTATTGTAGTGTATAAAAAAAGTTACTTGTATGTGTGTGTATGTGTGTGTGTGTGAGAGAGAGGGGGAGATGGAGAGAGAGCGACCTCAGATAGCATCTGTTGGTGTATGAAGTTGTTTCAACTTAGGAGGCAGAGAGTCTACAGTTCAAGCACAGATCTGAAATTCCAGTGTGATGGGAATGCTCTGAGTAGAAGATTGGGTTCTTTCCCAATATCTCCCCCCAGATGACGTCATGGGACAGTCCAGTATTTTCTAGGGTGGTAAGAGCGGGTTTCCTGGCTTTCTGATGCTTTTATCCACCCCCAGAACATCTAGAACTGACCCTAACCCACCTACGTCTCACAAGAGAGTGCAGCAGGCTGTTTAAAGACCAGACAAAAATAGACAATTGTAATTAGATTGCACACTGGATGCAACAGACTCCGCAGCCATACATTCAGGAATTTAAGATGGGGGACAAGAACTTTGCTTACATGGACAAGCTTCCTGGAATATTGAACATATGCTGCGGACGTGATCTCGTCATGCTGCAGAAAGATTCCAGGTCTAGCCAGTTGTCATTCTGGTGGTGGAAACCAAGCTCTAGGGATCGCATCCCATTTGAAAAACAATTGCCGAGATAACGAGAAAAAGAAAAGTTGTGCCAGACAATTCTTCCTATTAACCAGTAAATAAATATGATTTAAAAATAATCAGTAATAATTTCCCAACTCTTAAGTTGCCTTTTTTTTTATATGCTTATGTCTTACTGTGTATTCTCATTTTTCCTAGATGGGACGTTGGGAATCGTGCCTATTAACTGCTTTCTATCTCTTGTACTGTTAGTAATTTTCTGATGCATATTCTATAAAATCTGTGATGGCAAATTGTCCAGCTTTCTGTTTTATGGTTTCCTTCTGCCTCTCTTCCCCCTAACTTTTCTGTTGTTTTGACTTGCTGCAGATTTCCACATGGCCAAAGAATGTTAATCATCTTATCTAATACAGTTAATCAGTTTTTTGTTTCTTTCAAGACACCTTTATTTTGTTTTTTTTCATAAGATTTTATTTGAATAAAAAAAAAATTTTTTTTTTAAATGTTAAATGTCTTTGGCGTTTTCATCATTCTTCTATACAACCACATCTATCAAGTCTCCACATCAATCCAAATAATCTGCAGACTGTCTTGATTTGCTTACATGTATAAAGATTGACTGTATATAGCTCCTAATAATTCTCTCTTATCTAAACTGATGTATTATATTGCATAGAATATTTTTTCAACCAGCAAGGTTAACCTGCTGAAGTCAAATGTGTCGGCTGAAAAGCACAAATATCACAGCCATGCTGTAAAGGGGCACAACACATTTACATCTTCGATTGAACGCAGAAGAAGAAAAAGAAAAGAATACTCTTTATCGTCATCGGCTTTCACTTTTACCGTTTAGTGTTGCGGGGAGGAGCAGCTTTTAGTCCAAAACTTGATGGGTAACACTGACCATTGATGTTTTGTAATTATGTAAGAGTCCTTAATGCCACCATTCCATCTTCTCCTTTTGCACCAATTGCTCTCACATCAGATATCTGCAAGTATAGTAGGTTATTGTGCTGTCTCAGGAGATGACCAAACCATTTCATATATATTATTATTCTTAGTGCCATGAAATGCTGCCTTTGCTAAGACTGTTCTACATCTAACTCCATGTTAACATTTTCCGTGTTTCAGCAGAACAGTGACCTCGGTAGGGAAAGTCCAGCTGCAGACAGCAGTTGTCATCTTCACATCTCTTCAGTCGGAGCTCAGCTGGAGGCTGGCTCTGGAGTGGACAGAGGCTGTGATACCAACAGTCCAGCCAGACCTGACTGCAGTGTCCAGCCCTGACCAGGATGTCAAACTCCTGCTGGACGGCTGGAAGACTCTTGTTTCAGACTGCCTCAAGCAAGTATTTCTGGGCTCCACTTGGAGTGAACTGTCTAGGACCCTACATGCAGTGTTTACCAGTAGCTCTGAAGGTAAGCTTATCGCTGAATGCATTTTTAGTGGGTTTTCTCTGTAACACCCCAAATTTTTTTTACATGCGCACACACAGACGCCCACATACTCTGTCTGTCTCTCTTTCTCTCTCTTGTAAGCTGTTTTACTTTCCATATTTTGCCACTGCCTTCTGAATAATATCGCCTCTCCTACCATTGTCAAAATCAGTGCAAAGCAGTCTGCTGCCAAATCACTAGGAACTGAATTGAACTGGATTGTTCATAATTACAAAGCACATTCACCAAACTAAGGTACAGGTGAGCACTTATATTGAGGCCCTAAGTAAACTTAGTCAAATAGCCCTGCCAAATCTGGGGAGAAAAATCATTCAATCTTAGGCATGCTGTCTGTTTTTAAAGACTGAAGTTAAGAAGTGAGGTTACTTTAAAACCAGACAGCATGCTTAAGGTTGAATGATTTTCTGCCCATATTTGGCAGGGCTATTCAACTAAGTTTACTCAGGGCCTCAATATAAAAAATGGTGCTAGTCACTGGCCTGAGCACAGGCATAGAAAGATCATAATACAATACAAATAGCAGTCATAATCAGGCCACTTGCTGCGCCTCCACGAGCCAGATTTGGTCTGCAGGCCACCAGTTGTATAACCCTGCCCTATGGGTTCTGGGGCATAATTCTGGGAAAACACAAGAATGGTCCTACTGCCTCCCATGCCATAAGAGTCAATTGATAACAAGTTTCCTTCAGAGTGGAGGTGCCTCTGCCTGAGAGGCAAGGAACCAACAATCTGCATATAGATAAGCCAGGCCTGTAAAATGGATGTGCAAGAAAAACTCAAGAGCAAAGTCCAAAGGTGGACAAACAACGCCAAAGTATACAGCTGGTGAACGTGAACAAAAGAAGAAGAAAAATGATTTTGAAATAAAAAATAAAAAAATAATAATAAACAAAACTAAAAAAAAATGATCATAAATAGACAGATAGTAGTTTTGCACAATTGTGTATGTGCTGTAGAAACTATCCTTCCTGCTTGGTCCAGTGCATTGATGTAAGCTCTTAAACATATTGCATTAGGTTATTATAATATGTTTTGGTTATTTGTGTTCACAAATCTTTTACAGCATTGACTTTATTGAGGGAGCAGCCATGGGACCTGACCCTCAACCCACAAGCTAGCCAACATGCAGCACTTGTTCATGCAAGAGAATCAGGAAAGGGCCTCCAGACAGATCAGTCTTCAGCATTGAACAATGTACAGAAACTCATTAGCAGGTATGCTTTGTTGTTTTGGACATTGTTCAGAGCCTTCTGACTTATGTACCGTCAGTGTTTATATATAAAGTAAAGAAAAGATCCTTTTTCACGCCTTTAGGTTTATCGGGCATATGGGAAGAGCACCCCATATTTTTACAGACCAGTCGGCACTAGGTAGGTAATGTGGTCAGCATTATGCCGGCCACCTTTACTTCCCTAGGACATGCATCCTGGTCCCCATTTTAGGCTGGGTCGACCTGCGACGCCCAATACCATGTTATAAATTCACACGCCCCAGCAGTGGGTTTCGATCGCGGTATGTTGGAATTACAAGTCAGACTCGCAACACCTAAGCCACAGACTTTTTTCCCCCTCAAGGGTATATTTATTATTATTATTTTTTTTTTTAAAAACCACATTATCTTTTGGGGGGATAGAAGGAGCAGCAGGAAACTGAACATCGGCCTGCTTGTACAGAGTGCGTTAGATTTTTAACATGCAACATTGCGTAATGGAAAGTTAAATGTGAAAATATACCAGTGTTGGGAAACAAACAGGAAGATAGACTGGCAGGTTCTGCACCACTTGATAGTGAATTGATGTATGACAAGCTAGATGTTGTGAGGGCTCTTTGGTAGTGAGTGAACAGTGTGTACAAACCGATCATTACGGTCTGAGGAAAATGCCGCCCGGAGGAGATACCAGGAGGATCTAGGCGATGCTGAGCACTCAGAGGAAAGGTGAGATGGATATACAATCAGACATCTATGGTGCCATCGGAATTAGAACTGTTCACTTGCTGCTGAAGATGGGAATGGAGTTCTTATGGTAGTATCCCAAGTGCTGTGCTGTTGATTCCTTTTTCAAAATTCTACCTACCAGAGTTAAAGTTTGGCCATTGGGAGTCCCATTTGGGAAGGGGGTGTGAGGGTGAATAGACCCACTGCTGCCCCTCCCCCAGCAAGCATGTGGTAAGAGGTGAATAATTAGAGGTGTTTCCTTGGAGCAGCTGCTTGAGGGATGAGGAACCAACAAACAGCTTGCATACAAACAAATATCAGATCTGTAAAACGGATTATACACCAAAACTTAAGTCCTGGAACAAGACCAACATTCAGTAGTGGATGAACAATCAGAACTTTTTGCAAGTGTTAACAGCTGGTGAACATAAGAAGGAGAAGAAGAATCAGGAGGAGGAGAAGAAGAAGAAGATGAAGATGAGTAGAAGAAGAAGAAAAGAAGAAGAAGACAAACAGAAGAAGAAGAAAAGAAGAAAAAGAAGAAGAAAATAGTTTGGTAACAGCTGATATATCTATTCACCAGACTGCAGCTAATCCAGTCCTGTGTGGTAATGGCCCACAACCTGAAAGAGAAGATGCATGTTCTGGAGGAGACCATTTCCAAGGGTGAGTACCTGTTTTCATATCAGGTGTTTGCAAGCAGAAGCAGGCTCTTTGTGTTGCTTTAGTTGCAGGCTGTGAATAGCTAGCTGCATATCCTGGTATCCAGTTTCATGCATTTTTTGGGAGTTTTAGAGCGTTTGCTGACTTCAGAGATTGCTTGGCATGAGGAAGTTGTCTCTTAATTTGGCAAGCATGCACAAATGGCACATAGGCACACAAGACAGAGAGAGAGAGAGACGCACATACACCACAACACACAAGGATGCACACACAAGGACATACACACATACATGCACAGGATACATGCAAAAGCATGCACACATGGACATATTCACACTCAGCACACACAGAGAAGGTTAAGAGTTCATGTTGTGTACTGAGTGAATGGAGGTAATTGAAAGATAGGGAAATGAGTACACAAATTGTGTGGTATTTCTTTGGTAGTTAGAGCATGTACTGACATGGATCTTTTGTGGAGGAGTTTAATAGGTGTGATGCTATCAGTAACAGTAACAACTAAGTTGTTATTTTTATAATTCGTCTTGTTTTTTAAGCATGAAACACCTAGGTACTTTTATTTTGAATCAGTGTCTTTCTGTCTGTTTTCCCTTACTTTTCTCATTCTCTCTGTCTCTCCCCTCCCTCTCTGCTCTTATCTAGGTCTGCTTGTCTTATTTTCTTCTATCAATGCCTGTCTGTCTCTCTTTTTCTCTCTCTCTTTCCAGTTCTTCCTGTCTGCTTGCCTGTTCATAAATTATTGAACAACTACATTTGAATACTTGCCATCGTTAAGGAACTTAGGCACAGATACTTTTTCTTCAATAATTAACACCATTATAAATAAGATAAGTTATTAAAACACCGGTATATAGCAGTGATATTCTAAACTAACGGTTACATGGTGCTTGAAACATAATGTAGTACACAAATTCAATTAAAGTTATCAAATAGATGATTTAAAAAAGTCTGCAGTTGTTAAACATGCAGCCTTTATTTTCCATAATACTACCAGTATCAAACATGGGCCCATCATATCATTAATGGGTGGACCATAACCAAGATAACATCTTTTATTAGAGTTGCAAGAGTAAAAAGATGAGAGACAGTTTGAAAGGAAATTAGAAAATAACTGAAATCAGTCCTATAATTCATGATAGAGCAAGTGGTATGCAACTGGTTTGGTCATTCAGTAGGAATGCCCAAGATCCTAGAGCCACATATAGCCTCGTTAAAGAAATCTAATGAACACACAACAAAATAAATTGCCTCAGGTAAATCATACATTGGTATCCCCATTCTACACACCGGTACACACGAGCTCACTTCTGATTGGGCGGCCTTGAGACACCCAACCTTCACACAAGGTACAGTGGTGTTTCCCAATGCCACTGATATCCAGTGTTCTATATTTAACCGTGCCAGCGCTTCTAACACTACAAAAACATTTAGAAACTGGGTCTAACACACAACGCCCCCTAGGGAGTGCTGCAACCTATGTCACAGGCAGTCTCTTTCTCGGAATAAAAAGGTAAATGCAAGACAACTGAGTGCCACACCCATAACTTCGACCAGGGTAGACTAGTCCAACAAATTTATCAATGGAATCTGACCTACTTCCCGTGGCGAGGCTAATGTTTGTTTAAATATTGCCACCTCCTCACGTGGAGCGCATACAGGGCACACTTTGGCAAAAACACATACTGCACGTGTGATGGAATGACAGATCAAGAGCAGCCTTAGAGTAATGAAAACAACTTCCACAACACGTTACAAAAGTATATCCATCTCCAACACTTCGTGAAGTAACCAAATGAATAAAAGGAGGAAGGAGACATCGCTGTGATTTTTATACATTTTTCATTTACCACGTGAAAAACAGATCGTTGAATACCAAGAAAGATGTGTATGTTTTTCTTTAAAATATAAATTGTTTCATTAGTGTACAGTGACTGACAGATTTTGCACTCTCCCGCCAGAAAAAGGTCATCTTCTGGTGCGGTTTAGACGTTAGGTCCCCGGGTATTTTCCCCTGTCGTCTGCCTGTGGTGGGGCAATAACAAACGGGTATTTTGTCTTCTTCCCTGGAGCTTTGATATCTCCGCTCTAACAGTCCCTATCAGTGGCCGGGACAAAACGCCTCCTGAATTATTCATGGCACGTTTGAGACCAGAAGACGGGCTGGAATCCCGACAACGGCTGTATAGTTCGTGCTCACGTTGCCGAATTGTCGGGAAACGACTGGGGTTTGTTTAGGGCTCAAGGCTTGTTTGTTTCGTATTGTTTGGTGTCGGAACTTAGAACTGGCGATTGTGGTCACTGGGGCAGTGCTGGTGCTTGTAGATTGGGTTTGTGTGTGGTGACTGCCGTGATGAGAAACTGCCAAGCATAGGAAATTGTTGGGAAACTATTTGTTAGAGCCAGTGCCTTGCTCGTTTCGCACTGTGTGCTGTTGTTAACTTAAATGTGATTATTGTCTTCAGTGTGTGAAAGTGCTGCTTTTGTAAATAGGTCTGTATATGATGACCGGCTTGGCAAGAAGCTGCTCTGCGGAAAGAATTGTTTGTTAGATAGATGTCATGCCCATTTTCGTGTGGTATTGGGTGGTGGTTTAACTCAGATCTTGTCATTCCCGTGAACGTGGCAGTCAGGGCTTTCAATGCGATTTTTATCAAAACCCAAGCTAAGCTGACAAAAAAAAAAAAAAAAAATTAATACAAAAGCAAAGCAAAAAAAAAAAAAAAAAAAAAAAAACAGAAACCCAGGAATGATAAAATGTACAAATGTTATAGTTACGCGACGAAACATGTACCCACTTTTATATAATGATATATATTAAAAAAAAACAAAGAACCTAGATTCCAAATTCTGAACCCAAGGCGTCAAATAAAAAACCCAGATTTTGCGCGAAAACCCTAGTTTTGGCAACCCTGGTGGCAGTGTCTGTGCTTGTAAATTAGACCTAAGAAACTGCTACATAGGAAAACTTGTTTATTAGAACACAAGCCTTATTTGTTTCATATTGTGGGATTTTATAACTTAGGGTCAATATTGCTGTAAGGTGGAAAGCATAATTTTTCTTCTCTTTTTTTCCCTTCCTGTTTTTTTCCCTGTTCTTTATCCCCCCCCCCCCCCACCCCGACTTCACACCCTCCCCCCCCCCCCCCCCCCCCAGCACAGTCCACCGGCAAACTCGCACATTAGTCCTTTGCGCGCAGCTTACCCCGTGTAGGACTGTTAACACGTGGCTTGCATGTACTCTCACTGCTGTGGGGAGAAACTGGCTGCATTGTAGTTTAGATATGCTGATTACAGTCGGTGGGTTTTATGTGGTAGGTCGATTCTTGTTAATGGGTTCTAGTACCAAAGTCGGGCCCAGATACACACTAGCTGAGCTTTCATTCATGCTTTAACGTGTCGTACGCTGCACTGTCTCGTGACATAGGCTGAGGCTGAGGGGTTTGGTGTTAGGGTCAGTTCTAGAAGTCGCGTCGGTCACCGGTAGGATCGGACACGACACCCCTGTCACGTAGACCAGCCTGAGCAAGCATGAATTAAAAGTCAGCTACGAGTGTGTAGCTATGCCCAACTTCGTTACTAGAACCTGTTAATCAGGCGACATTGTGTAATGCCTGCCTTGGTAAAGAGCTAATGGTGTGGTGTTGTCCTTAAATAATTTGATTGTGATCGCTTTGGTTAATTAATGTGGGTAATTTTGGTATTTGCAAATGAGTTGTCTGTATGAGACTGCCTTGGTAAAAAAAAAACAACTGAGTGGTGATGGATGGTAGGTGATATCTTGTTTTGTTCAGTCTTTCTTATTTATTTATCATCCATTATTTGAATTGTCAACTATTGGGGCATTTAAAACATGGGTAGGCACTGACAAGTCCTCCGAAAACAGCGATGCTATCCCTACTGCGTCCTATCTGTACACTTATAAAAACGTACACAAGTCTATGTCCATGTTTTTATGTCTCTGTCTGATACTAATTGTCTCTCTTTTCTTGTCGAACTGTATGTCTATCACGTCTCTCTCTCTCTCTCTCACTCTGTCTCTCTCTCTCACTCTGTCTCTCTCTCTATGTCTGTGTGTGTCTTTCTCTATGTCACTCTATGTATCTCTGTGTCTCTCTATGCCTCTCTGTGTGTCTCTATGTCAGTCTGTCTCTTTCTCTCTGTCTCTCTCTGTGACACTCGATG